>CAWUFW010002324.1:1800000-2283077 GCA_963921515.1 Calotriton arnoldi | reverse complement strand
CAATTCAGGAAGGAGCTCAAGGCCTGGCTCTTCGACTGAACCTCCACACCCAGACGGATCATCATTCCCACCCCCCAGCACCTTGAGACCCTCACGGGTGAGTAGTCGCATTATATAAACTTGTGATTGATTGATTGATCGAACAGTCTTACTGCCCCCCTTGGGGGGACGGATGTGGTGATTACCCCGAATATGCCCCCCTGGGGGAAGGGCAAAAAAAGCACTTGACACCAGGGAATTAAAAAAAAAGAAAAATAGGGATGGGTTTCGCTCACCATGGAAATGGCCATACCCCAGCCCCATAAACAAAGCAGGCAACCTTGCTGCCTCCCTGGGGTAGTTGGGGGCGATTCTCACCAGTCTTCCCCAGGGGGCAGAATGCCCCCTAGACACTAGTGACTGCATTCATGCAATATATGTTTTGGGAGGAGTCCCCCCCGGATTCCCTCCATCCTGCACCCAATAGACTTGCTGCCCCTCCTTGGGGCTGGATAGGGTATTCAATCTACCAGACCCAGACAGTTCTGAAAACTAGACATCCGGGGGAGTCCACACCATTGTCTAAATCACAATGTCCGGCGAACCTAAATCTTTGACTAAAAACACACATTTCCCTCATGTTTCTGAGAGGAAAATTTCTAAAATCCTGGGAGGAGCAACACATTTCCTACCACACAGCCTTCCCCAAAGTCTCCCCATAAAAATGGCCCCTCACTAGTGTGGGTAGGCCAAGAGACCTTCACACAAAAGGTCCTAAAGTGCCATGTGCAGAGATCATCAGTAGTGGTAGTTGTGGGATTTGGGGACATGCTTGACTGCCAGCCATGGAAACCTGCCAACCACAGACAAGGTTTTCTTACCCACAATGACCTGCAAACCTCAAACTTTGCCTGAAATCACAATTTTTCTTTACATTTCTGTGATGGAAATCTCTGAAATCTGCAGGAATCCACAAAATTCCTACCACCCAGTGTTGCCCCACATGTGCCAATAAGAACACTGCGCCATGTGTGTGGTTGGGCCTAGTGACCACGATAGGAGTGGATCAAACCATGGTCAATGGGAGTTCCCTGGCAAAGTCAATGTGCAAGTTTTCTAGGTTTCCCTTTGTGCCAACTGAGGTAGGGCCCAATATTCACAGCTACTCACTGAAAAATAGGGTCTGTCTTGAGTGGAAAAATGTGATGTATTTATGTTGCATTTAGGGTCGTTTCCTGTCGCAGGCACTAGGGCTACCCACATAAGTGAGGTACCATTTTTATCTGAAGAATTAAGGGAATGCCAGGTGGAAGGAAGGTTATGTCTCCCCATAGATTCCAGAACTTTCCATCACAGAAATGTGAGGATATTGTGTTTTTTTAGTCAAGATTTGAGGTTTGCAAGAGATTCTGGGCGGAAAACCTGGTGAGAGCCGCGCAAGTCACCCCACCCTGGATTCTCTCGAGTTTCCCTATGCTCCAGTTGAATGAGGGCCCAAAATCCACAACTACCCACTTTGCAAAAAGAGGGTCAGTTTTGAGTGGAAAATTTGATGTATCCATGGTGCATTTTGGACAGCTTCCCATCACAGGCATTAGGCCTACCCACACAAGTGAGGTACCAATTATATCGGGAGATTTAGGGGAATGCAGGGTGGAAGGAAGTTTATGTCTCCCCATAAATTCCAGAACTTTCCATCACAGAAATGTGAGGAAAATATGATTTTTTTATTCAAGGTTTGAGGTTTGCGAGAGATTCTCGGACAAAAATCCTGGTGAGAGTCATGCAAGTCCCCCCATCATGGATTTCCTCGGGTGTCAAGTTTTCAAAAATGTGAAAGTTTGATAAGTTTCCCTATGTTCCGGCTGAACGAGGGCCAAAAATCCACTTAAAAAAGAGGGTCAGTTTTGAGTGGAAAAATGTGATGTATCCATGTTGCATTATGGGCCATTTTCTGTTGCGGTTCCTCGGCCTACCAACACAATTTAGGTAACATTTTTATCTGGAGAATTAGGGGAATGCTGGGTGGAAGGAAGGTTATGTTTCCCCATAGATTCCTGAACTTTCCATCACAGAATTTGAGGAAATGGTGTTTTTTTAGTTAAGATTTGAGGTTTGCAAGAGATTTTGGGCAGAAAATCTGGTGAGAGCCGCGCAAGTCATCCTACCCTGGATTCCCTCGAGTGTAAAATTTTCAAAAATTTGCAAGTTTGCTAGGTTTCCCTATGTTCCAGCTGAATGAGGACCCAAAATCCATCGTCTCTCCCAGGTTAGAGTAGATGGGAAGGCATAGTCCTGGCTGAAGTCCTTTTTAGAGGACAGGGAGCAGGCAGTCTTGCACAAACCACATTACTCTGACTCCAAAGAACTCAGGTATGGAGTGCCTCAGGACTCAGCCCTGAACCCCACACTTTTTAATATTTATATGAAGCCGCTAGCTAATCTTATAGACTCCTTTGGCATTTGTGTCGTTTCGTACGCAGACGACACACAACTGTTACTGACCTATGAGAGCAATGAGCCTGGAAAATCAACTAACTTTGCAGCATGCATGTCAGCTGTGATGGGTCGTCTAGGGGCTAACTATCTGCAGTGCAACCCTGACAAAACAGAGGTCCTTCTATTTGGTAACAATCCCCTGCCCGGCTGGTCTACTGCCTGGCTAGTCAATTGTACAGCGCCACCTCCCCCCCACCAAAACATCTAGGAACCTAGGAGTTACTATAGACACTAACCTATCCCTCAAACCCCAGATCGTTGCTGTAATCAAAACCTCCATCTGGATTCTCAGGATGTTACGGAAAATTCTAAAATTTCTGCCCAGGTAGCCCAGAAAACCTTAGTACAAGCCCTGATCTTGTCGAGACTTGACTATGCAAATATCTTATACTTAGGTATACCCTATTACCTTATACAAAAACTTCAAAAGGTACAGAATATGGCCATTAGCCTCCTGGTTATACTGCTTAAATGTAGTTCAATATCCCACTACCAAAGTCAGCTACATTGGCTTCCAGTGAAGAAGAGGGTTATCTTCCAAGGACTGACAGTAGCATACGCGGCCGTCTACGGGCCCGGCCCTGAATACTTACAGGACAGACTGACCCCATACTGTCCTAACAGACCCCTGAGGTCTCAATCAGCCCACCTCCTATGTATCCCTTCTACCAGATGTAAGAAATGCGGCGTCTCAGCCTGCTCAGTACTAGCAGTTAAACATGGGAACGCTCTCCAGGTAGCCCTGAGATGCCTCCAGGATATTAAGACCTTCCGTAAACATCTGAAAACCCATCTGTTCAAAGACTAAGCTGTACCTACCTCCCCGCTGCTTGGGCCTAGTGCTGGGACACTCTAGCAATAGCCATGCGCTTCACAAGTCCCATTATTCATTCATTCGTTCATTTATTCAATAAGAGGGATTTCTGTTTAAATATAATTGATATTCAAATATTTTGCCAAACTCTGAAGTTGTTTCCTTACACTTTTATCCCAGCGTAAATCGCTCTGGCATATTTCCTTGACACATTAGGTTTGAAAGCGGTTAGGTGTTTATGTCAAAACCAGTCACCTTGCCTTGATGTGATGCAATTCAAAGAGTTCAACCTGGCTTCGATGCTAATCGCAACAGGGTGAAGTCTTAAAAATGAAAGCAAAGTTAGGTGGGAGAAAGCTAAACCAAAGTCTTTTTTGCTATTAAAAATTGTGAGTCACCCACCTGAATCAGGTCTGTTGGCATGTATACACAGGACCCAATTCCCTAAGCCACTTGCCCAGAGCTTTAATTAGGATGGAAAAAGTAGGGATCTCTAAAGATAGGGGCATGGCCTAAGAAGTGTGACTAAGAATCCTTTTCTTGTAAACTGAAGTCTTGTGCTTTCCCTAGCATGCAACTAGATCAGTAATTTGGTGCATCTGGATTATTTCATCTAGACATATGACACAGCAAAAGACATATGCCTAAAACAAGACACGCTAAAACTTATGGCTTTGCCAATGCTTGTTAGCCACTTAAAATAAAATGAGTAACACTGATGTTGTTGTTAATAATTAGAATGAAAAAGTTTCAATTTTGAGAATATGATACTGTGAATCGAACATTACTAAAGTCTATGGAATGGGTAGAAGGCCTCAATCACTTAAGACTTTCTTTCACACCACTTTCCACTGCAGTCTCTCTGTTAGACACTTATACCTATTTGCCCCCCACATCCTTCTGAAGTGTTCCATCTTGCATCTCTCTTTCCTCCTCAGTCCTCTCTTTTCACTTTCTCCTGCAAATACTTCCTTCCATCTCCGTCACTTTACCCACCCACATGCAAAACTCACCTACTCACCTGTAAGCATTGCATTTTTTTGTTTGCTTTTACCCTGTCGATATTTTGACAGGTGCGTACCGCCTTCGCACACATTTACCTAGAATCACAACTGCAACTGGTATATGTGACCTTCACTCTGTGTGCTCTGTAGAGAGGCCAAGGATTAGATGAGCATGTATTCTGAACACTTTTATGACCCCCTGACAGGCACTGTGAGAAACTCGCACTGCCTTTAGCCTCTACTCCAGAGCTCTCAAAAAACATGTCCTGTCATAAACACCCACCCACAACTTGAACCCACACAGACACCTTGTGGTGTCTCAGTGGTGACTCAGTTCAGAGAACAAACTATTTACAAGTAAAATGCTGCACAAAAAAATACAGAAACATTGTCTTCATGTTTTGTACAGTCACTGGTCAGAAATTGTTTTGATTGTAAGATTTAGGACCAGAGTGGGGCCCATTTCAATGTCAGTTTTTAATTACTAAGACTCTGAGTGAACCTCCCCTCTTCAAGCCTTCTACTTGCCCCCATATATCTACATTACGCTGGTTTTACGTACCTTAGGGATTTACGAAAGGTAACTGTCTTAGATCCTTCCACATAATATCAACCTATGTTATGTTATATAGACTAATATAGCGCGCGTCTACCCATAGGTATCTTGCCGCTTGCGGAGACATGAACTAGTAAGCTAGAGTATTACTGATTCCTAAACAGCTAGGTCTTAAGTTCCCTTCTAAAAGCGAGAAGGGTGGGTATGGTCCTGAGATACAGTGGGATAGAGTTCCACAACCTAGCTGTGCTGTTAATGAAACTCCTTCCTCCCCAGTTGACTTTCCTGATTCTTATGGTGATAATCAATTTTGCATTGGTTGATCGTAAAAGTCTACTTGGTGAATGCCAGTTAAAAGCCTTTAACAGAAATGTCGGTCCTTCACTGTGCGAGGCTTTGTGCGCCACACAGGGTGCCTTGAATTTAATCCTTTGTCGCACAGGGAGCCAGTGAAGCTCCCGAATGCCTGCGGATATCGACTGGTATTTAGGGATATCGAAAGTCAATCTGGCTGCTGCATTCTGCTCTGCCTGGAGCTTACCAAGTAGTTTAACCTGGAGATTCATATATAAACCATTACAATAGTCCAGCTTTGATAAAATTAGTGAGGAAACAGCAGTCTTTCTGGTATTTCTGGGAATAAAAGGAAAACATTTTCTCAAGGTTCTGATGGTAAAAGATGAGGAAGATACTACTTTTGACACCTGGGCCTCATATCTGAGCTTATCATCCCTGATAAATCCAAGATTTTTAGCTTTAGTCACTGGACTGGGAGGTGAGTCCAAACTGTCCGGCCACCAGGCAGGAGACCATGCTGGGGAGAGATTGCCAAACAGAATAACCTCTGTTTTACTAGAGTTCATTTTTAGGCAGTGTCTACTCATCCAGTTGTTTAGGACGGTCATGAAATCGTGTAATCTTAGAGGGTAGTTGATATCATTATCTACAGCTAATACAACCAGTTGGGTGTCTTCAGCGTAGGATGTTGGATTTAAATTGAAACTTCTAAATATAGGGACAAGTTCTGAAACGTAGATATTAGCGAGCATTGGGCTCAGTGAAGAGTGCTGAGGGACCCCACGTGGCAAAGTAATGGGTGAGGATTTAAACTGACCAAGATTCAGAGTTTGAGATCTTCCTGATAGAAAGGAAGTTAATAACGTGAGAGCTTTATCTTTAACCCCTATGGCATTCAAACTGTGGACCAATAATCCATGGTCCACCGTGTCGAATGCTGCAGATAGGTCCAGCAGTATGAGAGCTGCTGACCCTCTGCCATCCAGTGCCATTCTTATCTCTTCGGTGGTTTTTATCAGTGCAGTCTCTGTGCTGTGATTCGCTCTAAACTCAAGCTGACTGGGGTCCAAAACTTGATTGTCTAGCATAAAATTGGATAATTCTACATTGATTATTTTTTCAACAATTTTAGCTGGCAAAGGGAGTCTTGAGATGGGACGATAGTTTGCAGGATCACTGGTATCAAGAGATGGTTTTTTAATGAGAGGGAGAATATTAGATTGCTTCCAAAGTATAGGAAATGTCCCTTGCTCAAACATTTGATTGAACACTGATGAGAGATGAGAGGCGATCAGATGATTTGCAAGCTTTAAGATCTTAGGGGGACAAGGATCATTCGGAGAACCAGATTTGGCAGCTGAAAGAAGAGATGCTACTTGGCTTGGAGATGTTGGGTAAAATGTTTTGATTGAAGAATCATTGGTCACTTCTTGGTCATTAATATCCATGTTGATATTAGATTTGTCGAATAGGCCAAAGATTAGATCAACCATGTTTCTAAAAGTCTGAGCAAGTGTATCACAAAATTCTTGAATATGGGTGATGGAATTATTTTTTGTGACTGAGGTCTTTTTGTTATAGCCTGGAATAATTCCATGGGATTCAATCCAACGCAAGAGATGGGCAGTGGATGTTTCAAGGCTTGTTCAGCCTTGAACACATGTGAATGCCCACAAACAAGTCACTTTGTGGTCATTTAGCCATTCCACTCTGACTCATTCAAATTCTGGACAAGTAAAAGATGTGTTCGGTCAAGGGCAGCAGTACAACCCATTCTATGGTGCGAAGAGAAATGAATTAACCTCAAACCTTGTGGAGGTGCTGTAGAAAGAGTTTCTCCTCAGGGACAAATATTTTTCCCATGGACATAAGAAAGGACGAAGAAGTGCTATTACACAAAGATGCACTCAAGCATGTTGCGGTAGGCAGTTTTAACCTGTGTAGAAATCTGCAATGTTCAAATGCCTGTGCGTCTGTCATAATGAAATTTACAAAACTTTAAATTTATTTTTTTCTACAAAACTGCCTTCCAGGTGTACCCTTGGAAAGTTTTGACTTAAAACTGCATCTGTGCAGCAGTGTACGTCCCAGTGTACATTTTTCCTGTGGTGAATAGAGACCACAGTGATGAATTGTTTAAACGTCTGACTTATCTTTAGTTTTATGCTTCATTTTTTCATGATCTTACCTGTGGTTGATACTCTTAAAATTGTTTGGGAACATTGTCCTGGGCCATCAGAATAGTTTGGGTTTTGTATTGTTAAAATCTTTTTTATGTTGTGCACTGGGTGTAAAAAGTGGGAAGAAGTAAGTCACCCTGTAGGGAGAGTGAGATGGCCACAGTGGGTGGAGTGGGATAAGATATATGTGCATGTGGTGTGAGAGGCAGTGGGTCACTGTCTGGAAAGGTATGTGAAGTGAGGGGGGGAAAGAAACAGATCTCATTGTCAAGACTTCAGACATCAAACACCCCCTCAGTTTGCAAAAATCATGGAGGATCAGACAAAAGAGCTGTGCATTACTACACACAGCTTATTCAGCAGCTCAAATATTGCTAATCATATTGCCAAGAAAGACCATTTAGCATGCCAGGATTTTTATCAGTAGGTGTGGATCAGAATTAATGTGCCAGACATATCCATCAAAATGCATGTGCCAGAAGGTGGGTCAGGCTAGAACCTGGTGTTGTGTAGTTTCCACCCTATGGTAGGAACTGCATGTTTGGGGACAGCATAACCTTTGGGATGGTGCCAGACTGATCCCATGCACGCCCTCAGGATATGTCGACACATTGGCTAGCTAGCCCACAGGGTCACCATAAGCCCCCCTAAGCCTAGGCGGGTAGCAAAAGGTTCGGGCAACCACTGAACATGACAATCCTGATCCCCCAGGAATCGTGGTAGCAGACCTAGAACCCTTTTGCTCTCCTTCTTGCAGAGAAATATACAAGGGATACACAGTGGGACCTTTTCAATATTTATTGAACCAGCGTGATTCTTGTATAAAATATATGTGCTGCAATGATCAATAGACAGAAGCAAATGAAAGTTATCAAAAGTACCAGGACAGTGAACAGCATGAAAAGTTCCACCATCGTGCTGAAACAATGTATATATGCAAGCATATAAAACAATATAGAAATCGGGCATACTCCTAGCATTCGTCCCCTAACCTAAATATCTAGGCCATAGGTGTGTGTTCTGCCAAGAATCCTGTACTGGATAATCTAAACCCCATTACCTGAAGGGAAAGAATGTAGGTCCCTATCGTGGTCTCGAGCTGGACACACCTCGTAGAGATATCAGCATGTAGAGATCTTGCCAATGACAGCTGAGCTCCTTTGCTAATACCTGGAAACAGATGTTTATTTAAAGCAAAAGGCATCCTTGCCTTGGGGCCGAGATCTTGATCAGGCTGCCATTGTTTGTGTGTTATAGATAGCTATGTCGCCATATGTACAAAACCAACAAGCACATTTGCACAACGTATGTATAAACCTTGTACATGGTGTCAAGGTATCATGATAATGTTCTTGCAAAGTTGATTCTGTAAGCAAGTATAGTTTCCAAGAAACTAATCAAGATGTCACGGGTGCAAATGTGTGTCAGAAGTCATTGTGTAAAAGTGAAGGCAACTTTAGGAAAGACCTGTGTTTATGCAAAATGGTAGTGTTTCCCTCCAGGCCTAACTGGAATACATGACACAGGAGGAGTTCATACCGATGAGCACCACTCTAAACCTCATAACCAAAGATTGGGAAAGCCTTAATAGGTAACCCAGGCCCCTTTTAGCACTAAGAAAGATAATGTGTCAAAAATACTGATTTACTCTCTAATTGTATAGAGGCAGAAGCTGGAAGAGTGGCCCTTTTTGTGGGATGTGCAAGGAAAATAGAGGCCTGAAAGGAGACCAATAAACACAGGGCCCGATTCACAAATGTAAAGTGAGACGAAAGTTTAACTTTACAACTTTCAGTATTCACAAAGGGTATTTACTACTCGTAAATGCCCTTTGTGAATACCGAAAGTCGTAAAGTTAGACTTTCGTCTCAGTTTACCTATGTGAATCGGGCCCACAGAGTAGCATGGCTTGGAATGTTGATGAGCAGAGTGAAAGACTAGCAGCAGGATCACAAACTCCTACGTGTGACCTGGGGACACAGGTTTTCTTAACCACCAAGTGAGATGCTGGCCATGAGCTGAGTCTCCAGACTTCCTTTTCTAGTTCTGTAAAGGCAGTGGGCTTTGGCCATGCCTGGGTCAAGAGGAGGATGTCCCTCAAACAGAGAAGCCATCAGGCAAGATGCTTTCCCTGAAGAAGGGATGACATGCCCAAAAGTCTAAGATAGCACTTCTGACATTAAGATAATATACGAGTCTTGGTGGGCTTGAACAGCTCAAGCAGAATAAGAGCCTTGACTTCTACACCCCTATTATCAGGCTCCAGACACAAAAGAATGCTGGAGTTGACTGATTTGGAGACTAGGCTTCGGTTTTGTCCACTATCCAGATTTTGCATTCTGCCCAGTGAAGTAAATGTACGCTCAACCATCCATGAGGTGGAGGGTATGACACATAGGAAATGTGATTGTGGTATAAGGAACTGAGCCCCTTCAATGTAAATCTAGAAAAAGTCTCTTTTATTACCCAAATCACATTTCCATACCCCAAGCATAAAAAATCACTGAAAAGATCCCCAACCTGCTTTAAGCTCTAAAATGTGAGGTTCTTTGTTTTCCCGAATGGTAAGAAAGACGCAGAAGAAGACAAAAGAGGACCATAGTGAAAGTTATCTTGAAAATACCTCCTTTGAAGAAAGCACTGTTAAACCCCTGTCTGCCCATGCTGTTTGTTCCCCATAGTTGTCACTGTTTTCTAGTTGGGCAGGTGCCATGTACTCTGCTATGCACTTTTTACTGTTGTCTAGTTAGGCGGATGCCATGTACTCTGCTAAGTGCTTTTCACTATTTTCTAGTTGGGCAGGTACCATGTACTCAGCTGTGCACTTTATTTAGACATGCTATATACTTAAGTTTGAGCGCACTTTTTCAAGATCTGTTTACCTAATGCAGGTGGTGCTGATTAGTTAAAAGCCTCTGGGGGATATTCTCAAGAACGTGTGTTAACTATCGCCAAATTCGCTTAACGCAACTTCTCACATCGCAGTCCATCGCGGGAAAATAACACCGTGTTAACGCAGTATTCCCAACCCGGCGGCACCATGCGATAGTCACACGTTAACGCGACAAATGCCCGCGTTAAAATTAAAGCGACGCTCGAAAAATGCGAAACACAAACGCCCAAAAGTTGCGATGTCCCAAATCGCGAAACAAAAAGCAGCGATAACCAGCGACAGGCCTGCGATTCCCACGCGACATGCGGGAAAATGCACTATAAAAGCAGAGAAAAAAAAATGCAACTGCGTAGCACCATGGACGCACCCGGACCGAGTGCAGAGGACAACGCGAATCCCACAAGCCCCACAGACGACCAGCCAGGAACCCTGGGGCCGGGGAAGGGCAAGGAGAAGAGGAAGACGGGGCAGTCCGCAGGAAAACCGGATCATCATCACGGAGGTGACAGGACACTACCAACAACTGTCCGTCACCTCCACTGTGTCATCGGCCACACAAACGGAAATATGGCAGCACATCGTGAACAACGTGAATGCAGTCGGAGTGTCGAGGAGGACAATGGAAAAGGTCAAGAGGCGCTGGAATGATGTGAAGGGCAAAACCAAGAAGAAACCCGATGCCAACATGAAAGCAGCATCTCAGATTGGAGGTGGAGGACCAGCGGCACACCAGGAGCTGGATGACATTGAGAAAATGGTGGCCACAGTCATCAGTCGGGATATGGTGCCAGGAGTCGGGGATCGGGACACTGCTCAACATGACCTGACACAACATCAACAGGGTGAGTACCGACCAGGGACTGGGGGGATGGGGGGAGATGGGCACAATGGCACACATGCACAATTAAGTAGAGCACACTGCACACCCACAATGACTCTGGATCATGTCCCTGATCCCCGTGCCACACTGCAGCACACATACAGAAACTCAGGGAATGTGTGTTGAAAAGAATTTATTTGCACATGCTGTGCATGTGGTCATTTTGTACTGTCTCATGATTGCTAAGGACTGCCACAATGTGACGTCCTCATGTGAAGAAATTGTCAATGATGGTGTTCCTACGGGCTATTCCTGCTGCAGCTGCAGTGGGGTGTGGTCCACCTGCCTCATCTTCCTCATCATCGTCCGGTGCATCTCGCACTTGTAACCATGGGGCATTGGTGCGTACACATATGTTGTGCAACACACAACATGCAACGATCATCTTGCACACGATGTCTGGGCTGTACAGGAGCCTCCCACCTGTGATGTCCAGGCACCTGAAACATGACTTCAACACGCCAAATATGCGTTCCACGATGCCCCTGGTGCGTTTGTGGGCCACATTGTACTGCCTCTGGGCCTGTGTGTTCGTGGCTCGGAGGGGTGTCATCATCCAAGGGCAAAGTGCATATTCTTGATCACCTGTGACAGTGCAGAGAGACATGAGTCAATAGTTGGTTCTGCATGATGTGCTGGCAGGCTCACTAGTTTACTGGCGTGTGATATGTGTGTCATAGTGATTCCTGTGTGGCATGTAATGCTTGTAGCAAATGAGCACCATCAATGTGTATTACGTAGCCTCACTGCTGCTCCTACCTCCCCCCGAGCCTAATCATTTGTGTGCGCTGTGCGGTTGCATCACTTGCACTCCTACGGCACACCATTGTCATGCCTGTCTGCGCATGTCCACAAGCCTGACAACGACACTGTGATGTTCTGCGTTGAAGGTGGGCGGCCACGTGTGTGCAGGCCTATGGTAAGGATAGGACGGACACAGATGTGGAGTTCATGGCTGGCTGAACTTGCGATGCGTTCGAGGCAAGACCTTTGGCTTATGCTGCGGCAATAGCGATACACACACAACAGATGGCATGTATGATCCCGGACCCCGAGCGGGCTTGCGCTCATACATTCATCCCTTCGGCCTAGCCCGCACACCGGGGGCATGTTACATTGCAACTCTGTTCATTGCGGGACAGGTGGCACCGACACTACAACAGAGACACACGCATTAGGTACTTCATTGGCAAGCCCAACACTTAACCACGCCCAGATCCCCGGGGTGATCATCCACACCCCTACGCTGGACTGTCGTATGCTAGCACACTCCGGCAACGCCTACAGGGGGGTACGACACAGCTACATGTCCCAGGTCTCCCCCACTGCCTGAGGTGACATGGTTGCGTCCGCTGTACACAGCACAATGCAATGTGGCGGGGCCCTCATGCATACACAATGACCACACGGACACACTTAGATAGTTTGTGGAACTGGCTACGGGCACGTGCGCCCGGCCCCTTTTATTGCCAGGGTCACATGTCCAGTGACGCCTGTGCTGGATGGGTGTGGGGTGAGTGTGAGCCAGCCCTCAAGGAAGGAGTGGTTGGTGCTGGCAACAACTACAACAGTGATCAGACAATCAGAAGTTCACAGTTCAAACAGCAAGGGTCCATGACTTGAGCTGCACGGAGTTAGTGGCCCCGGATGCACAGCGGCCGGCACATGGAACACCACCACGGGACGGTGACTACCGGTGCACTGAGGTAGGGCCACGAGAGCTGAGCGGGTCTTCGTCGATGTCCAAGGTGAATGTCGCGGAGGGTTTTGGGGGACAGTGGAAGGTGATCTTCCAGGGCATGATACAGAGGGCAGTACCAAGCAGACACAGGCAATATGGAGGAGATGAATGCTACAGACTAATTTTCGACACCAAGTCAGTATCAGCTACATGATGATGAAGACAACCCCCAGGCCATAGACTCAGAAGCCACCAAAGTTCAACCAGAGAGTGTCCATGGATTTCGGGGCACAGAGTTAGTGGCACCAGAGCTGAAAGGGGATGCAGTCTGCGATGAGGCCTGTACAATGGTATAAACTCTGCCATAAATAAATCAAGACTCAGTTCCAAATGTGTGACCTACTTGACCGTAGTGTAGGCCGGAGGCAGTGGTCAGCAGGGGCCCCCAGCCACGTGTCCTTGGCTTGTGATGCACAGAGTAAGTGGCACCAGAGCAGTTGTTGGTCGTGTTAGGTCACCTCCGTAACGAGGATCCTCTTTTCATCCGGACTGAACCACGTCTTCCTCTTACTCCTCTCCTTGCGGATATGGACTCTGCCATTGCACAATCAAGACTCAGTTCCAAATGTGTGACCTACTTGACCGCAGTGTAGGCCGGAGGCAGCGGTCAGCGCGGGCCAACCGCTGTTCAGGCAGCTCCTCCTGGTACTCTCACACACAACGTTGGAATGCCATGTGGCGATGATTTGTGGTTGACGGAGGTAGAAGCACCAGAGCTGAGCTTGTGTGCAGCCTGCGACGATGCCGTGCCCTGCCTGGTCTGGACTGGATTGGATTGGTGTGAGGCCTGCTGGACCGCAGTGTAGGCAGTACACAGGTGACCCCGCAGTGCTGGGCCGCAGAGTAGGCCGAAGGCAGTAGTCAGCAAGGGCCCATAGACACGTGTCGTTGGAATGGTATACACAGAGTTGGTGGCACCACATCGAAGGGAGTACGGTGATATAAAATCTGCCATAAACGTATGTACTCTGCCATTGTATAATCAAGACTCAGTTCCAAATGTGTGACCTACTGGACGGCAGTGTAGGCCGGAGGCAGTGGTGGAGGACGTCAATGAGAAAGGAGTACTGGGGGCCTGTGTCGCAGAGGCCGTGATGGTCTGAGGAGGCTGCAATGGTCACGGGCCTCGGGCTTGGAGCTTGCACGGCACGTAGTGGGCCCTCTTTGACACACGCCGGTGTCGGCAGGTGAGCAGTGCGGCCTGGGTGCACTGGGGCGGGCATGCCGGGTCTTGGGACCAGTGGCCTGGGGTGCAGTAGGCGCACAGGATCGCAGGCACCACCGCTCACGGCATTGGCCTCGTGGCGGGGTGAGAGGCGCCACCCTGGCAGACACGTTGGCCATTCCGGAAGAGAATCATGCCCAGAGTAACAGGCTTTTTATTCACACCCCTACGCTGGCCTGGCATACGCTGGGCCAGCCCACTCCACTCACGCTTACAGGGGGGGACATAACAAGCTACATTTCCGCATTCTTCCCCACTGGCTGCTGTAACATGGTTGCGTCCACTGTCCAGTACACTACAGACACCAGCAGTGTATGTCAACATGGAAATGTCTGTGGTCTGCATGCTCAAGTCTGTCCAGCACATCCACGCCACACTTGGCGTTGTGTACATTCACATTCATGGGTCACTTGCCTCCTTCGCACATGCCTGGTTCCCACCTCTCCCCACATTCTGCTATTGTGTGGCTGAGGTGCCATGCCGTTGATGGCTTGTGTAGATGGCTAGCCCAGGTTGCCACAGTAAGTTGTGTTGTCGTGTTTGGAATGTGGGGATGTTGGTTGTCATGTTGTATGTGATTCTGTGACGTGTTCATTCTCAGAGTTGTGAGTTGTCTGATTGTGGTGTTGAGGTGTGTGGTGTGTTCCGTTGGTACTTACTGACGAGCAGTGCATTTCCATAGGTGCCATCCTGGAAGCGCTGGTTGATGATGGACTGTCGGAAGATGAAGGAATCATGCACACTGCCTGGGTAGTTGGTGAAGAGTCCCCGGTGGTCCACTATTGCCTGAACACTGATGGCATGCGTGTGTTTCCTGTTGCGGTAATTGTGTGCAGTGGCGGCAGGAGGCACGAGGAGTACATGTGTGCAGTCAATTGCCCCCAACACGTGCGGGAAGCAAGCTATGGTGTAAAAGCCTTGCTTGATCTCCAGCTGTGCCTGCGCAGTGTGTGGGAAGTAAAGTTGCTGGGGTACCATGCTGATGATGGTATCCAAGACAGGTGTGAGGAACTTTGACAGGGCTGGCTGTGAGACTCCTCCGACTATGGCAGTTGTTGGTTGGAAGGTCCCAGAGGCCAACATGTGCAGCACGGCCAGCAGCTTTGTCTGCGGAGGGATGTTGGTTCTCCGCTGTGTTGGTGCGGTCAGCCTGTGTGCAATGAGGGTCAGGATGCGGAGGATGGTTGTCCTTTTGAGCCTGTAGTGGGCAATGACTTCCTCTGGCGTTAAGTCTCTGAGGCTGGTTTTCGGAAGGTCCGGTGCCTTTGTCTGCGCTGCCTCTGTGGTAGTCCGAGGGGGGCCCTGGGGGGGGTGGAGGCCTGGGAGTGGTGGCGGTGGGTGTTGTGGGACTCTTGGGGCTCCGAGCTGCATGATCAGTAGCTCCATGGCATCTGTTGTTCTTCTGGTGTGGCTGTGGGCTGGGCTCACTTTTATGGTGCAGGTTGTCGTCCGACTTAGCACCAGGTAGGAGCAGGTGTTAAATCCCTGCTGCTAACGCGCCTTATCGCATGTTTTTGAATCTTATCGCCGATCTGGCTGGTTGTTGAGAATGTTGCAGAGTGGTGTTTTTGCAGGTTTTTGCACGGGAACGCCTACTCTGCATCTCATTAGCGTTAAATGCCGGTGTCATCCGTGGCGATGTTTTTTGCGGCTGCTATCGCTGGAAAACTGGTGATATCGGCTGTTAGCACCAGCTTGTGAATGGTGCAATGAATTTATCACCACTTTGGCTGCGATAAAGTGCCGCTAACTCGGCGATAAGTCCTTGTGAATATGCCCATCTGTTTCCTGCTCAACTTGAGGTCACCTGAATGCTTTTCTGTTATTTATTTGTTCGGCTGCCCTGCCTTCTAAATAAAGGCCGCATCACTAACAGAATATCGGAAACACAAATATCGTTGGGACAGAATATCGTGTCAAAAATATCGAGGACCAAATATTGTGAAGTTAGTGAAAATGGGTAGGTATCGACTTAGTATTCTTAACTCCACATCTATGTACCTTGAAGACATATATATATATTGACAAGGTACATATATGTGGAGTTATATATAGTAATATGCTTACCTCTAGAAACTTACCTTCACAATATTTTTGTCCTCAATATTCTTCACACAATATTTTGTCCACACTATATTGTTTTTCAATATTTTGTCTGCACACCTAAAGGCCTCCACTCCCTTCCTCGGTTTCCTGCCAGAGACAGGAAACACTCAATAATCTTAAGCGAGGCTCCAGGGCTTAATGTGTTTGTTTACTCAACCTCCAATTTCCTGCCCAGTCTCCCACAGCCGGAGACAGCCTTCTAATCGACAGCAAACACTCAGTAATCTTTTAGAAGGCTCCAGATAAACACCTGTATGACAGGCTAGAAATATAGCTTTCAAATGCTGTCCCCTGCTTAGCTTTGTTGACCTGTCTTAAGAGACTACTGTGTCTCCCATCAGTGCCATCCTTTGGTTCCGACCCCTCGCCGACTGTTACAAGAATAACCTAGACATCTTTGCCTGGAAGCTGGGGGCCATAACCCCTATTGGAATAACATCCCTTCAAGACAGCTTCCAAAAATCTTGAAGCCTGGTCAATCAGCCGGAACTACCATGCTGCTATCGCCTTAACTACAACCACCTTTTCACAGTTTAACGCTCCAGCTATTCTGCCCATTTCACAGACATCAGGTTAGTGCACTAACCTGGTGCTTCTAGTTTTGGTGCTCTCTTTTTTTCAAGGACACCCTAGAAATTTGAGCTTGAGTACGAAAGCTTTATCTACAGGAAAAGGACTAGTTGTGTGAAGTAACACAACTTTGAGGACAGATAAAGATTTTGGAATCCTCTGAGCAGAGGTGAAAGGATACTTGTTCAGGATTCGGCACAGGAGTCTGTGCTCAAGAGCCCTTCACATGGACTTAAATTGCATATAATGATTCTTATTGTGTATGTTTTATTAAGTTCTTGCATGTTAGGCTGAATGCAAAGCAGTCATGTATGGTTGCATGAAATGATTGTGTTCTTGTTGCTGAATACCCATCCTGACTGAAGGAGTGAGCCTTGACACTAGAGCTTGAGGGGTCCTGCTCAGAATGATCAACACCCGCCATCCATATCATGGGCGCTCCAAGGAACACCAGAACCATCGCTCTATCTCTCCAACCCCTCACCCCGTAGGGTTAGTAATCAGAATCAGATATTTCTTCTGATGCTAAGGATTAACTTCAAGGGGAATTGGTGGAAGATCTTTGCTTCTAGAGAAGTCCTGGGAATTCAGGTGAGTGGCCCTTGGTGTGACAGGCACAGACAGAGGAAGAAAGGCTAACCTTCAATCCTAATGTTAAAAGAGGAATCAGAAGAGAACTGGAACCTCATTGCACCCATCTAAATCAATACAATTTCAATATGTTGGGTAAGAATGGAGAACCTGGTGCCTCAACAAACCAGCCCTCGTGCAATGCAATACCACTGGCTCTTTGAAAAGAAGATCAATGAAGTCAGCATATTAACAAGAGGTTTCAATACCTAAAGTCTGGTGTGCAATTCATTGCTCTAAAACTGATATCCAGTGAGCTTAGAAACTAAAGAGAACCAGTAAAATAACTTTGTTTCAATTTGCAGAAGAAATGAATGAATGGGGCACCTGCATTTGCTCACCCAGCAGGAAAAATGTGTAGACCTAAAAGATGCTTTTGAAAAATGTGAGGGGAGACTGAAGTGGTTAAAATGTGTTTAAGGCATATTTGAGGATGTACTGCAAAGGTCAAACACCGTTGCAGTAGGTATCAAAAGGGCACTCAAAAATGCACTCAACATTTGCCAATGGGACATCTTGGTGAAAATAACAGCATTTCAATTGAATGTTAGGATCCTCAAAGAGGTATGAAAAATAATGTGCTTCAGAGGTATCGGTGTGCAGGTTTCTCAAACCTTTTGCTAAATATGTTTGTAACATGATCTGAAATGCATTAAAGAATAAGAGAGCACAATGAGTGCCAAATCAAACACAGATGTCAATTTATGTTTACTCTCTAGTTTCGTAAAAGACCCCCCTGGCAGCACAGAGCAGACAGGCTTAACTTAGAGGTAATGTGTAAAGTTTTTATGCAGTACTAAAACAGTAATAAAGTTGAAATGCAAAACAATAAAAATACCAAAATGAATTAGAAAAATAGAGTGAAATGTAGTAAACAGTATAGCGACCCACCTAGTTTTAATGGACATGAGACGGGCTGCTTTTTTATTAGTAGACATCCTTTCAAAATGCAGCGAACTACCAAAATAACGTACTCTTTACAATATTTTGTGTTCCTCTCTAACAGAAATTTTTTGTCATACACAAGCGGGATGATTGTGTATGATTACATATAGTGAGCACATTTTCTGTTGGAATAAGTTTGTGAAGTAAAAAACAGCAGCAGAAAATACTGGGAAGTTAACCCGAAGTCTTTCTTGGGTACAATTGCAAGGGTTTGTTTTAAAACTAGACTTAGGGACATAGTTCAGCACCTTTGCACCAGTGGTGCAGGAACAATTTTCAGAGTGGGGGACCTGAAATCAATGGTACATTACTGAAGATTTAGGGATTGTGAACAATCCTAGTGTCACACAAAGTGTAGCAAATGTATGGTTTTATTTAAGAACATTTTCATTAAGTTTTTGCATGAATACATTACACATTGCAAGTACAGTATCGTATAATAATTCAGGTAATCAATGTACAATGTCCCAATAGGTCAATGTATCACATATAGTAACGTAAACATCTGTAGGAGACATTGGTTCGTTCTTTAACATAACTGTAATGAGTGATATGGGGAACAGTTTGGACAGGCAGGGCATTAACTGTTCCAGAGTCAAGATCTAAGTCTCCTCTATGGGGGGGTATATGCATGGCACATGGCAGACATCCAGCTCCTTAGTTCTGTTATCGTCCACAGCAGGTGTGTGCACAGTATTCCAGCTCCACTCCAATCACATACAGAAGGGAAATGAGCTAAGGTGGGGCGGGAGAGTATTTCAGTCATGGCATCGGGAGCAAAAAAAAGGGGGGGCAGACTCACAACTCACTTCCGGACCTCCTGGGAACTCATTGTAGGCCCCTTGCCTCCTGTAGCAAGTGTATGGCAAGGGTGTAATGTAGCTTGGTGTGCATTTTGGACCACACTGTTGTAAATATATTACTAAAGCATTGTGGGGTAGCACACAGTAATTTACTGACAGCACATTTTCTATTAAAGGGGCCACTAACTTTGCACAGACATATAGGTTTACTGATAAAACTATTTAGCACACAAATGATAATGTGTGGAAATCGGGTTTCAATTAATATTTTTCATGTGTGCATTACCCAGTAAAAGTGTCCTCATCCTATTAAAATCTTTGTTTCCATCACACGTCAGAATTACAAAAAAAAGTGCTTCGTTTTTTGCTTTCCTATCTGCTAATGTAATATGAACTATGTTTACAGTTCATCTACAGATATTTAAATTTGATTGTGGTGTGTTACAAATAAATGACAACCTACAGCCTTTCATTTCACTCTCCATGTACACCAGCAAGATTGCCAGAAAGTTCCCTTGAAATAGTCTTCTCACTTTGCAGTCAGAGTAAATCATCCATCCTCCTGTTATAAGAATAAGAAGCAATAAAGACTTAGCTTGACATTTGACCGCTGCCTTTGAAGCACAGCAAATGTGATAAGATAAATACAAAATGTAAGGGCGTATTTATTTATTGTTCTTAGGCGACCTACCAGAAATCATCTGGCGACCCACCAGTGGGTCTCAATCGACAGCTTTGGAAACGCTGGAGTAGAACATCTCCCAAAAGAAAACCAATGGGGTTTGAAAAACTGACAAAGCAACATCTTGTTTCGGCCTTAGTAGGGTACTGACAGAAACAAGAAGCACAGGAAACTGAGGCTGTATTAAAAAATGTATTCAGCATCACACTACAAAAATGATTACATGCAGTGGACAAGATTTTGAGGACCCCTAAACAGAAACATGATATGTGTACAATAGAGGAATTGGTATTAGGCACTAAGAGATTTACATAAGATATTCCCAATAAACTTGTGAAATGTTGAAAGTGCAAAACGGATATAGAGAGACGAGCTGACCATCACGTGGCCTTGCTCCAATTTTGAGATGTACTGTAAGCATTTCTGAATAGGATATTGACATTGCTGGACTATACAATCACTGATAAGTCTAAACACTTCATTCTATGCATTTGAGACTGAATGTTTGAGTCTATGCCCAGGCACGACAGAACCTCTTGAAACATGCGCCGATTGTTCTCTGACTCACTCTCTGAAAATTGATATGGTTACATAGAATGCAAACATTATGGTACAATCAAGGATGTAGTCTTGTAGGTTATAAAAGGAGTTGGTTTATTAGGCCTAAATCAAGTTACAGGTAAATCATGTAAAGCCCCACCAGGAGAAGCATCCTGCTGCTCAGCCCATTTCAATCCAGTCTTCCCCTCATCCAAGCACAAACACTCTCAACATTCCAACCATCCAATGACCTCACTCACGGGCTGAGCAGCAGGAACAGCAAGACTGTGGGGAGAATGAATAAGATAGCAAGAGGCCACAACACATTACAACAATGGGGACCCAATAATTTGTCAATGGGACACTCCCATATTTCGGGGCAGTAGACAAACCAAAGCTTAGACTTTTCTTTTTTCAAAAGATGACAACATTATGCATTATCTTCAACCAGCAAGGGCTTTCAAACTAAGAGTCTAGATTTTTTATCAATCAATTAATTCATTAAAAGCAGCGAGAACATTTACTTGCCAATAAAGTGTTAACTAGACCATGAATAATGGGTAATGCACGAAATTGCAATGGGAGACGTGGGAAGGTGGTAAAGTCATTTATAGGTTTACATTTCATTTGTTTATTATGTGGCATTATTCTACAATAACGGTAGTAAGCAAGAAAATGTCTGTGAATATGATGCTGTATCACAGATTGACCAGACCCTTTCCTCCTATTACATGTTCTCTTTCTTCCATATCTATGTTTCTGTTTGCATTCTCGCTCTGTTTCCCTAAATCAGATGGTTGAATGATAAGCTTCACAACGATAGCTTCAACAAGTATTAATTCTGTAGAGGAACACCACCGGCAACGCTGTCCTCCTCGATCATCAGATCACCGGCAACTGCTTCTCATGTTCCATGGAACTGTAAGTAAACAATTCCATGGCTGGTGGCTAGCAGCGCAAAGAATTAAGTGTAAACACAACACGTCTCCTCCTGATACAAAACTTGGAAATTGAAGGTATACATAACACTACTAAGTAAATAACACAAGAAAAAAAACAAGAAAAAGAATGATAACAAAAATGTGAAAAATAAAATATATATATGTAAACACAACGAATCTCCACCTGATACAAAATTAGAATTAGAAGAAAAACACACAACTACAGTGTAATAAAAGGTTAAAAACAAATGCTCATACCAAGAACAAGATTTACTTAACTTTGGCCATCTCTCTTAAATACATAATCTGACATTGAAACAGGAACTTTGCGCACTCTCTTCCCTTCCACAGGCAGGTCACCATTTCCACCCATACCAACAGATAGATCAGGATTCTGTAACCCTCCTACCTCACTCTCTCTCACACCAATAGTTTGTAATTCTCCACGTACAGCACTCTCTTGAACATCAATTCCTTCCCAGAATCCTCCATCAAAATTTCGGCTCACGCTCACCTCACCCTCCTCCCTATATAAATGTCTCTCACCTTTAACAATAGCTATCCTCCTCAAATTCCATACTTTTCCATCACTCAATTTCAAAGCATTTCTAGGAATTTGAATTACCTCTAAAGAACCTGAGAATTGACTCATACCTTTTTTAACTTCCCACGGTTTCTTGACTTTGACCATCATGCCAACTTTGACCTTGGAACCATCAAGCAATGACCCTTTACTTTTATCATACGACACCTTATACTTTGCGTGCGTATCTCTAAGGGTCTTCTCAATCTTCTCCAAATCTACCTTGCAAGAAATCGACTTCTTTACCCACCCAGGGTCACATTTGCTCATGGGGATCCGGCCCCTCATGATCTCAAAATGAGAAAACTTTGTCATTTCATTAGCAGTAATTCTGTACAACCACACAGTTTTCTGAACTTGCAATCCCCAATCCTTTTATCACTCACCGCCACCTGAATACTTTCCTTGAGGACTTTGTTGAAATGTTCCACCATACCAATCCCACTTGGATTATATAGAGAAGTGGTACAATGCTTAACTCCCACTCTCTTAAAATATTCCCCAGCCATGTTAGAAATAAATGGTTCCCCATTACCTGTAATAATAGATACTGGTAAACCTTCCAGGGTAAACACCATATTCAAAAAACTCAAAACAGTGTGCGTATCCACCCAGTCCACAATTTGTATTTCCGGCCATCTTGAAAACAAATCGATGAGAGCTATTATATACTTGGACAGCTCTCCAATTTGCCCCATTATGCCCACAGCAACTTTATTCCAAGGCTCACTGGGAATAAACGGTTAACCCATATTAGGCCTCAAGGTTTTCAAACTCTTGTCAGAATTGGCACAACTAATGCAACTCCTTACCATCCTTTCAATGAACAAATGCATTCCCGGCCCCCAAAACCCTTTTTTAACTCTTTGTTTTGTCCTGACAATACCTCCATGTCCCTCATGACATTGCAGATTGATATCCCTTCTTAACACAGTTGGAGGAATAATTTTCTCACCTCTCCAAATCATACCTTCGTCAGAAGTGAGTTAATTCCTAACTTCCCAGAAACTCCTTATATCTGATTTGGAAGCACCTTCGTGAGCCAACCTTTGACCATGTACTCAAGATCCTTTTGTAGAACAAAATCTATTTTGTACTTATCCATCCATACATACTTCATTATAGCTGGAACACCCTGGTCATTGACCCACGATATATCAAAATCATCCCTTCCAGGAACATAAACGATCTTATACATACAGTCTTGCAATCGCATAGACATCCTTGCTATATGCGCAGATGCCTTAAGTATGCCTTCAGTGGTGAGCAGTCTTACTAAAGGCTTATGGTCACTGCGCAACAATCATTCCTTACCCCACACAAAAGAACGGAAATGCTCCAAACCCCATACACACGCTTGGGTCTCCTTCTCAATCACAGAATATTTAATCTCTGAAGGAGTGAGAGCCCTAGAAGCATCCGCTATCACTACTTCACCATCTTCTTTAGTTTCCCGAGACAATACAGCACCAATGCCCTTGCAACTTGCATCAGTTGTAATTATACTTAATAAATTATGATCAAACCCTTTTAAAACTGTGGCATTAGCAATGGCAGTTTTCACATCTGTAAATTCTTTCCTACATTCGTCACTCCACATAAAATTTGCACTTGTTTTTAAGTAATTGATGAATACAGAAAATCCTAGTAGAAAAATGATTTACATATTTTGAATAAAATTCTGCTAGTCCAATAAAAGACCTCACGTCATCCTTATTCATGGGTTCAGATGTCCAACAGAATAGCTTCCACTAATCCAGGTTTTGGTTTAACACCATCTGCACACAAAACACGACCCAAATAGGTGACCGAATCCACAGCAAATTTTCATTTCATATGCTCAACAGTTAAACCTTTTTCATTTAAAACTCTGAGAATCCTCTGTAGAATAGCGTTGTGCTCAGTTTTGTTTTTTCCATGCATCAGAATGTCATCCTGAAAGCACAAATTTTTAAAAATAAGTGATGCATCTCACGCTGAAAAACAGCCACTGCTGAGGCAAGTCCAAAAGGCATTCTCTTGAACCTGTAACAACCCATTGGAGTAAAAATTTGTGTATGACCTACATTCCTCTTTTAGTACGATCTGGTGGTATGCAGCAGACAGATCAATGGTGGTAAAAACTTTAGCATCCCTTACAAGAGCCAGCATTTCAGAAATGTTACTCAACGGAAATGGCGAAGATCGATTCATAGCCTAATTTTTCCGTTACTGCATCTGGCTAATACAATGGGTGAAATCCATTCAGAAGATTCTATCTCTTCTATATCACCCTGTACCACCCTGTACCAACTTCAATAATTCCTTCTCAACCTCCTCCCTCAACAACATAGGAATGTTCCTAGCCTTGTGAACTTTAGGAACAGCATCCTTCTTAAGTACAATCTCATGTTAAAAATCCTTCAATATTCCAATCATACCACAAAAAGCATTAGGAAAATTCGCCAACACACTCTGCCTAGTGTTCTCCCGTTCATCCACAACCATAACTGGCTCTGCACCATTAGGATTTAAAATCATATGTAAGTTTCCTTTGTCTTGCCAACCCAGTACAGAAGGACCTTTTTTAGCAAAATATAATTTACCTAAAGCCTCACGATTTTCAAATCTAAACACAAGAGTGCGGTAACCCAAAACATCCTCCAGAATAGCTTTCCGGATTAATGTCAGTCTCCTCTAGGTCACTACCAATCTTGTCAAAAAAGTTAGACCTGCACACACCCTCATTTACAAAAGTGTAAGGAGACCCTGAATCCAGAAAAATTTGCATTTTTACCCCTCCAAACATCATGTCACAAAGAGATTTTTTCCGTACAACCTTTTCTTGCAAATTTAATACTACAGATGAGGAGTCATTTATATTCAAAACAAACTTGCATAAATTTTCATCCTGGTTAGGCTCATCATCACTAGAATCTTCACCCTCCAAATACTTTACCGTTCCCCGTCCTCGTCTCTTACATGTCTTTGAAAAATGTCCAATCATTCCACAACTTGTACACTTTTGTTTTAATGCAGGACACAATTTGCTGTTTGCCAAATGATACTTGCTATCACACCGATAGCACCTCAAACCATCTCTATTTCTTCCAGTATCAACACTACTTTCCGACTGCTTCACATCACCTTTTTGTTTGATACTATCCTTTTTCTTTTGGACCACTTTATTTCCTATTTTACTAGCACACGCATCACTCTTTTGTTTGGTTTCTCCTTGTACCACTTTAGCACTCCTGCAAGAAAGCTCTGCCTTCCTTACTATTGCTAAAATGTCATCTAGGTTAGCATCCCCATTCACCCACAATCTGTCTTGAATGGCTCGATCATTCACATGCATCACAACTTGATCCCTTATAAACTCCTCCTGCAAACCACCAAACTTACAATTCAAAGCTAATGACTTAAAAGCTGCAACATAGTCATCTACCGTTTTGTTGATCTCTTGTTTCCTCTGGAAAAACGTATTCCTAATTATGTCCATGCACACTTTAGGCGAAAAATAACTATCAAAATCAGCACTCGCATTTAAAAACACACTACCACCAACCCGATCCTCCCTAGACATTTGTTCAAAAACCTTTAAACTTTAAAGAATGCAATACAATCCTTTTTTTCTGTGCCGGAGACATCTTCCCTTTTCATCCACAGTGACAATATAATTTATTAAATCGGATTTCCACTCTGTCCATTTCATACATGGTGTAGATCCAGCAGGCCAAAACGCTTGTGGTGGCGATAATGAGAAGTTCTGAGCACTCATACTTCAAAATAAAAGCCCCCCCAAAAAAAAGGACTAGTTCACTGTAATCAGAGAATCAGTGTCCACTCTTCACCTCTTACTGTGGATAACTATGGATTGTAGACGACAATATAAAGAAATAGTTAAAACTGTATTGTAGAAATGCCAAGTTACCACAGGTAGAAAAAAACATGCGTTGCCGAAGAGAAACTAGATAAATGAACACATAGTACAAATATTTCCACACTGAAAACTGTGTCTGTTGCAGAATAGAATGTGCACAAAGGAGGACACTGTATACTAAGGTTGCACAAATCGTAAAAATTAATTCCTTTGAAACAGGGAAAAAATGCCAGATGATGAATAACTGTGGATTTACTCCTTCATAGCAGTGTAGAAAATGTGTTCGCCGTACAAATTAACTCTTGGATATGCGGGCAAGCGTGCCTGTCGCTGAATAATAGAAGAATACATTTCCTCAAGGATAGAAGCAAAAAAAAAAAAATGCTAGCTAACATCCATATGCCCAAAATAAGAACTTGCCCAAAAGATGGCCGCCGTGTGTGCAAGACATGCTTTCTGTAGACGGTAGAGCTTGTTTAGCCCTCGAAATGCTCGCATCAGCAAAGGAGGCGGAGACGTCACAGATGACGCTGAGCTGCAGATGAAAGACACGCGCTGGAGTAAACATTGACTATCCTCGTGCAACACACGCGTGGCTGCACGTGGGACAATCGCATCAGAATAAAACAAACAGGTTACTAAACTTCTAGGAAAATTAGTAGTTACCCTGTAGAGGATCCCCAGGGTACACAAAGGCACAACACTGCTGATATAGCTTCCGGGGCACCGGGCTACCGGAGATAAAGGAGCATCAAAAATCAGGAAATATTCCAAAACGCTGGGTTCTTCAGGGTGATGTTCCTGATCAACTTGTCGCCAAATTTGTTGAATGATAAGCTTCACAATGATAGCTTCAGCAAGTATTTATTCTGTAGAGGAACATCACTGGCAACGCCGTCCTCCTCGATCATCAGATCTCCTGCAATTGCCTTTCATGTTACATGGAACCGTAAGTAAACAATTCCATGGCTGGTGGCTAGCAGCGCAGAGAATTAAGTGTAAACACAACACAGATTGTATTGTGCTGTCTCGTTCTCTTCCCCTTTCCATCATACTGCATGTCTTTCCCTCTCAGAGTGCCTTCTCTCCCTATGTCCTTTTCAGTGCTCCTTCTTTCTCTTTTATGGTGTCGGTGTTCCTCTTCTATTTCTAAACCCATTCTGTGATGTGGTTCCTTCTTCATATCTTGGCGACCCTTCCTGGGATCTGTGTCCTTTTAACATCTGTACTTCCTTCCCTGTGTCTCTGTAACCCCTTTTTGTCTTCATGCCCACCCAGTGGCAAGCTGCACTGCCTCTGCCTTCTGTGCCCCTCTTGTCTTTCTGTCTTTTGCCTGCAAGTCAGCAGCTGCTCAGCCTCTGTCATACCTTTACTGTGACCCTTGTGTTTACTCAAATATGCCTCACATCCTCAACCTCTCCTAGCTACTCTCCTCCATCGTTATCCTTCAGACTTGGCCTTGCTTGCCTTCCTGTCCCCTTCCATGATCTACCGTCCATTGCAGTTCTCCACCCATGCTCCGCCCGAGCCCTGCTTCTCCTCTCATCTCGGCACTCTCAGGAAGAGTGCATGTGCTGCATGTCTGCTCAAAGAAAAAGAATACAAACGCTTGTTAGAGGGGGCGTGGCCTTCTCTTTCTCCGATGCTATGGTACAATGTAGTAGAATATGCAGGCCAGGTGGCCATCCTCCACTGAATACTTCTGCAAAGCACAAACAAATGATCAAATTCTTAGTGATCCTCAAGCTCAAACCCTCGAATCTTCAGTGATCAGGTGGTTTCCAGATGGATTATTGTGCTCACAGGAAGACAGATTAGTGTGGCATTCTGGCAAAACAGAGCCTTGCCTTCCTTCTTTAGCGTTTTCTCCCTGTATGTCTCCCTGTTCTCTCACACACACATTCTCTCTGTCTCCATGCCTCCCAGTCTCCCTTTTAATTATGTTCTCTTGCATATGCCACAGTTCTATGATGCTTAGTTGCTTTAGAAATCATTTTCAAACGCCTGATCCTTTGATTTTCTAATAGTGCCATAGTCTACATATTTTCTGCTTGTTCTGCCAGTTCTCAAACTTCACTCTCCCTCTCACTCTCTCTCACGTTCATAATTATTCTAAATGAGATGCCTTGTACTTGGGAGGGCTTTCTGAAGAATGTACTAAGACTATCAGTGGTAAAACCCCTTTGCTCATAACTCTCCTCAAGCGACTATGCTCAAGCACACTATTTCTGCCTATTGCCTGGGAGGCAGTTAAATAATATATTTTTCATTTTCTAAAGGCTGTGTGAATTCTGTGCTAATGACCGTTTCTCAACAAATCAACAATGGATCTTGTTCTTGTTTTTATTAACATCTATGATTCCCCACTAAAATGCCATCCTCTGCATGTTGTGGAAGCATGTGCTGTCTTGCTGTAAAAGTGAGAGAGGGAGAATAACCAGCTCTGGTTGATTCAGTCTAGCCTTAGAGCCAGATGCATCATTGAAAGTAAATCTCTTGAAACACTGAATTATTCTCTGTGCAGATTTGTTGATGGTGTTGCCCACTCTTGGATTTCCCGGATGAATTTACAACCATAGATCAACATTTGTACCTTAAGGTTTCCCATGGATATAGGTGGCATGGTCCTAGCTTGTTTTTCACCCACTTCTTTGACATATGGCAGCAGCTTATGGTGAGTAAGTTTGATTTTGTCCCTTCCTCGATTTCTTTTGGCACATTCCAGGGTTCTTTCCTTGTGCCCAAGTTGTTTGGAATGTAAGTGGAGTAACTAGGGTTCCTTGTAGGAATCTAGCCTTTGCTCAAGATCAAAATGAGAAAGACCTTCCCTTTTATCCATTTGTCAGTATTTTATGGTATTGAAATTTGAGGTGCGTTGAAGGCCGGGTGGCTGAATTCCGTTTTCACACAGAGGGCCAGATGTATGAAATCGTGTGTTTGCGATTTCCTAATGGCGAATTTTAGCGATTCGCTATTAGGAAATCGCAAACTGTGATGTACAACAGTGGGTTTGATACAGTTAATTATTCGCAGTGGCTCGCAAATGGACCTGCCTAATCAATATTCATGTGACTACAATTACAGGGATGGTGGCCTGCTGGGGTCAGCAGACTACCATGTCTGTGACTGCTTTTTAAATAAAGCAATATTATTTTTTGCAATGCAGCCCGTTGTCCTTAAAGGAAAACGGGATGCATTTCAAAAATAAAAATGAAAAGCTACCTTTTTATTTTTTAAGAGTAGGCAGTGGCCCGTGGGACCACTACCTGCTCTTAAAAAATGCTTGTGCCCACATTCACAAAGGAGAAGGGGTCCCTTGGGGACCCCTTCCCGTTTGCGAATGGGTTACCACCAACTTGAAGTTGGTGGTAACTGTGAATGTTTTGTGACCCCATTCCCGGTCTCAAAACATTCATACATACCAGTGCTATTCATTATTAGGAAGGGACGCCCTATACACGCCCCTTCCTAATATCGAATCGCAAAAGCAAAATTCGATTCGGTAACAAGTTACCGAGTTGCATTTTGCCTTCTGTATATGGCAAAATGCATTTTACCGGTCGCAAACGACCCGATGGGCCATTTGCGACCAGTAAAATGCTTCTTACATCTGGCCCAGAGTTCCTTATTAGCTTGCTATTTCATGTTGGCTACCAACACAATCCATGTTATACCAGATGAGGGAGTTTGTAGTCTAGGCTGTCCATTTAAGGTTTCCATTTTTGATATTTAAGTTTTGCCCTCTAAGTCTAGCAACTTACTTGGAAACAGTGTGAAGGGATAAATAGGTACTGTCTCATTTGGATGCCAGAAATGTTTTTTCTGTGAATGTCTTCAACCTTCCTAGAGGTGATGCTTCATGCTATTCCTCAGATTTTAGCTAGGGCTAGAAGTTACAACCTCATTGTACCGGTTTTATGGATCTTCCATTTTCTCTCTGAAGGTTAAGCTTTGCTTCAAGATAGATCGTTGGTCTGATTCACAAAGGTAAACTTACACTTTTGTGCAAGTTTACAATTGTTTTGCTATTCTCAAACTTCGATTTAATAGTAAGTTTACACCTGTGGAGACTCCGTAGTTGGGTCAGAGAACTCCACACATAAAAAGGCCTGTCCTATCTTTTTATGTATGGTTTTCTCCTCTCTGACTACGAGGTTTCCGCAGTCATAAACTTACTATTAAAGCGGCGTTTGTGAATAGCAAAAAATGTAAATTTGCACGGAAGTGCAAGTCTACCTTTGTGCTTCAGGCCTCATATAGTCGACCTCTAAATGGAATGACTGTGAATGACTGTGGTGCCTAAGTAAGAATCGTGACAAAAACATATTTGTGAGAACTCTTCAAGCCACTCCATTTTAAGGTTGGAAATTATTCCATTTAATAAGGCACCTGCTCTCAACTACTCCCTTTTACGTGTAGCAGTCCGAATAGTGAACACCTCCGTACCTTATTGCAATTGGGAGAGAGGGCGGCAGACCAGACTGAGACCAATTTGTGTGTGAAAAAGGCCGCTTTATTGAAACAGGTGCACATTACAAATAACATACCTGGCAACTGCCTTACAAAACTAAAACCTCGCTATACATCCAACAACTGACCCCTGATCCCAACCCCACCCCTACGATCCCCTCAGACATGCCCCCACCCTGCTATTAACATATCAACAACATTACAATGAATTGTAGTGAAAAAATATGCCTTACTATAAAACCAACCTCCCATACCTGCCTTTCTGAAACTGCAAATAACAAAAGGTCTACAAGTGAAACTTAAACTACCTGCCTACCCTTTCCCTGCCCCTGCTCACAACTTCCAACGCTTAACCAAAAACCTCTGCCAACCCTGGCCAACTTTTCAAAACCCCCCACCCAGAAAAACGGGGGTGTGGGTTACTGCATACCCTTTTTTCTGCCCCCCCTCCTATTTACACCACGTCCTTCCTGCCTGCATGACTTTGCACATTTAGGGTCCTGGCCAGAACCTCCCTTAGTTCTAGGAGGTATAAATCCATACCAATCCTGGAAAGGTGTACTCCATCACCTCTGAAAAATTAAACTGTGTCAAAACGAATCTCTCTATGTGAAATCATACCGAACCTCAATCCTTTACAAAAACGTGCCATCTCAGTATTGAGTTTCCACCTGGCTCTGTCCACCGCACCCGGGTTAAGCGCCCCACGCCAAACTCTACGAGTAACAAATTCGGTCCACAAAACAAAACAACCTGCCCACTGTTCTTTAATCAATGCCAAATCCCTTTTCATGCTTCGCATCAAAACAATACCTTTCTCCTTACACAAGTCATTCTCTCCTAAATGTATCACTAAAATGTCCGAGCACCTGCCGCCCACCATCCAGCTATTCAAACAAGGCACCAGTTCCTTCCAGCTCATGCCCCCTTTCCCTTTCCACACCACTTTAAAAAGAAGTTCATTGAAACCAAAATTTTGTTCAAAATAGCTCTGGCGGGCCTGAACTTGGGCTCACTTAACAAACGAATGCCCCACCAACCAAATTGTCATCTCCTCAGAAAGGGGGCCGGACACAGAACTTGAAACGAAAAAAAAATGCATGCGTTTTACGCATTGTTGACCACCGTGCCAGCCACCCCGTCATCCCGTGTAACATTCAGATGACCAGCGCCCTAGCCGCATGATGTCTCCCCGCTCCCAACCTCTATTATTTGCCTCTGACACTACCCCAATTCAGAATGAATGTGTTCCAAAACCTGCGCCGTTGACTCCAAGCTTATTTAAGGGCTTCCTCAAAACCGCTAGCAGCTGGTATGCTGTCACTCTGCCCCCATTAGCATGCCTGAAAACTGCACCCCCCCCAAGCCCTCCAGACAGAGCGCGCCAACGTGACTCCCCTCTAAAGGGGCAGGTTGAAGAAGTGTCAGCTGCCTGTAGCAATACCCATCTACCCAGTCCCCTCTGGTCAGTTTTAGACTTGTGCAACCATATCTGGACCCCCAAACTGCTCGAGACCACGTCTTCCCAATTCACTCCCCCACCCTTTTTGTCACCCAACAGCTCTGATACCCTGAAAGCGCCAAATAACATCCACACCATCAGTGTAGAAAACATACAAGTCTCAAAATCGTCAGTACAAATTCCTGGCAATATCTCCAGCACCCGGCCTAGCAGCTGCCAAGACAAAGGCCTCCTCAAATGCTTCTTCTGACCATGTTCTCTAGTCCAACCTTCTAAGATTCTTGTTCCTAGTTCACCTGCTGACGGCGGGTAGCCCCATAGCAGCTTACCCACAAAGGCAATCCCCGCTAACTTCCCAGCAATTGTAACTCTGGACAGCCCTTTGTCAATGAGATCCAAAATGAATTGAAATAAATCCTCTACACGTTGCCTATAATCAACACGCCGCTGGGTGCCTGAAAGCAGGAATTCCTTCCATGTTAAACTGTATGTTACCCTGGTTGACTTTGCTAGCGACTCTACCACCAGTTGTAGCATCCTGTGTTGCCTATGTACCACAACTTTGGCGGCATTGGCGTCAGAGCCCTGTTGGCGTCCTTGGCTAGCCCATGGAATCTCCCCAACTGCGAACGAGACAAAGCATCCGCTATGTCATTGTCCACACCCAGGACATGTAGTGCTCTAAAGGCTATGTCATGTCGTAAACAACCTAGGGCGAAAACTCTCAACAACTTCAAGACCTGCTCATCACTTGCGTTTCACTATCTCCACTACTGCCATGTTATCTACTCTGAAGGTAACTTTCTTGTGTGCCAGCTGTTCTCCACACAATGTTACTGCTATTACTAAGGGGAAAAACTCAAGAAACGCAATGCTCCTGCCCTCCTCTTTCCAGTGTACAGGCCATTGTTCTGCACACCACCTCCCTTGCCAAAACAAACCAAAACCCAGGCTGCCAGCTGCATCTGAAAATATTTGCACGTCCCACAACAAGTCATCCTCTCTTGCAAGCGGAATCCCATTGAAAGACTGCAAAAATACCCTCCACATTCTCAAACTCTCTTTCATGCCTGCAGAGAGCCGCACATGATGGTGAGGTAACCGTTGTCCTGACAGTGCTCGTTCCAACCTCCTGCAGAAAGTCCTCCCTACTCTCACTACTCTGCATGCGAAGTTGAGATCGCCCAGCAGGACCTGTATCTCCTTGACCTTTACTTTTTCCCGAGCTAGCATGACATTCAGCAATTCCAACATTCTCATTTTCTTGTCCTCTGGCAAGTGCACCCGCATTGCCCCTGAATCAATTTCAATTCCTAAGAAAGTGCCGTACTGGGGCCCATTGTCTTTTCCGGTGGCAAAGGCACTCCCAGCTCCCCCATCAACTCTTTGAAGTTTTCCAGAGCATCCTGGCACTCCGTGGAGCCCACAAAGAAGAAATCGTCCGGATAATATGTCACTAACCGGTGCCCTGTGCGCTGTGAAAACAGCCACTGCAAGAAGGTACTGAAACACTCAAATAATGCGCATGACATAGAGCAGCCCATCGGTAATGCTTTATCCACGTACCATTTCCCGTTGAAATGGATACCCAGAAGATCCCAATCATCTGGATGGACTGGAAGCAAACGGAAGGCTGATTTTATGTCGCATTTCGCCATTGGTGCAGCTGCGCCCGCCGTCACAACTAGTGACATGGCCACGTCAACTGATGAATATGAGACTGTTGCCTCCTTCTCATCATTAAGTCATTTACTGAGCTCCCTTCTGGCCATGATAAATCCTGAATTAGCCAAAACTGACCTGTCTCCTTCTTTGGAACCACCCTGATGGGTGAAACGATCAAATTCTCCATGGGCCAATCATTAAACAGCCCAGCTATTCTTCCCTCCCTCACTTCTTTGTCCAATTTTGCACTATTTGTTTATGTTCTTTTGTTCACAGTAGATTCTCCGCCCACCTCCTGTGCCTCAGACCCATGCACCCCAAACGGAAATTCCATCTAAAACCCTCCCTCAAAATGTTTGCTGCCCCTTGGTCTTCGTATCCCTGCAGCCATTCATCCACTTTCTCCGGCCTAACCGGAGTACGAGCCCTTTGGCCCAGACCCTTGAGCACCCCTAGCCCCCCGCGCACCTGCAAATTGTTGTTGCTGGTGGCCCCCTGCATTGCCTCCCCCTTGCTGCCACTGCTGGCTTCCTTGGTGGTAGATCCCCCCTCTCGCCCCAAAGCAGTTGACCAGCACATGCCGACCCCCGCACTTCGAGCATTCGTGGCGGAATTTACAAAACTCTTGAGTTCACAGACCATTGTTGAAATCCCAACAAGCCCCCCCGACCCTGTCTGCCCTCTTTCTGTACTTCCCACCCCTCCCCGGGTGTGTCTCCTCTGAAAGGGCCGGTAAACTATTGGAAGTCCACTAGCTGTAAAAATGGTTTTACCCGCTTTTGCCGCCCCCATGGTGTGTTGCCACAAATCCGTGTCCAACACTCCCCATTTGGCTTCTGGGTCCCATGCCATGCGCACTCTAAACTCTTAATCGTAATGCGCCCACGCGTATCCCCAGTGTAATTTGAGATTTCCGAATAACATCCATGTATTTAAATAGCGCTACGCAGCGCTCAGGATGTTTTTCACAATAAACACTTGCATATATCAAAAATGCTGCTGTCCAATTTTCTATTGTCAATGGGACCCTTGGCCACTTGGCCAATTCATATTCTTCTTCCTTTGACCCCTCTTTCGCTCGCACCTCTCTATGCAGCAGCTTAAGCATTTCCACATACTCCCCCTTCCAAATGCGCTCTTTAGTGGTTAGCATCAAATGTGCTCCCAGTGGCTTAGTCACACCCATAGAAGAGTGTTTCTTAATCTTCAACTCCTTGCTCTCCAGTTTTTCTTTTTTCTCCTCGATTGAATCTTCTCCCTTGTCTATTTTACTTATACCTTTGTCCTTATCGGTTTTGCTCCCTCCTGCGATACCCACATCTTCTGTGTCCACACCTATGTCTGTGACATACCTACCCTTCCGTAACCTACCCTCCCCACCCTCTTGTCCTCCCCCCATGCCAATTGACACCATTACGGGCTTTTCTTTCAAGCCCTTGGTCTTACCTGGCTCCAAGGAGGGTGCCCGTGTAGTTGCAGTCCACCTCGCCAATGGCCCCGTGTTAAGCAATGACTTTGCTGGCCTCCCTGCAGGCCCGACACCTTCCGTGGTATCTGAAACACACTAGTAGACACATTAATCTGTCCCCCCCTTCCCTGTCTTCTTCATCACATAACTCGCCTTCCTCAAGGCTTTCCTCATCAAAATCTAGCTCTTCACCCCTTCCCCAAGTGTCTCCAACCTAATGCTCCTACTGGACCCCCTTCTCCCTGCTTCTGGTGGTGCTGACTGCACCCGCCGGTATTCCACCGGCCCTACTGTCCGGTTGGTCATGTTCTCCTTTGTCCCTGCGGACCGCCGTGGTCCGCCAGGTGTTGGGGCCAGCGAGGTCGCACTGGGCCTACATTTGCTGGCCACAATGGGGTCCCCCGTTGGTAACGGGCGCGCCGCTCGAGGCTCCACCCTCCCTTCTCCTCGGCGCCAGCAAGCCACTCCCTGCTCTGCCGAGTCCGTTACTCTGTGTTGCTCCTCCACCTGAAAAATAAACGTCTGGTCTGGTGTGCTGGGCCTATGCGACACCCCCCCTGCTCCATTCTCCTCTTTTTATCTATACCTAGATCACTTTCCGGCCACCCTTTTCCAACTTTTGGACCCTCGCCCGCTTCGCTGTCACTGACCCCTCCCTCTTCCTCCCCACTCCAGTCCAGCATGGCAGCAATGCACGCCGATGCCAGGCCCTGCACCAGATTCTGCCCAGGGCCCCCAAAACCAGCCTCGGAAACCACCCCCGCCCCCCTGGCCCCCTCTTTTCTACCTCTTACACACCTTCTCCTCTACCAGTGACCCCCCGAGCCATATATGCATCTACTTTACCCACCCTATCTAGACCCCTCACCTCCTCATTCCATGAGGTGAAAATATCCAACCCTCTCAGGCCTGAGTGGCCCCCGCAGGCTCCCAATCCCCAGGGTTCTCCATCTGAGCCTATAAGCTCATAAACCCCCCATGCCGATCAAAATCACCCCCCTGCTACAGCAAAATCCACCCAACCCCCATGGGCCTCTCCTTCATCCCCCTGTAAATCCCCAACCCGGGGTGCCCTGTCAACTGCCTTGGAGGCGTTACTCGCCTCAAAATTGGCCCCAGCCTTCCCCTCCCCACTCCAAGCCTGATACTTCCTACTAACTCATGCAATGAAATCAGCACCGCGCTGATATATGTCCTCTTCGCCCCGCCCCCTCCCCCACCTCGCGACATCAATGGAGTCTTCGCTCCTTTCCCTGCAGCTCCGGAGGTCCCGGTCTCACTTGTCTCGGGTCCCGGAGCTGACAAGACTCTTTTCTCTATCCCTCCCTTATTCACGCCTAAAGCGCTACTACGGCCAATAACGGCCCACCCTCAAAATCGCATCCCGGAGCTTCAGACACCGCCTGAGGCTCCGACTGAGCAGACGCATCTGGGGCCGCTCTCCTGGCATACGAGTGGCCCCTCAGACTTACCGCCTCAGTTCTCGACCTCTTAGGGGAGGTGCACGCCGTGACAGCGGCCGCAACACCCGCAGACGCCCACCGAAGTGGGCGCGATGGGCCCGACGCTTCTGGGATTAAAAGGTCAAGCCGCCCTGCCTCACTCAAAAGGCGCATCGCTTCCAGGACCCGGTAATCCTCTATCGGTAAGGATTACTTGATACTAAAGCTGATACTAATGCCCCTAACACACTCCGCACAAAAACTCTGAAAAAAGGCTAACTGCACTACCACATCTCCCAGCCACCAGGTCACCAAAGCTAAAATGGTGGCTGGGAGCGCCCCTCGCAGACACTTATAGTTGGGCTATAATTGGGCTATCTTCTGTGGAGCCCAAAAACCTAACAAATTGGGCGGCGCCCGGCCAGCGCAGCCCCTCCCAATCTGCCCGTGGGGCGGACCTCTCTACAGTCGGCTGCCCCCCAAACTGCCATTGGAACCTTCTTTACTTTTCTTTTACAAAGGATTCAAAAAGTTGTGTTTATTTCTACCTTTGAAGTTTTTTCTGGTTTCGTTGACTATTTGGCTTGCTTAGGTGTTTTCCTAATTTTGTCATCATGTTTTTAGACTCGTCATAACCTAGTAGTAAGGGGTTCATGTGTAATAACATTTCTGTACGTGTGTTTTATTTTAAAGCACTGAAATCAAACACCTAGCCTATTTTGGACCTTGTGAAACCATGAAAATAAAGTATCATAGTTTAATGCACACACGAAAATAACACTTCAATAAACTAGGCAATGAAATGGAATACAACAAAATAATAAAATAAACAAATTCATACGTAAATAAATGCTAGAATAAGAAACAAATCACCAGCATATGTTGCCACCTGAACTTTGAGCCGCTTGTCAGACGTTACTTTGTGAATGTTCCTGGCATCTACTAACAAGCATTTGCAATGCAATAGGTCTCGCAGTTACGCAAGTTTAAGCTATTTGCATTGTAAATGACAATGCCTTTTATTTATGTTTTTAAAACGAAAACAAAAATAAAAGGCATTGTTATTTGCAATGTCAATAGCTCAAACTCGCGTAAATGCGAGACCTATTGCATTGCAAATGCTTGTTTGTTTAACACACCCCTGCCCCTCTCCCCATCCCCTGCCTTCCTTACCTTAATGTTTCATCAGATGAGCCCACCCCGCGTTTCGCCGCCGCAGCCCGAGCTGTTGTGGAAGCCTTCTCCGGGCCGCTCTCAGCGCGACCCAGAAGTCAGGCAACCTTGCCTGGGACATGGGCGGGGCATGGAGCGCACGTCTGGAAGTGTCCGGGGCTCCCGTGAGCTCAGGGAGCCCCACGTGTCGGAGACGCGAGGCGGGAGCCCACCCCGCACTGGCAAGCAGTAGAGGAAGTCCGGCGGGAGCCCACCCTGCCTTCGTGAATGCTGCATGATGCGGCCGGAGCAGGATTCAAGAGCCGGTGAGTGGTGCATGCAAGCGCGCCGCGCCTGGACAGGAGATGTGCACGCGTATGGTGCGAGCAGGAGTTGTGATAACGCCGCGAGCCGCACACGTGCACATATCCTGTCTGTTAGCTTCTGCACAGACAGTTGATGTGCACGCGTACGGTTTGCGGCGTTACTACAACTCCTGCTCGCACCATACGCGTGCTCATCTCCCGTCCAGGACTTGCCATACACGTGCACATGTCCTGTCCCCCTTCGCAAGCAAGTCGGCAACAATAGATCTCGCTTACGCGAGCAACGCATGGCGCTGCATCGCTAGGCGAGACCTAAAAAGGTTTCCAGGCAAAATTAAATGGACACAGGGACCATACCTAAATTATTCCTCTTTATAAGGTGCTATAGGGGAAGTGCAGCCCAGCGTTAAAGGAATATGCTTAAGCTATAAAAGCTATGTGAACGATATACATCTATTTCACATGATATTACATGTCAGTGCCCCAAACAGATTCGCTGGCGCTCTGAAACAGATACTGCCACAGAGCCCAACCCAACCACAAACTTCTTTATCAGTTTTGCGATAACTGTATATGTGCATAGATGTTACATATTTACATATTAAATGAGAATGGCAAGCGTCCTTTGACAAAGCCCATGTGTACTGGTTCCATTAGCTTGGGAATGAATATGTAATAAAGATGGTGACGAGCAATATTAAGGCTTTGCTGGGTTTTTACCAGCAACCTTTAGACCACCCTATGGTTACTTGACTGTTCCTTTGAACATATCAACTGTAGAAGAAAATGTAAAATGCCTTGCACATGCCCTTTAAAGATATGTCTCAGTCAGTGTTTAAACATTCTCTAAAGCAGTTTATCAATGAAACACGACGATAGGAGAGCATTTTCTTCATTCACTCACACATAAATTGGCTATTTGTTAACAAAGGCATCCTGACAACCTCTCATTACACTCACTATAGAATGTTTGTCCCAAGGTTCCCTAATGGGCAGTTCAGTTAGCCCTAATTAGGAGTATTCATAAAATTGTCTAGCCAATCCCTGTGACCATTGCCAAATTAACAAGTATTGTTAATAAAAAATATATCTGCATCTTAATTTGCATATCATTTGAAAATAAATTGGGTTATGTTAATTCTAAAAAGAATCCATACAATATCAAAGGTAAGGACAGTAAGATCACATGGAACATTGTAAAAGTACTTTTCTTGATGACACTGCACTTCAACATTGGGGTGTGCTATCATATACTGAAGTTAATGCTATTTTTCCTGAATAGTCGTTATTTATATAGTGCTGCATCCAATAAAGGAAGAATCTATTGGTTACGGAGACAAGGTACTTCAGCAGTTTCTTTCGGGTACTTAGAGATGTTTCATTGCATTTTCAACTCAAAGAGGAGTTCGTTCAAAATTTTAGCTCGTTTAACCGGTAAGGACATTGCACCTCCCATAACTCTCTTAAATGCAGGTATCACAAGAAGTTCGGTAAAAAAATTATTTTAAAATAGAGGGCTAAATGATCAGGGATTGTACTACAGAAAGTGTCCCGGGTGTGTAACGGGCATGTGAACCTGCTTTGTATGCCCCTGGGGCAATGTGGCATTACAGAAGGGGCCGCAGATGCTTGTGCGGCCTCTTTTGTTATACAGATAACACTGTCGCACATGTAGCGCAAGCGCTATTGTAATAGTGCGCTCCCTCATTTGCATTGGGGTGTGGCCCGATACAAATGAGGAAATCTCAACATCTGCGCACGCGCTGTTATATGGACGCGGGCACAAAGACAAAGAAGCTGTCAGGAAGTGTGCCATAAAAAGGTAGCACACTGTCAGTGCACCCCTGAGGGTAGCCCTAATGATGGATGGAAGGGATTTCCATTGACTCCCCAGAAATCTCCTTCCAGGTGGGTGCAGTCACTCCCTGCACCAACCTGCAAGGGGATCTCTAATCCCATTTGAAAGTACCGGCAGATTGACGCCTTCACTCTGAAACATAGAGCAGTTTTAAACTAGTCGCTCCATACTTCACTTGAATGCCCCACCCCCAGGGCAGCACGAGTTTGCGGCTGCCCTGAGGGCAGTGCATTCAACATAAAAGGGCCCACTTTCCCTGATTGCGCAATGCGCATCTGTTTGAAGGTATGCCGTGGCGCAAACAGGAAAAGTGCACCCTTGTCACAATACAGGCCCAGGTGGCTCTGTGGACTAATGTAGCAGTTATAAGCCACCCCTTTGCTTACAGCTAGCTGGTGTAATCACCAATCGGTTGAAGTGAGGTAGATTTTACTCTGGGTCCTAGACACTAATCAGGCTGCTGCATTTTTAATCTGTTGGATTTTCTTTATTGTGAACTACAGGTGTGTGTCACAGTGCATGGAAGGAAATCTTAAAATGTACATGCAGACTTCGCCTTCTAAATGTGTTGATCAAGACAAATGAACGTTATAAATATGAGAAATTAATAAATATGTCTGCAAAAAGATATTGCAAATGTAGCATAAATTTGTTTGGGGATCAGAACCAATATCATTTGTAAGAAGAAATACAGGTCAAGTGGGATTTTCTTTTTCTTATTTAGCAGTCTTTCTCCCCCTCTTACCAGACCTAGAAGCAATTGTGTAGGGGGTTACCTTCATATTTGATGATTGCAAATAGAGGGCATAACCTTTTGTTCTGTTTTGCTGCCTGATTAGTACTGAAAGGAGCAAGGTTATTCTGCCACTGTCTGTGTTGCAGAGATGTTTTTGCATCAGGGAAAACATTTGAAAATGCATCATGGAACCATTGATGGACACACTTAGGATGATATTTTCTTATAAATATTTCATGCAAAAAAAATGCTATACAGAAACCCGAGAGCTCATACAACCTGCTTTTACCATTCATGAAATAAAAATCATCAAACTGAGGTTACATCAAACAAAATCCCATCACTTTTATACCATGGAAAACACATTTTTCCTCCTGTTGTAACGTAAACACATATCAAACCAGTGCTGCTGGAAAACATTTCAGAGTGGGGCTGCTGATGTCAATGTTACATCACTGAAGTCGTAGGGATTTTGAAAAATCAAAGTGTTAGGCAAACAATAAGTATAACGAATGAGCCACACCAATTCAGCAGGAGAGTGGTATGTGTGTGGTACGTAGCCAATGACGCATTTTTTGGAGCACTGTCACACATATATTACTAAAGCATGGTGTTGTAGTGCACTGTAATTTACAAACAGCACATTTTCCATTGAAATTAGCCACAACATTTGCACTGACACATATAGCACACAAATGATAATTTGTGGAAATCAGGTTTCAGCAAATATCTATCATTTGCACATCACCAAGTGAATTGCTTTGATTTGTTTTGAACCTTCAACATCTTTGGGCCTGATTATGATGTCAGGTGGACGTAACAATGCGGAAGCAGGACCGCCAGACTAGGAGTCGGAGGTCCCGCTGGCCGCATTACAGTGTGACTGCCTTTACAGCGGTCGCATTGGGTATCTTTTGTATTGCGGCGTGTGCTGCGGGCTGCAGCACACGCCGCAACACAAAAAACCACATCTGACATATCCCTGCACTATGTGGCAGGCATCATGCGGTGCCTGCCACATGGTGCAGGGATATATAGGGGGGGCACCATAGGTGCCCCCCACGGCCAATATCAGAGGGTTAGGGGGAAGAGGGGCCCGCTAGGGGCCCCCAAAGTCCCTTTTTGCCAGCCTTTTAATGGCTGGTTAACCGCCATGAACTACCATCGGAAAGGGACATTGTAATCCCTACGGCGGTGCCTGAGCAGGCACCGCCACCATTGTAGGGATTGCAGACCGTCCGATGGTCTGGCGGGCTCCTTGAGCCCATCGGATGTGTGGCGGTCAGTTTTCTCCACCCGCCCTACATCCGCCTGCCATCATAATGCGGCGGGCGGTCCTGCAGGGTCCGATGGCGGTGGGACTGCCACCGACGGCCTGGCGGTGGCAGTCCCACCGCTATCGTAATGAGGCTCTTTGTTTCTATCACACTTAAAAGTTACAAAAAAGTTCTTCATTTGTACTTTTCTAACTGCTGATATGTTTTACAATATTTGTATGGTTTATTTACAGGTATTTAAATGTTGTTGTGTTTGAGAAAAAACTGGCATCCCATTGCCTTTTCTTTTACACTCACTGTACTCAATTAAGATTTTGAAATAGTTCACTTTACAAAATTCGCCAATTTTACAGTCAAGGAAAGAAAAGTAAACACCAATACCCAAATTAAAAGAATAAGCATACATTTGTCATAGCCTGACATTTGACCCCTGTCTTTGAACACTTAGCAAATGTGACAAGTTAAAGCAAAACGTAAAGGTATCTTTATTGCACATTCACCTTCTGAACTGCAGCATGTTTACTTAATAATGTCGAATCAGTTTATGCCAGGGTTGACTTGGTGCAAATATTATTTGCTCCATTTTCTGTTACATAAGCAGCAAAATGGTGCAAATGTGTTTGCCTTTTTTATTACACCATTCCAAAGTTTCTGTATCATGGCTACTGCCTGTGACAGAACAACATTTAATCTTGCTATGTGCTTCACCCTTCTGGTCTTGACCTTTTCAATGTTATATATTTTATTCGGTAATCTACTTTTAAAGCATTACTCAGTTTTTAACTTTACTGTGTAAGAATGTGAAGTCAGTCTATGTCTATCACCTGAGGACTTTGAGCCATGGTTTGGGGCTCCGCCTCCTTTCTGTTTTGCACTGATTATTGTTGATTTTTAGATTGAGTATAACCTTTTGCATACATGTACCTGCATGAAAATGTTTTAACCCAATTACGACAATGATTTTTTATTAATTGTGCCAAATAAAATCTAATCTACTTCACTGGTTAATTCCAAATACTTCAACAATTTACACTGAGGCATTTACTTATCTATATGCAACAGGTTGGACATTTCGGAGAACAACAAACACTGTCCTCATTTTACATTAGTCTTTCCTCAGTTGCATTCTTTGTGAGTGCACATACTTCCCAGGTGTAATGTTACTAATGAAGGCAAGACACCTGAGAAAATACGGTGCTCTGGCTTTATATTTGAATAGTCTGACATATTTCCTAGATCTTTGTTCTAACATTAATCTTTTTTCAATTGTAGGCTTTCAATACACATTAAGAGTCGTATTGCCCAAAGTGCCCAGGAGACACAACTGGTGTGTATGCCTACTTTCTGCTCCCCCGGGGCCCTTTGTTATCACAGAAGAGGCTGCCCATGCTTGTACGGCCCCTTCTGTAATACAGATAGCACTAGCACACATGTTGTATTAGTGCGAGCCTAAAAGGGGGGGTTCCCTCCTTAGCATGGGCAAATACAAAGACAATAAGGGGTTTACCCGGTATTCCTGGGAACCAGGGTACTGAAGTAAGAAGAATAACAATATTCCCTTTGGATATAGAAGGTGAGGCTAAGTCTGTATGACAAAATCCCAAGGGATAACAAATGTCCAGAAAAGATGTGTGTCAAACTGAATTTGTATTCTTGTAGATTACCTTTTTGGTTTTTTAAAACAGCGTTGCAATATTGTTAAGATAGGTGATTCATGTGACAGTGCAGTGCCAGTGATCAGTAGTATGGCCGCATGGTGAGTGCTGCCGGGCGGTGACGTGGGGCGGGGAGGGGCAGGGTAGGGGTAGTAAACTACGGAATACGGTCGAATAGAGTTAAGTAAACATATAAATAAATAAAACTAATTTCGCTGCGCGCTGCACGCCAAATGCGATGCAGCGCGCGCAACGGAATTCGTTTTATTTATTTATATGTTTACTTACCTCTATTCGGCCGTACTCCGTAGTTTACTACCCCTCCCCCAAGCCCCTCCCCCGCCCCACGTCACTGTCCGGCAGCACTCCCACCACGGGCCGCTACTGGTGATCAGTAAGTAAAAAGTTACTGTGCACAACAAGAAAACTGGGAGAAAGGCATGGTATGGACTATAGCAAACACATTGACTATAGACAGAAAGGATTTTAACTGGCCTGATAAGGATATAAATCTAGGCCCTGCCACTCTATACAATTAATGTCTAGTCAATGCAGTAGGTGCATAGATGGATGTTTCGACCTTGATTGATGCTTAATTATAGGGTGGTCTTCAGGACAAAGCATGGTAGCATCCTACAAAAAATATAATAAAGACAGAGAAGGAAGATTACATTTCAGAACCAACAATGATTGGCAAAAACACAAATTGCTAGTAGAGGCTAACCTCAAGGTTGTAAGAAAAACAATACTTTTATGTATGTGGGACCCTATTCAAGTACAAAAGTCGCAAAAGTGCATTATTTCAGATGTTTACATTCATCATTCTAAAGAAAATAGTCACATAATGTACTTAAAGAAGGGGTGTGGTACATGCCCCAATGGATAAAATAGGCAGGAGTTATTATGGGTTAATATGCCCAAGCAAGTGTGTGGCCAAAATATTGAGCCTGGAGATTGGATGCCATAATACATGGACCTCACTCTCAATCCTTTATGGAATCATAGTGATATGGATACAAAAAAGTATAGAGAGATACACTGACAAAAAAAGAAAAAACTAAGAATTCATTAAATCATTGATCTCTCAGAACTGTATAAAATAATTAAGCTTATCATTGAATGGTATTCTGTAAAGAATATTTGTCAAAAAGATCCTCCATGGTATGTCCCAGTGTCCTGAAATGTTCCCCAAAGGTGCTCCAAAGGTGTGCCAGTAGTTTGGAATTCAATCCTGCTACAATGCAGGAGGATTCAGGCTTTGATCCTCTGTATCATCTGGCAAATGTAGGACAAGTTGCAAGGCCACCATCTTCTCTTCTCTTCTCTTCTCTTCTCATAAAGAGCTAACTATTGTCAAACTTTAAAAATAGATACCTTTACATTCATTAAGGAATCAGATATCATTGGCTGTATCATGCATGTGTGCAGTGGTGCAGAGCGTGGCATTTTGACTATGTTTAAGGCATTGGATTGCTTAAGAACATACACGTAGCTCAAAAATTCACCAATTATTTCCACCTAAACACATGATTTGTGACACAGCACTATTCATGCTTATCTTTTCCAAGGTTTGAAAAACAGTCACTAAGCATCAGTTTTGTACACTACACATAAACAGAACGCAAAGGGCCTTATTATGACTTCTGCAGTGTGGCAGCGGGCCGGCACGCCAGTGCCCTGCTGCCACACCACCAAAGCCATAATGTGACCGCCCGCCGGATTCCGACTGGAATCCAGGTCGAGCAGTCCTGCGGCGGCTGGCCCACAGCTGTGCAGTGCTAAGGCTCACATGAGAGCCTTAGCAAAGCACCGCAATAAGAACACCATTGCACGTTCCTGCAGGGCATGGACTATGAAGTCCATGCCCTGCAGGAACTGGGGGTGCATGCAGACAGGGGGGAACACCATGTGCCCCCCTGCATGCATCCCTTGGTGCAAAGGCACCAGGGGGCCTTGTAGGGCCGTCTTTGTTTCCTCACCGCCACTCTTGTCATGGCGGGCTCACCGCCATGAGAACTTCGGCAGTGAGGAAACTCCTAATATGCTCAGTGGTGCCGCAGCTGTTCCACCAGCAAATTAGGGGCCGAAGACTGCTGTAAGACTGCCAGGGATCGCAGTTCCCTGGTGGCAGCTGCGGTCCCATGGCTGTCAGACCACCCAAGTTGTTATAGGGTGGTCGGACCACCAGTGTGGCGGTAGCCGCACTGCCACCGTGGGTTTGGCAGTCCAACGGACCCCCAAACTCAAAATAAGGCCCAAAGTGTTCTCCTGCAAGAAAGAACAATTGAAATTTATCAAATTCCATTGTGTTAACCAGGGCTGATAAGATGAAAGAAAGTTTCTTCTTTTGGCTATATCAGCAAGTTATGCTACTGTCTCCTTTCTGCCTGGGGGTCCTACAGGAACATCATGCAGTACTATGGAATTATGTATATGATACCAGAATATTGTGGTTTAAAGCATCTACACCCAATGGAGCTTTATTTCCTTGAAGTGTAGAATCTCTCCCCCAACAAAAAGTATTTCCGAGGAATTTTTTCATATACAAATAGTAAAGTGAGGTAATAGCTGGAATTCCTCTTTTGTTGGGAATGTAATTCTAAGGATTGCCACATTCTGTTGTAGGAACAGGAGCGAAAAGAGCAATCTCTCCCTACCTGGGGATGCAATGAATACCAAGGGACTGTCTTGAATGTACAGCAAGTCTCTAGCAATTCAGATTGAATGCCTGATCATAACGGAGTGGAGATTAAGGGAAGGGACCTTCTGGACGGAACTGAAAGGTCTCAACATCAATCCGCTGCATCTTTACTCTCCACAATGTCAGTTGCAAATCGGGAATGGAATATTGCCACGTGATTCTTTCACTGTGTTTATTTGCTATAGAGCAGGGCAGGACGAAGGTGGAAATACTGCCATCTGATTGGTGGTGTCCACTCCTTTGCACCCACCTTGCAATTGGAGAATGGGATTCAGGAGACAGAACCTTGATGGAGGGAAATTCCCGCCTATCCTCTCTAAGGATAAAATAGTGGATCACCTATGATGTCAATAAAGGAAAAGCTTAAGCAGTGAGTCTTCTTACGAGAACCATGATATTTCAAACTTTTATGACTGATATAAACTTATCATTTTTACTGCTGGAACAGAATGCATGTCTAAACAGTAGATATTTCTTGGCATTGCCTCAGGCTGTCATGTGACAGAAAGCTGTATCTTTTCTACTAATTTTTGTTTTATTTTTCGGTTGTAGAAAAGAGTGAATACTGCATGCCATTCAAATGTTCAGGGAAATCTGCTTTGCAGTGTAGTAGTATTTGCACATGGACTGATTAGGCTGGTGTATCAATCCAAAATCCACTCATCAGGAGGTTCAATTAGACTTTAACAAAGTCGACTGAGTGACCAACAGTTAACTGAGTACCTTTCAAATGAACATACATATTTTTTCCTATTTTGATAAAATTCATGGTTCAGCAGCTTGTATGATGTGGAACATACGTCCCTGTTTGTGATGTTTTGTAAGTTTTTCTAAACTAGATGAATAAAGAGACAGATTCTATTAAACACTTGTGTTTATACAGCAGTCGTCATTAGTAGGAATGCAAAAAGGAAAGGTAGAATGTTCAGCTTTGTAGTTCGGTAATTTAATATTGTGCCTTCGAAATGACTCAATGTGCTGGTATAATTCGTAAACATTTGCTGAATTATTTCAGCATTCATTAAAAAACACATGCATGGCCATTCAGCAAATCAACATTATTCCTATTCCTGGTGAGTCTAAATTAAAACGAAACAAATTTCACAGAATGCACACACTGAGAGTACATTAGAACCCGAATAATGTCGTTACTCTGGAGCGTGAGGGGTATTCATTCAAAAGCCGACTTTAATCGTTTCAAGGAGACTTTGGAGAATGGCCACAAATTATTTTACAGCAAATTTGATGAGGAGTGCACATTTTTTCAATGGCGTAAAGAAAAAAATTACATTGATGACATGTATATCCTACTCTTGTCAGGTATATGTACAGCAACAGGCAGCTTCATATAAGACTAGGAGAGCACATAAACGACAGAAGCTTGCAGGGGAGAGAGAGAGAGAGGGGTAAGGCATTCTGAACAGATGTGTCTTTAATTCTTATCAGGATAACAAGCTTTGGTTGAGTCTCAGATCACCTACAAGAGATCTGGTCATTATGTGGCAGTGACATTGCACTGTGCAGAGATAAGGGCACCATTAAATATGCAAGGAGCAGCATAATCTTGGTTCACCTTTTAGCCTTTATTTGAACCAGATAACTACATGAAAATAGTTACATACCATCACTAACTGTGGTGAAAGATGCTGTGGGTAAATTCCATTTGCCCTGTGTGAAATTGTACTGGTGGTGGTTAGCTCTTGGTTAATCAATTCGATATACTCAATTTTTTTCCAATTATTTAAAGAATTAAAGATGCTAGATCATTTACAGAGGTTGATTTGTAAATGTCTTTGATAGTCAGCCTCCGATTGCCCATGGCTTAAAATTGAGAGCAAATTCTTATTGGTTGCTCTTTTCAAAATGCACTGCAGACCAAATACAACCAGTTAAAGGTCTTTTGAAAAAAGGATATGTAATTTCATGGCTTGCAGCAGACCCCCAATTAGTTGCATTAGGGCTGCTCTGCTTTTAGAAAGTTCCTTTATTACACGTTAGCTCATTATTTTTAGCTAGAAAAGGAAGAATAAAGGAGTGTTCAGTGTGTTTAACATCATTGCTAAAATCAGTATGTTAGTTGCAGATTATAACTTCCAATTCTGGCAAAAGATTAAATTGTCTGTAGAAGTTTCTATATTACTAGGTGTTGATATTTATAACCGTGGTACTGTTCAGTAGTCCAGTTCATTACGATAAAATCCTGAGTCTTTCTTGAATTTGTAATCAACAGGTTAAACAAATATTTCTGCAGATGTTGTTTTAATCTCCTTAACTGTTTTATGAAAGGACAGTCAGAAGCTGTTGAGGTTATGCATATTGATGATTTACATAGGGTGCACAAACACTTTTTCACCATTATTGCTCTCAAGCTCAGTGGTACTCATTTTATTAATTACAAACAATTTAAAGTCTGATCCTTTCATGGGTCTGAAACTCTCAATTTCAGCTTACACAGAGATTTCAGCACCATTTGCACTACTTAACTGAGCAATCATATCTAACAGAAGTCATGAGAAAAGGAGATCAAAGTTACCTTTTGTATAATATACATAGGGCTTCCGGTGTTAAGGTATTTATGTTTTTTAACATTTCTGTCTGTATTTATCCATATTTGTTTTTTAGCCATTTTATTGGTATTCATCCATATTTATTTTATGTTTTGAGAAGAAATGGGTCATAAATGGTATATTTCCACATGTATGCATAAACACATTTCTTCATAAACAAAAAATGGGAAAAACCCTTTGATACTTTGTTTACCAAGCCATCTCTAGCCAGATTCACACCTGTGGCTTACAAGTTGCACCGATCACAGCATCAGACATATTAAGTGACTATACTTTTTCACTGCTTAGTTAAATGTGTTGCCTTACTTTATTTCATCTTATGATTCTGTTTTCTCAAGCACAAACTCTGCAAAAATGTGTTCAAGAAGTTAATGCGATGATCATTATGAATCAGGTATAAAAGAACATTGGATTAAATATCAAAATATCTACAAAGTTAATATCTAAATCCTGACAAATATCTAAAAAATTTACTGATACCATTCAGTGTCCAAATACATAAATTATTCATCAACAAATACTTTAACAATCAAGTCTTTGTATTTCTAGAATGCTAGCAACTGATCAAATAGATGAAGTTTGGCTGGAAAATTGTTTCAGATTAATAATGCCAGTTCAGAGAATGATTGCTTCATTGATATCACTTCTTTAATCTTGTATTTTCGTGTCTTAAATATTCCTCCATTCTTTGGGTTCTTTTAAGTCCTCAAATAACTAATCTTTTTTTAAACATTTTTTTTTTTAATCTTTATTTTCAGTTTGTTAGTCAAGTCAGGCAGCTTACACATAGGTCATTCAGGTATATACATCAGAATTATCCAACGAATACAGTGAAGATCAGCTGACCTATAGGAAAGCCAATCAATCTTATTATCACTTATACAAAATTGACTAATGCTAACCCCTGAACTCCCAACTCACCCCTCCACCCTCCTCCCCCCCAGGGCTTCCATGATAGGTACATTGTCTTCCAAAGCGGATTGTTCACACTAACCGAGTCATTCTGATCACGGCAGTCCCCAATAGGCCAACATCTGCCCGGCTGTGAGAATCTCTGTCTCCCTCCCTTGTTGCTATAAATCCTCCCCCGTACTCTCCGGCGTGGCCTCCTTTGAGAACGTGTGTATGCGAGCAGGCCCAGAGTCATTTCAGCCCATGCTGCAAAGGTCTCTTGTGCTTTGAGGTCCCTTCTCGTCCTTCCCAGATGTACCTCCTCCGATCTGGCCCACTCCACCACATCCGCCTCCCAAGCTTCCCTTGTTGGAGCCCGATGACTTATCCAGGGGATTGCAATCCACCTTTTTGCTATATGAAGGCCTAGAATAGTGTAACGTCTACTGAGCTTCCTTTTTGTGTTCTCTGGAAGAAGGCCCAGTAGACACCCATGGCCTGTCTGTGGAATCTTCCAGCCTGTGGTCCCCTGTAACTAAACCAAAACCTCAGACCAAAAGCCCTGCACCAATGGGCAGTGCCAAATCATATGTAAAAAGTCTGCCACCTCTGTGTGGCATCTCGAGCATTTTGGGTCCCTGAAGGTGTATATACCGTGTAGGCGTTTAGGGTATAAATAGGCCATGTGTATAAAGTTATATTGTATTAGCTTAAAATGGGCGTACACTGCCACATTTTTAACTCCTGCAAGTATTTTGAGCCAAACCTGCTGAGTTACTGGGTCCTCATTATAACGCTGCTACAAATTTTCTATCGGAAGGGGCTGCAATCGCTTGTCTGAGCGCAATGCGCGATACAAGTGTGTTATTAGTTTACAACCCGCCGCCATCGCCAGCAATGTAACAAGAATGTGAGTGTGTTCTAACGCCTCTGGGAATGAGGGCCATAGTTGCTTAGCTGCTGCTGCTATCTTTGCATATTGCAGGAATTGGCCTGTTCCTAGATCAAACGTATCCTGGACTTCCTGCATAGAAATGAATGTCTTCAGGGTAAATATCAAACAGCATTATACCCTCCTGCCACCTATCTATTGCCATAGTGAGAGCAATTTGTGCGAAGGGAACCAGCAACCTGATATCCATGTCCAGAGAGTAGGACACTCTTCTAAGTACTCGCCTGAAAAATCTCACCCATATTTTGCCTATGTGGTGGATCACATGGGGGAGTGCCGGGGGTATCCTAGCACCTTTCATCAAAAGTTCCCCCAATTGGGATCCCCTCTAGTAATGCCCGCTCCCAGTTTGGTTCCCTATCCAACCAATGTTGTAAGTGTGCGGCAAAGTAGTACAGTTCAAAATCCGTAACCTCCTTGCCTCCCCTTTTCCCTTCCTGCTGTAGAGTAGATATGCTCACTCTACACCACTTACCCTGATAAAAAAGCTCCGTGATCATCTTGTCGAGCTCATTAAACTCCATTCTTGGGAGCTCATAGAAGGTATCTTGCATAACAGATAGACAGCGTGGTAACACCACCATTTTTAGTAGCGCTATTTTCCGCATCAGAGATAATTGTAGGGTGTTCTAAAACTGTATGGAAGGCTTCAGACCTGCCAGAACCCACCCTAAATTAAGGTCAACAAATTGTTTTTCATAATGGGTGATATTGATACCTAAATATTTAACACGATTTCTATCTTCCACGGTAGGCCTGTTTACGGTAAAAGCTCCTCCGGTTGACTAGTCAGGAGGCCCAACGGGAACAGAACCGATTTTGAGACATATACCGGGACTCCCGAGAGCTCCCAGTATTCCCGCATAACGAGATTATGTATTCTGTGTTGCCCACCGGTATTACCTATCTCCAGAGAGCTTGGTGAAGTTTACATGCCAAGGGTTCAAATGCCATGGCAAAAAGCAGGGGGGACAAGGTGCACCCCTGCCTTGTCGCCTATTGGAGGACTATTTCTTCTGAGACATAACGTCCCGTGCGGACTCTCGCTTTCAGGCTTGTGTACAATAACTTGACCCAGTTTATATAGGGGGTTCCCAGTCCTGCCTTGTCTAGTACTGTCCATATATACCCCCAATTGAGGGAGTCAAAGGCTTGTTCGATATCTAAAAAGGCGAGAGCAAAGTTCCCCTCCTGGATCACTGGGGCATTCATGACGTGGACTAATCATCGCAGATTACTTTGGGTGTTCCTATGAGGAATACATCCGGACTGATCAACGTGGATCAGGCGCGGGGGGTGGGGAACCAATCTTATATTCTTATATTTCGTGGACTCCACTAATATATAAACTTAAATATTTGTCAAGGTTTTAGTAGCACATAATTTAGTTACTAGAGTGTGGGTGCTTTGTGAATCACAATCATAAAGTCACAAATTTTTCTTTCATTCCGTTTCTGATTCCTTGCAACTTTTGCCCCCTTTGACCTACATCTTCATCTTTTCTTGGAAACTTAGGGGTCTAAATATTTTTCTTCTATCAGTTGAATAAAATAAATTCTAATCTCCATAATTTCTGGACAAGATTTGAAGTTTGTGGTATGCTTAGACATTTTGGTGCAGTGATTGTAGTTGCATGCACTGAATTGTACTTCTCAAATGAGTACTTGAGACAGCTAGGAAAAGAGACTTTAAAACCTAAAGATCATGAAATGATTCCTGAGGCGCACATTTGACCCAGGGAGTGGCCTGTCCAATTTGAATCTCTTAATTCATCTTCACATGAGCCAACACTAGGGTCATCTCGTGGCGCACTTGTAAGTGGTCACATGAAGGAATCTGCCCTGCCTCCTTTTATGTTCTCACTTGCTGATGCCAAAGCAGCAGCTATGCCCCTGGGTTGGATAAGATACCATCAGAGGGTATCTTCTGCTCTGATCTGCCTATCTGGGTCCCTTATACCCTTATATTAATTGGGTTTCAAATGTGAATGCAGCAGGAGCTACAAACCCCTAACATGGAAGGGTGCTGAGATCTATTCTGTCTTCAAGAAAGATAGTCAGAACATTCCCAGCAATTATCGCCCCATTAGTTTCTTTGGCAACTTGCAAGAGATCTTTTAAAACAAGAACAGGTTCTTGCGAAGCTATCAGAGTGGATCATAGACAATGATCTTGACACATCTGCAATTGGGATTCAGACCAAAGGCTGGTACTGTGGATCAAGTTTTTCACTTTTTATTGATTGAGTGGAAAACTGTTTATATCAGACGTGGATACCTTTTTGGAGCTTTTGTTGATCTTTGCGCTCCATTCGATCTGGTCCCTAGAGTTAAGGTTTGGGAAGTGTTGGATAATATGGCTGTTCCTAGCAGCCATCTTAATATCATAATATGCCTCTTTGAGAGCAGTTATTCCCGGATACATTGGGGCCCTTGTGACAAACTTACTGGGAAAATGTGTGTCAATAAAGGAGTGCGGCAGGGTTGTGTACTGGCTCCAACCCTTTTTTTTGGTCATTAATAGCTGTATTGGCGTCCTTTTGGATTGTACTAATGATACTCTGGTTTTATCAGGCCAAAAGGTGCCCTCATTATTATTTGTGGATAGTAACCTTTTAATTTCTAAAACTGCAGTGGAGCTTCAAACCCTCATTAGCAGAATCTTGCAGATCTGCGAGTCGAATGGGTTGGAAATGAATGCGCTGAAAACTAAATTTATAGCCTACAATAAACAGAAAACTTTTAGGGGATCATGCAAATGAGAACTAATATTTTAGAGTCAAAGAATTTGACTATCTAGAGATTAGATTGGGAGACAGCGTTTACAACGCTGGTAATACCACGCGGGTAGATAACAACGCGGACGTTACATCGTCCGCGTTGTTACCACGCATGGCATTACATCGCAAGTCGTTTCAACGACTTGCGCTAGATGGCGCGCAACACCTGGGAATGTGTTGGATTTTAAATCCAACATTTTCCCTGCTGTTGCGCTAACTGGAGTAGGAATAGTAATTTATACTATTCCTAAGTCCAGCGCGCCATCTAGCGCAAGTCGTTGAAACGACTTGTGATGTAATGCCATGCGTGGTAACAACGCGGACGATGTAACGACCGCGTTGTTACCTACCGCGTGGTATTTGCTCCCGGGTTAACATCACATATTCGATTAGATTATTAGTGCGGTTACTCAGATCCGCCATTTCTCATTCATTCTCTATTCTCACATATTCGATTAGATTATCTGACGACGATTCTTGGTGATCCCAAATCTCTAAAAGCTCGCTCCTTACTGATAAAGCATAGAGCTTCGGCACTGTTGAAGTTTTCTAAAAATGCTTCTTGTCACCCCTTGTCATTCCTACTTTGGAAATTTATACCACCCAGATTCGAAGTGCTGCACTATATGGAGTAGAGTTTTGGAGGTTGTTGTAGCACGTCTACTATAGGGGTAGATGAAAACAAGTTAATTAGGTCTCTTTTAAACCTTGGCCGTGGCACTCCTCTTCTACTCTTGAGATTAAATCTTGCTCTAAAACCAATATCGGAAAAGGCCAAGCTTCACCCTATCCTATTTTGGCTATGAGTATGGAGTACCATAGAGTTGACACCTTTTAGAGATGCACTTACTGATCTTATTAGCACCTGTAATAGCCTCAAAATCCCCTGGTTGGCTTATGATAAACAAGCTCTGATTGATCTAGGACTGAGTGAGTGTTCGCTTTATCCCTCTTCGATACGTGCATCCTTGAAGGTTGTTGCAAAGAATAGATGTTGGGCTAAGTATATCGAGCAAAGTGACTCATGAGTCCTTACAGGCAGTTGATCAAATTCCTTCCTCCTCCACATAAAGAGTATTTATGGCAGAATAATTTTTCGATACAATCAATCTAACGCTTGCGAGGGATATGTCATTTTGCCCACAGCTGCTTTTACCTCATCTTCTCCAACATCATGATAGGATTATTGGTAGCACCCATAGATTATAAAAAAGAAGTGTAGACAGCCTTCACCTAACTTGTGAGGGATAGGTTTGTGCTGAATTTGAATCTAAATTTTAGGAATTACACTATAGAGGATGGACAAAGTGTCATCTTGAGTAGCGTCAATTAGCAGAGCCACCCAATGCCATGATCTTTGCACCGTTCATGGTGAGTTTAGGCTAGGGGTATCCATCCAGTCCTTGATGTCTAACAGCAGCTTCATGTCAGAATATTGATAATAAAAATATCATCTGACTTAACTATGCAGGACTAAATATTGTTTACAAAAATATCACTCCATTGTATGTAGATTTTCTATTATTAACTCAATAGAGCAATATTTTTGTAAACTATATTAAAACCACAATATTTTTGTCAGGTGGTATTTAGTCCATGATATTCTGGTACCTTACCTTTAGCAGCCATTGAACGTCTTGGCCGTAACATGCAGACCTCCAACTCTAGTAGGACCTTTGCATCATCATTAGCGCATGGAAATGCATTTTCTGGACCAGATGAAAGGCACCTAAAGGTTGGGAAGGAGCGAAGATACTTGGGCCACCCCATAGTTAACTTCACAAGCCTGGAATTGAAATGACATTGAGTATTTGACTAGAAGTGACACACATGTTTAAGCAAATCCAGAAAGGAACAACTCCCTTCCATATTAGCTATACAGAGCAGAAATTAAGATATAGCTGCAGCAATGTAACAAGCTGCTGACAAATTGAACAAGAACAGAGCACCTTAGCCACCATTAGCTCATTTCATCTAGTGGGTGTGTGAGTGGTTCTGTGGATGATGTCATTTGAGATGTCATCAGTGATGTCATCAGTGATGTCACTGAACATGTCATGAGCTATGTAATATGTGAGGTCATAAGCAGTGCATTGCGAGGGCATAAGTTATAGCTAGCTTAGATAACTATAAATGCTGAATTTTAATGGTTTTGTATATGTGAAATCTGAGCCTAACTATAACGTCCTTGTAACCTTTGTTTTTTTTCAGGGAATTTCTATGTTTTTTTAACATTAAATAAGATGCCCATCGCAATGCACAGTGGGGGGGGGTAGAATGCAGGGCCTGGCATTGTGCTGCCCCCACCCAAGCTTGCTGCTGCTGCCTCCCCCCTCCTGGCTGTCCATTGTCAAAGTCCATGACCCTGCTCCCTCATTGCAGCCATGTGTGGCCATTGTTCTGCCACTGCCATTCCCGCCTGCCATAAACAGTCAGCTTGCTGCCCCATCCACCTCCGCTCTTCCCTATGTTGTCCAAGTCCATGCACCTGCCCCATCCCTCCTGCCCTGCATGGTCCGATGTGCTTTCACTGCCCTCCATTTAGTCTGATGTCCCTGCCCACTCTTCCTGCCCTCTGTTCCCTAGTTCTATGCCACATCATTGCCCTGCTGATTAGCTTCTGTGCTTAGTTTGCTGCCCCTATTCTCCTTCCCCCTGCCCTCTGATGTCTGTGTGTATGGCCCTGCTCCCTCCTTTTTGCCCACCATATTTCATGGACATGCCACCCTCCTATCTACTCTGAGTGATCGGTTGAGCTGCTAATGCCCCTCCTGCCTGCCTAGCATGGTCAGATGGCTGCCGCCTGTCCCTGCCACCTCCATCCTGCTTGTCAAAGTTGCATGCCCCTATCCCCTCTCTCCTTCCCTCCATGGTCTACTTTGCTGCCACTTCCTTCTGCCCTCCATGCTCTGCTGTGCTGCAACTGCTTCTCCTGTCTGCCCTGCATGGTCTGCTTCCCCTGCCCTCTTTTGTCTGTGTCCAGCCCCTACCCCTCCCTTCTGTCCTCCATGGTCCTTTGTGCTTGCCCCTGCCCCCTCCCTCTTGCCCACCATGGCAGTTGTGCTGCCACTTACCCTCTCATTTGCCATGCATGGTCTTCTGTGCTGCCACAGCCCCTCCTACCTGCCCTGTGTAGTCAGCTTGCATGCCCCTGACCCCCTCTACCTTCCCCCTGTTGTCTGTGTGTATGCCATTATAGTCTCACTGCTGCCTCCATGGTGTGTTGTGCTTCCAGTGCCCATCCTGCCTGCCTTCCATGGTCAGCTTGCTGACCCTGCCCACTTGCCCCCTGTGCTCCATCTTCTATGTGCAGACCCCTATCCCCTCCCTCCTGCCTTGTTTGGTCCACTGTCATGCCCCTGTCCCCTCCCTCCTGCCCTTCATGTCCTGTTATGCTACAACTGTCCCTCCTGCCTGTCTGGTACAGTCAGCTTGCTGACCTTGCCTCCTTCCCCTCTGCTTTCTGTTGTCCATGTGCATGGCTCTGTCCTCTCGCTATTGCTTTCCATGGTCCGTTGTCCTGCTCTGCCATCCAGCTTGCCCTGTCTGGTGTATTGTGCTGCTGCAACCCCGATTCCTGCCCCGTAAGGTCAGTTTGGTCCCACTGCCCATCTCCCTCCTGCCCTCTCTTATTCGAGTCCATGTCCCTGCCCCATTCCTCCTGCCCTCTGTGATCCAATGCACCTTACTTGCCAACATTTTGAACTTGGTAAGATGGAGAGTTTGAAACAAAAACCTGGGGAATTTATTTTCCCCATTGACTTACATTGAAAAAGATGAGCTTTTAGGAAGGAGACAGATAAAATGAAGCCCTTTTGATCTTGAAAACATTGGGAGCCTCCTGCCTGAATCACGTCTGTTGGCATGTATGGTCGTACTGCCACTGCCTCTTCCTTCTGCCCTCAATGGTTTTTTATATTGCCACAGCCTCTCCTGCCTGTACTGCATGGTTGGTTTGTTGCCCCTGCCCTCCATGGTCTGTTGTGCTGCCACTGCCCCTCCCACCTGAACAGCGTGGTCAACTTGTTGACTCTGCACCCTCCTCCATGAAAGGGTCTTATTCCCATATAAAGTATGGTTAGTGGCTTAAATAACGAAAATGAAGACATACTTTCTGAGTTCGCAAATAGCAACAAAGCACTTTTTAATAATTTGCTATCTTTATGTCTTTTATATCCAGTTGATCACTTGATTATATGTTCCACTTAAGGGAGAGGATGTGGCGTTACAGCCAGAGCTGCAGACTTTGCAACTGGGGAACCAGGTTCGAATTTTGGCATCAGTTCTACATTGTGATTCTCGGCAAATCACTTTATCTTCCCATGCCTACAACCAAAATTAATGTGTCTTTGTGTAATATAACTCATGCTCTTGTAGAGCACTCCTATACCTTCGGGTCAAGTCTGTGCTATATAAAATTGCAAAAAAACAGACACATTAAGTGCTTTGTACACTTCTGTCATTGGACTATACTTGGGCTACATTTGGTTGATATTTGTGCTATATTTGGGCTCTTCTTTCTCTGGTGGCCATCTTGGGAGACTTATTTGTTATGAAGCTCCCTAATTTCCTCATTTACTGCAGTGTCTTCAGTAGAAAATGCTTTCAATTTTCTACTCGATTCCATCAAGATGGCGTTCAGAGACGCCACACATTTGGCATAAATTCAGAATATTAACACTCTAGTTGCTCATTAAAACATTTTAGTAAAGCTGCTTATCACCAGGGAGTTAACTGGCAGTCTGTTGCTGGTGGTGAAAGTGCATGTTTCAGTCTGCATGCCAGAATGTTTTAATGAAATAGAAGAGGAAGATATTTGAGGACTCACTTACAATGTGTCCTAATTTTTCTTTCTACAGCACTAACCATAATTTCTAGGACAAACTGAATCCGCTCATTTTGTTCCTTTCTAAATTAAATGTTTTAAGTTTTACCAATTTGATTCAATCAACATGGCTTCAGCTGTGCCATACTTAACACTGTGGGCACTGTAGTTGTTCTTTAGAACACTCTAGGAGGCTGCAGTAGAACACAAGGGAACCAACTGACAGGCTGCTCCTGTTGGACATACATGATTTACTGAGAATGTCAGATTTCATTTTCATATGGCTGAGAAATTTAGTGAGAATTTACAGAAAATATGCTCTCATTTTAGCTTCTGGAGCACCTTCCATAGTCTCTATGGAAAAATCATGAGAAAACGGTTTTCTCTCAAACATGACTCATGAAATCCCAGCAGAAGGCTTTTTCACCATAGAACATACCAAAATCCCTAAATATATTATGGTACTATCAACAAATGATTTATATTGTAACTAAAATCTGTTATCACCCTTTATACGTTCACCTTTTTTTGCAATTAAATCCTGCCATTCACTACAATGCATTTCATTGGGGTGTTATTATGTATATTGGTCCCAGGATGGCTGCCAACACTTCCTGGTTGAATTGTGGGCAGCCAATCAGATCCCACCATGGGATCTGTGCTTAGGCTCCACCCAGATATACAAATGTGGTTTTCCTTAAATATCTCCAAAACTACTGAACAGGTTTACACCAAATAACAAAAGCGGGAATGAGGGGGGCATTGTCTCGCCGGCGGCAAGATGGCTGCACTCTAAGGCCGCTCTGCCAACCGGACGAGAAATATCCGCCATCATCCTGCAGGAAGCCACTCACCTGATGCCATAAGCATTGGCCGTTGCTCCCCGACACCTTGAGACGCCGCTGCTGCCCACTGGCGACCCGCTGGTGATCCGGTGAGACCTAGACCATGGAGGCCCGAGACGGCGGGGTGCAGCCGGCAGACTGCGCGGCTACTGGCTCGGGGCATGGGCCTGCGGCCGCGCTGGGGGCGCATCCACATTTACGGGGCTGGTGCTGCCTGGTCTGCTGCCGGCCCCGTGGCCTGAATTGAAAGCTACTGACTCCCTGTGGTGGTGGGCTTGAACGCTGACGGAGGGCCCTGACCCTCCGCGAGATTCCAACATGGCAGCCCCCGCTCGGCTGTAGTATACCAGGCCGCCTGCAACGCGGGGGCCTTTGATCCTGCTTCCGCCCGACAGTGTGCCTGCTCCCACTGGGCCCCGCCTCCTCCTGGATGCTTGAGGTGAGCACTGCGGTTGGCGAGACGCTGCTGACCGGTCGGGTGGGCCCACGCAGGGCCTAAGACCTCTGATCTGTAGGGGACTGTGCCAGTATTACCTGCCCATGGAGGCCTGGGCGTAACGACGCTGCGGGCTGGGGCTGCTGCGGGCCATTTGGGCCAGACAACCTGCCCCCCCATCGGGGAAATTCTGATCGCTGCGAGCTGTGTGGCCAGCGCTGGTGCATTCATATAATGGGCCCCCATGCGGGGATGAGACGAAGCGGATTCGGCTGCAGCTTGCGATGTGGGGCCGAAACTTAATTGACAACTGCATACTGGTGAGCTGACCCAGTTCCCGGCTTATTCCATGACTGGGCCGCTGCCTGGCCCCCCCTCGCCTCGCCTGGTCTCAGAGAATTACTGACCTTTCCCTTCTGGGAAGACCTGCCGGCTGGCCTTTGCTGCTGTCCTTCATCGGATTTTGAGGCGTCTGTCCTTCCCCTGAGGCGGCGGCGTGGGGAAGCCAATGGGACCGCTCCTCTCTGGGCTACATGCGACCTAGGGCCTCTTTGGCCCCATGATTGTGGCTGAGGTGGGACGCTGGTGCCTGCCCCCTCCCTCTGGCTGGTCAGGTTACCCCGGTCTGCTCTTAAGCCCCTAGGCTGGTCTCTAGACGCCCTCTGGCCTCGACTGGACCCTTCCTAATCTCCTGGGACTGAACTCCTGGCAGCGTTCCCCACTCATTGGGTTCACATCTCTGCCCCCCTTGTCCTCTGCTCGCCATGGGGAAAACCGACCAAAAACAACCCAAGCTGAATTTTGAGAGCAGGCACGCCGGCCTTGGCACCGACGTGCTGCAAGATGCTGGCGATCAGGCCACGCAGATGGAGACTCCTGCTGCCCAGGATGAGGATATTAAATCAATACTCCTTGAGGTAAAAACAGTCTAAAAACCATTTACTCTAAGATCGATCATCTGGCATTGCGCCTTGACCAGGTAAAGCAGCGCGTGGACGCCCACGATAGCCGCCTAACTCATGTCGAGGCACGAGTGTCTGACACGGATGACTCTATAGCTGAGACACAACAAAAATTACTTCAAATGGACAAGATTCTAGACCTTATACGTGCCAAAAACGAAGACCTCGAGGCACGTTCCCGGAGAAACAATCTCCGTATCACGGGAATCCCGGAGACCACAGCAATGGGCAGAGTCAAGGACTACTTGGAGTCCCTGCTGCATGAACTCTTTAGTCCGGCACTATCGGAGTGCTTCATTTAGGAGCATGCCCATCGCTCACTGGGTCCCCGACCCCCGCCTGGGGCTGCTGCACGTCCAATAATTACCCGCATCCTCAATTACCGTGACCGGGACACCATCCTCCGGAAGGCCAGGGAGATGAAGGAGGTGCGCCACCAGGGTAATATACTAGCATTTTACCCAGACTTTTCTCTGAATGTCCAAAATGCCAGGAGAGATTTCCTACCGGCCAAAAGACTGCTACAAAAACTAAATGTTACTTATGCCCTTCTCTATCCTGCCAAATTGAGGGTGGACATCGACGGCAGGCCCCGCTACTTTACGGACCCTAAAGCTGCCACATCATTCGCCAAACAATTGAAGAAAGACCTACAGAGATCCCAGCAGCGTGTGGAAGAGACCGGACAGCTAAGCGACAATGATTGATTCCCTGTTTTTCCCTGCCTGTTATGTACACACCGCTGCCATATACTTTTGAATGCCCCATTGGGATGATATTGATCCTTTTCTGTCTCAATTGCTTGTACTGTTCTCTCCCTGGGGATACTGGCTGTATTATACTGGCTCACTGCTAGAACTGTTTGCCCTCGTCCGGTCACCCCGTCTCTGATGGAGGGTTGGCCTGGTTGAGCCTGCGCTCCTACCTGGGATGACTCCCACTAGTTGCTTGTTCCTCCATTGTTTTTTGCTGGGGGGTGGCGGGGGGAATATTTCTCAACCTGTTTGGGGGGTTGGAGTAGGTGGGGGGTGGATATGGGTTGTTGATTCTAGGGATATGCCTCGTGGCTCCCCATTGCGGGCCATTGTTTTTTCTAACTGTCTCAAATGTCCAGCATTCATTGTTCATTGTAGCAACCCACATCAATGCATTGGTAGTAAGGCATCACACTTGTATGCTGATCACCGCAGTATCCACCACACACACACATTAGGCATAATGCATCCGGATGGCTGAGGTCACTTGTATAACCTGGAATATTAGGGGCATCAATGACCATCGCAAGTCGAGACTCATACACGCGTACCTTACCCGTCACAACACAGACATATGCTTTCTACAAGAGACACACCTAGCCTCGGCCAGCACGACCAGGCTCAAGGCTCGCCACTGGGGGGAGGCTCACTCGGCCGCCTACTCAAATTATGCTAGGGGGGTCACTATCTTAATCAGGTGGGGTCTCCCATGGCATACCGATCACACTTATATAGATTCTTCAGGTAGATATGTCATTCTAACCGTCACGCTATACTCTCAACCTCTAATTCTGGCTGCCATCTATGGCCCTAATCTCGATGACCCAGATTTCTTTTTAAACGTATTGAGACTGATCTTATCCTGTGATCCACATCCCATTATTTTGGGGGGTGACTTTAATATTGCACTGCTTAGCATCCTGGAAAAATCCGGCTTGCGCACACAGCATCCTCAGGCCACAGCCACCATTCACACACTGATACAGGACAACACCTTAGTAGACCTATGGCGACACAGCCACCCTGCGAAAGCTGAAGGCACATGCATTTCCACAACACATGGCTCTTGGTCGCGCATTGACCTATGGCTAGCCACCAGAGATGTCGCATATTGGACCACATCGACCGAACATATGCCCCGTACCCTTTCCGACCATGCCCCTGTCCGTCTCACGCTGAAGATCCAGCTGACCCGCCAATGCATGTTCTCCTGGCGTCTCCCGCCTCATGCCTTGCAAGACGCTGTTTTTAAGGAAGAAATTTGCAGCGCCATGACAGACTTCTTTGAGCTTAACACAGGCTCAGTTGATTCCCCCTCAGTCCTTTGGGAATCTTTTAAGGTGGTGATCAGAGGGGTGTGCATCGCAAAGCAGGCTGGAGTTCTTCGGGCCATTAGGGGCACTCTTCAACGCTTAGAGGCAGAACTTTCAGCCCTAGACAGGGAGTATTGCTCTAACCCAAACCCAGCATCTGGACCAAGACCTCCGAATATCATTCGGAAGCTGAGTGCAAAATTAGCTGCCTGGGCCACCAGGCGATGGCCCGCAGGTATGGCGAGGGTGAGCGCCCGAGCAGAACACTGACCAACATGCTGCGTAAGCCTCACGCGTCCACCTACATGAGGGAGATATGCGCCGAATCGGGAGACAGAGTCACTGCACCGGACGACATTATAAAAACTGTCACTAGCTTCTATTCCCAACTCTACACAGCAGGCTCCGTGGTGGACCCTGACTCTGTTCAACAATACTTTGACTCTATTGAGCTCCTGTGGCTTAGCCCTGCGCACCGGGAATACCTTGATGCTCCTTTCACTAACGAGGAAATAACCCAGGTCATTTCTGGACTTCCCGCTGATAAAGCCCCTGGCACTGATGGCCTCACTCCCGCTTTTTACAAAGAATATGCTCCACTCCTGATCCCCCACTTGGTGGAAATGTATAACAAGTCCATAGAAACCGGTTGTCTCCCTCTCTCGCTCTGGGAGGCGCTCATTACTCATATTGAAACCTGACAAACCACCCATGTCCTGTGATTCTTACCGCCCACTCTCACTTATCAATACTGACAACAAAATTCTGGCCAAGGTGCTGGCAAACCGGCTACTCCCCCACATGCCGCTGATAGTACGCCCGGATCAATCTGGCTTTATTCCTGGTCGTGCTACTTCGCACAATCTCCGCACCATTTTTTCAGTGCTCCATCAAATCAATCCCACTCTCCCCGCGGTCGCTGCACTTCTCGACGCAACAAAACCAGTTAACTCTCTCGAATGGTCTTTTCTGTTCCCCCTGTTGGCTCGCCTGGGTCTTAGTATGGGCTTCATTAGGAACATCAAACTACTATATTCTCTCCCCACAGCGCGCATCAAACTCAACGGCCAGATCACCAACCCTATCAAAATTACTAGAGGCACGCGGCAGGGCTGTCCTCTTTCGCCGCTGCTCTTCGCCGTCGCCATGGAACCCCTGGCGCGCGACCCCGCCAACATCACACCCACCGCGGCATTGGATTCTCCGACCGCGCCTTAGTCACTTCCATGTACGCCGACGACATTGCATTATTTATTCGCGAGCCACACAAGAACTTAGACCCTATGACCAGAGAGGTTGTGCATTTCGGGGGGCTCTCTGGAGTACAAGTGAATTGGAGCAAATCCATTCTATTCCCTTTAACGGATGCCACTCAACCCTATGAGACCGAATTTCCGCTCAAATGGGCAACTGAGCCAACAAGGTATCTGGGCGTCTGGCTCAGCAGGAGCACTGATGACCTTAGGTCCGCTAACTACGGCAGGGCCATTGAATGGCTTGAAGCTAAAATCCCAATGTGGAATAAACTGCCGCTCTCGCTATCCGGGCGCGTTGCAATCGCGAAAATGATTGTCTTGCAGAAATTTTTATATTTATTCCTAAATATACCGCTTCCACTCACCATTCAATTTTTCAACAGACTACAGTCCAACTTAATTTTGTTGACATGGGCTGGGCGCCAACCGCGCATAGCCTATGAGATCCTGACGCTCCCTTTTGCACGCGGTGGCCTTGGGGCACCTGACTTGCAATTATATGCCTACAGCGCCCAAGCAAGCGTCCTGCATTTCTGGCTCCACCAGACGCCATTCCAACCGCATACCGCTGTGGAAGCGGACCTGGCCGCCCCTTGGCTGCTCAGCACTGCTCTCTTCCTGCCCTATAAAAATCCCCGGAAGGAGATTAACACAATTGAATGTTTACGCTGGGCTTGGGAAGGACTGCGTAAATATTGTGGCACTGACACCCTCTACGCCCTATCTATGCAGCTGGCCACAAATCCTGCCTTCCCCCCGTTACAAAATCCTGGCATGGCGCACCGTGCAAAAGTGCTCGGTATCAGCATAAATGCGGATTTGTACCCCGATGGCAGCTTTCTGAGCGCACAGCACTGGAACGCCCACGCTACTGGACAGCCTACTATTCCATCAGATGCGAGCGACATGCAAAAGTACTAACAGGACATTCTCGGCGCCACCCCCCACTAACGCCGCCTTGGAATACATCCACACAGCTACCACACATCGTAAGTTGATCACTAGAATATACACACTATCCATGTCAGCTACATCTACTAGCACCGAACTGGCATGAGAGGCCTGGTGGGCGAACTTGTTAGACAGCCCTACACCTGAGCAATGGACATACTGCTGCATGCAAACCGAAAAACTTTCCCCTAATTACAGACTCCGACAAATACACTTCAAGTTCCTCCATAGAATGTACCGCACCCCAATCGCGCTGCGCAGAATGGGCCTTATCATGAATGCACTACTCTCACACCTAATCCTCTTCTTTGCCTGCTCGGCTACGTCCAAGAGGTGCCTGATGCCTGTAGACGTCTTGTGGCGATGCTTCTGGTCCTGGCCAGGTGCAGAGTGGCAATACACTGGGGGCACAAACCGGTGCTGAACTTTTGCTCACCAATGCGGCATTATGTCAGACACAATTGTCAGAATTCTGGAATCTAATGCCAAGCGCCAGTAGGCCACATGACATTTGGGGACCCCTGGTGACATATCTACATAGCCTAATAGAAGATACCGCGATCCACGATGCTCCTGTAAATAATTTGGAGGCTACTCCAGGGTGGATGTCAGATGCCTAGAGTGTAAGACGGGAGGGAAACCCACATATATGTGTGTCATGATGCTCCTACCTGTCTCAACATAATCACTGCCTTTGTTAAATGTGCCTCGCCTAATTCCGTTATGTATTCCAACACCATTTCTACCCTGCTAAACTGCCAGTGTATCATGTGTATGTCTTAATCTATTTTTTTTCAGATCAACGACAATATTGTGATATATGTATAATTTTGCTTTGTTGAAGCCTCAATAAAAAACGTTTAAAAAACAAAAATAAAAAAATAACAAAAGCGTGATTTCTGGAACACAATCTACCTATCTGGCAAATTTGGTTTAATTCCGTCCAGCGGTTCGGGCTGCAGACGTGTCTAAAGGCTTTATGAGAATTAACATGAGAAATGCCCCTTTTTTGACCCATCCCTTTTTCTCGGCCTCCCGCTTGAGGGATCACCCAAAAACTTTCCATGCACAACTAGAATCGCCGAGGCACTTTTTTGGGAAAAAATGTTGTGAAGATTCGTCAAACAGCGCCAAAGATATAGGTTAGTCAAAAAACACTTTTCCTATGGATACATGGTCCTAACTATAACCACCTACTGGCGAACACCAGTAGCTAATATAGCTAGATATATCTATAGGTATATCTTTTATTGCTTCTCACAATGGCCCAATGAAAAACGCTTGGTAAACCAACGCTTGTAACGGGGCAAAGAAGACAGCAGCACAGCTCAGGTTTCCATTCCTCTATTTTCCACTGGAGTGCAAACACAAAGACTAACGCGTTTCAGCCATAGCCTTCAACAGGGTCATAGTCACTAAGTGCAGAGTGTACATTTAGAGGGACTATCTCCTTACCTCACCACCACTTAAAAACAACATCTAGACTGCTAATGTTTTATATCTAAATACACATTAAAAAGCACATTATCCACTCCATGTTGTTTTTCCGTATGGAACCTTTTCAAAATGACAATTTAGGTAAAGTACCATAATACTAAATGCCATACTTGAAGGATACAATTTATGCAATCATTCATTTATTAATTCATATGCTGAGAATGTGCTCAATTTCCAGGGGGTAATGACACAGAGAAAGTAGAAGTAAAAGAAATGAAAAAATAGGAAGTGAAAAGTAAAAGAGAGTTGAGAGACTTGAAATATTATAAGCATTTCTAATATATTGATCTTCCCTCAAATCACATTTTCCTCCAGTATTTAAACTGTACCTCATACTCTCTTTCATATGGCATCTTTACTTGGTAATATATAAATAAAGTGCAAATGCAGAGAATGAAAGTTGTCACTTGAACTTCCTCAGCCTTCACTTCAAAGTGTACAAGAATGCAACTCTGCTGCAAACAATCCTCCATGTGCAAAAATCGCATACAATATTAAAAGTATTTCATAGAGTCTGTATACATAGGATTCATATACTTTATACAACCTTCCCTTCCCATTTCAAAAAAGCGCAAATGCATTGTAAATAGTATGCCATATGCTACACTTGCATATATAACTTGTAATCTTTGGGCGATATAGACATAACATCCTCCTAGTCTCTATAGTTTCTCAAAACAGCATCATGAATGCAATACCACCAGATTAACTGTCAAGGGTCTTCGCCACGGCCACTTGCAACATAAATTTATGCATAGATGGAACCTATGATAAATTATTTTCTTTTAGCATCTTAGCGAATTTTCTTTACAATTTTATTATAACAGCCTATTGACACAAAATTATTTGAATCTCATATCAATTTAAGAAAACATTTGTTTTTTCACCTACAAAGACGGAAATGTACCTTCTATGCCTATCATTTGTTTTTGTTTTAAGAGGTGAATGGGCACACTAACTATGTACAAGGCAGAGACGAAGACCCTTGGTGGTTGAAACGTGTTGCTGAATAAATGTTGGTGGAGCTTAACCTGAGCGCTGAGTGCAGGTTTTCTTTGTGTTGGATTTCACCACAGAGTGCTCAAACTGGGGTGAATGTATGACATTGTTCTGCATTCTGTCCATCAATTGTTGTTTTTGCATTTGTCACACCGAGTGGGACGGCTATGCCCAGACATGGGTCCCGTGCTCTCCATGCCACTGAAATCAAGCTATCCTGGGCGAAGAGGGGTGAAACCCCGAAACCGGTCCTAGGATGCTTGTTTCCAGTCCAGGGAGGACCTGGCCTGGCAGTTCAGGCTGGACTGTTCCCATTGGGCACAGGGTCAAGACTGATTTGCATATGGCTGGGTTCAAACTGGAATGGCATGGTGAGCAAAAAAACGATGGATTTAGGCCCAGATCTCTGTACTGGGGTGAATGTATGACATTGTTCTACAATCTGTCCATCAATTGTGTTTTTGCATTTGTCACCCAGAGTGGGACGGGTATGCCCAGACGTGGGTCCCGTGCTCTCCATGCCACTGGAATCAAGCTATCCTGGCTGAAGAGGGGTGGAAACCCCAAAACCGGTCCTAGGATGCTTGTTTCAGTCCAGGGAGGACCTGGTCTGGCAGTTCGGGCTGGACTGTTCCCATTGGGCACAGGGTCAAGACTGATTTGCATATGGCTGGGTTCAAACTGGAATGGCATGGTGAGCAAAAAAACGATGGATTTAGGCCCAGATCTCTGTACTGGGGTGAATGTATGACATTGTTCTGCATTCTGTCCATCAATTGTTGTTTTTGCATTTGTCACACCGAGTGGGACGGGTATGCCCAGACGTGGGTCCCGTGCTCTCCATGCCACTGGAATCAAGCTATCCTGGCTGAAGAGGGGTGAAACCCTGAAACCGGTCCTGGGATGCTTGTTTCCAGTCCAGGGAGGACCTGGCCTGGCAGTTCGGGCTGGACTGTTCCCATTGGGCACAGGGCCAAGACTGATTTGCATATGGCTGGGTTCAAACTGGAATGGCATGGTGAGCAAAGAAACGATGGATTTAGGCCCAGATCTCTGTACTGGGGTGAATGTATGACATTGTTCTGCAGTCTGTCCATCAATTGTTGTTTTTGAAAATACAGGATGCGGCACATCTCAGCTGTTGCTTAATCCAGTTGATTTATTAACAAAATGATACCAAGTGCATCACAACATAAAAAAAGCCTACGCGTTTCGGGTGTAGCCTTCCACAGGGCCTAGAGTGTCCTTAAAAAGGAGTCCTCCACCTCCAACCATCTCCAGGTTTGAAAATGTACTTCTGTTACTTTGACAGAAACATGACCATATCAATTCATTATTCGATTCAATAAGAGGGCTATGTCACAGTTGTTTAAGCGCAAAACAATAATTTACACATTCTTTTCACATTTTTTTGGATGCAGTAACTGCTGTTAGCTTCAATTATTTTTCTTTGTCTTCCTATTTGAGGAGGTCTATATAGTCCCCTCATGTATTGTGAACTAATCTTCAAATATTACAATAATTTTTTCTCAAGTTGCTTGTATAGTACTGTAAAGTACATTTGTAGTTAGCATTCTTCAAGATGATTCCCGTATATCCTTATATCCCAAATTAGACATAGGGGGATGAGTAACATCTTGTATTTGATAAAGTATCATATGTTTCCAAACAGAGTTCTTACCTTCTATGTGCTACCTAGGAAGCATCAGCTCCCTCCCTTGATATTCATGAAGTGTATCCACTTAAATGTGTAAATATTCAACCGCTATTTTGATAGCTTATCACTTCTCTTACAACTACGAGCATCACAAGATAATTTGGTCAAATTAATTAATCAGTTTTTAAAATCTGTGCACTTTTTTATTCCTTATTGCTAAGTAATCTTTTGTTTTATTGTTAATGTTATATTGTATGCTCCTTTTCTAAATCTCCATAGTTTTTTGCCTTTCACAGCTCTTCTCAGATTGATTGTGAGGTTCTATTATGCCTAATTGGCAATCCCATTTTTTGGTATATGCAATTTTTCATCTAAGACACCTATACTATCTAGAGGCGCTGAAAAAATTGTGATTTAATGTGTCTATTGGAGTCACATGTTGCACTCCTCTTTATCATGTTGTAGATTTATAATATATGACGGAATGTTTTTACAAAAGTGCAGAGTGCTTGGTATCTGTACTTATAGACCTCTGCCTGAATCACATACTTGCGTCCAACACATAAATATAAATGTAATAAAGTATATGCTATAAAGTGGTTTGTGCTTGTGACCAAACAATGGTCCACATACTGCCCTGGCCCTCCCAGCAGAAACACAGGACAAAATAATGGACTCATTTGTCTAACTTCCTTGCACTTATCCTAGTGACTGATTTTCCTGTTGGTTTTTCTCTCATAAGTGCGCCTGAAATACACAACGAGTGGACAGGGCAGCACCCCCTGGGAAGGGTAAAACACCTACATTGAAAAGAAGTGCGGGAGAAATCTACACAATAGCTGACATAGATACTCTCATAGAGGAGGTTTACACAATGTTAGGAGGAACAACTAAGAAACTAAGAAATAAAAAAATCCATCTAAACAAATATCCTCCTTCTATACGAAGCAGGGAGTGCCACAGCAGCAGGAAAAGGGTGCCATGGAGGTTCCGTAGAGCATGTAGCACATGCAGTAAGTCAGCAGGGACTACTGACAAAACCAATAGTATTGTCAGAAGTGCAAAAATCATCTAGCAGTCCTCCACAGGGACAAATGGTAGGACAGAGAGCATGTGAAAATCCACCCCATCGCTTGGGAGGAAGCAGGAAGAGGGGAAATTATGGGATTTGCTCACACAAATAGATTTGTACCCCTAGCAGAAGGAAACTCGAATCCTTTAGTTCAACACGGAACATCATGTCCTTCTAGTTACACACTAAAAGAATTAGCAAAGGACAAAGAATCCCCCCCAGACAACGGAGGGACACAACTGCAGATGTATCGACACAAAGGGTAAGAGAGGCACAATTATAGAGACAACAGTCATTGGGTTTAATCCCAAATAAAGAACCACGATGACAGGAACAACTGTTTTTTCTTTCAATGTTGTAGTGAATCATTTTTATTCAAAATTTATACTACACAGCCAATGCGTTTCACCCTTGCGGGCTTCTTCAGGGCAAAATATGATCCACAGAGCAAAAAGGTTCCACAGGGTAATCACCCAAGTAAGAGGATGACGTCGGTTATGGAATCCTGATCCAATATCTGGGTAAGAATGCTCAATGTAATCCACACTAGTAATCAAAAAATAGAGAAGTTCACAGAAATGTGTAAGCGGTTCTCGGCTAAGTAAAGTCGGGAACCGGAGCGCATTAAGTGTCGCGCTAAGCCGCAGGGCTCAAAATAAAGCACCAATAAGCGGGCGACGAAGAAACTCCTTTCTCGTCCGTTTTCAAAGAGGATGTAACAATAGGAAAATGCAGGAACTTGCAGAAAATATTCGCATTCTGACAAAAGAGGTCCAGAATTTAAAATCTCTAGTATACTCCCTCAAGATGCAACTGATTACAAGTGCAGTAGTACCCTCAATTAACCCACATGTAGGAAGTACGGAGAGTTGCTCAAATTACTGATTAAACCACTGCCTGGGTGCAACCCAACATCCCAGCCAGCACCTAATAAAGCACAGGATAAACCCCTACAAAATGAGATTGGAGGGAAACTAGAAGGAAGGCAATAGCCTGACATACTCGCTGTGTACTTAGATGCCAAAGATAAGAGCCACCTTTATCTATTTAATGTTTCTAATAGACCAGCTAGACAGAATCAAAATTCTCAGATCGTTGATTCATTTGCAGTGCTCTTGACCGCGTAAAGCCACATGATACAGTAATCGTATGTAGTGACTTTAACTGTACATACAAACCACTAAATTGCCTCAAAACATTAACAGAGGAAGAGGAGACGGTTAGGGGTCTCCCCAGTTAGACGCAGGACCATCAGTACCATGTACCATTGCTGCAATAAAGCTAATGCAGTTTACCATGGAACACGATCTAAGGGCTTGTAAGGGAAGGGATAATAATAACAAGGACGATAATCTCCCATATACATTCAAAAGGGGTAGAGCTTAATCGAAGATAGATTACATCATGCATAGCACACACAACTGGCATAAGATCTTGGGCTTTATGATAGATACAAGAGAAGATAGTGACCACTATCCCCTCTGCCTCAAAATAACAGGGTTTACAACTGGAGAACAGCTACCTAAAATAAGCCCACCACCAATACAGCCTTTGATAGGGAACAACCGCAGAGTGGTCGAATGGCCATGTATTACAGACAATATAGTGACCTTGACTAACATCTACAAGGCATTTGCTGAGGTACTAGGCCCCAATGCAAAACAAAATGGAACCCCAGTAATGGTAATGCACCAATTGTTAGTGACAACTCTAAAACCACTTTAACCAAAGCTCCTAGAGGAAAATCTAGGCTGTTAGAAATGGGGGTCTCTGGTTGGCAGAGGTAGGTACCTTTGACCAAATAGGGACCCTTGCTTCTAGTCAGGGCAAGGGGGAAACACACTGTAGATAACCCCTGCTCACCCCCTTGGTAGCTTGGCACGAGCAGACAGGCTTATCCCCAAGGCAATGTGTAAAGTATTTGTACCAACACTCACAGTAACACAGTGAAACACCACAAATGGACACCACACAGGTTTAGAAAAATATAGTAATCTTTATCTAAATTATGCAAGACCAAAACGACAAAACTCCAACATACACAAGGAAAAGTATTCTCTGAAATGTTCTTGGTAAGGTTCTTGTTGCAGACAAAATTGCAGATTCTGTATTTCTTTAGGCAAATATAATGTGATCAAAAACAGTCTAAAAAATACGGCACTTGCAGGGACTGTATTTCCTCTTTTTTAGTAAGCGGTTGCTTATTAGTGCCTGTCACGCGGCACTGAGGCACGAGGCTAGCTGCGCTGAGCCCTTCAGGGTATCCCCACAGATGACTCCGCGGCCAGCGATAATAACCGAATGCCCCCAAATGCTCACAACCATATCAGGAGACCGGGACAGGGCCTCAGTACCGCAACCCCCAATTACGCTAGTACGGGCCGTAATCCGGGCAAGGTTAAGAATGTACAGTTCGGCTCGCAGGCTCAGACCGCTGCTGCGAGTCTTACCTGCGGTGGTGGGTTCTTCACTGCTGCCTGCGCCTCGGGTTGGTCACGAATGCGAGCCCTCTGCTTGCAGACGCTGCACGGGACGGGCAGAGCAGCTTTCCTGGATTCGAGCGCTGCGCCGCCCTCTGACTCGGCGCTGACGTCCTGCTGGGTGACTCCTTCTTCGATGGCGGAGCATCTCAGAGGAATCCCGGTTGCCAGGCAACGCCTCGCAGCCGGGGATCACAGCACGGCTTTTCTCTCTCTTAGCAGGGCTTCTCGTGGATGACTCGGGCCAGCGGGGAGACACACGCAGCACTTGGGTGATCACGCTGTCGGCCCCACGAAGGCCACGGTGCCGGTCAGACGGTGTGCAGAAACACGCACACCGCGTTGCAGCGCGCCGATTCAACGAGGCTCTCAGTGCAGGCAGGACCGTGTGCAGACCCAGGCACACAGCGTCAAGGCTGGGAAAAATCAAGATCTCCAAATAACACGGCAGGCTTCACAGGGGTCACAAGCTGTATGCAGACACACGCTTACAGCTTCGCAGGGACGATCTTGGGAACTTTGATATGCCTGAGTTCCCACAACAGGAGGCCAGCTCTCCTCAGGCCCTTGGAGATTTCCTTTTCAGAAGAGGACACAGCACACAGCAAAAGTCCTTCTCCTTCCCTTGGCAGAATAGCAACTGTAAGTCAGCCCCAGAACACACAGCAAGGGCAGTCCTTCTTCTCAGTTTCTCGCGCTCTTCTCCTTGGCAAAGTTTCTTCTTACTTCCAGGATGATCTTGGAAACTTTGGTGTCCCTGAGTTTTTACAACAGGAGGCCAGCTCTTCTCAGGCCCTTGGAGACTTCTCTTCAGGTTACAGATGGACACAGCACACAGCAAAGTCCTTCTTCAAGCAGGGGGGACACAGCACACAGCAAAGTCCCTTTGTCCTCTCCTTAGCAGGTACAGCAAACTGCAGGTCAACCCCAGACACACAGCAGGGGCAGTACTTCTCCTCAGTCTCTTCAGCTGTCCTCTTTGGCAAAAGGTTCCTCTTGATCACGAAGTAGTCTAAATTACAGGGGGTACAGATGGACACAGCACACAGCAAAAGTCCTTCTCCTTCCCTTGGCAGAATAGCAACTGTAAGTCAGCCCCAGAACACACAGCAAGGGCAGTCCTTCTTCTCAGTTTCTCGCACTGTCCTCTTTGGCAAAAGGTTCCTCTTGATCCCGAAGTAGTCTAAATTACAGGGGCCAGGGTCTTCAGACGCACCGCAGGAGGTGGAGCCAGTCTTTTGTGGAAGGCAGGCCCAGCCCTAGTCAGGGACAGGTACTACTCCTCCCACCTCTCCAAATGCAGATTGGCCTATTCAGCCCAGGCTGACTCACCCAGCCTCCTGGAGCCACCCCAGCCCCTGTCACTCCAAAGCCAGACAGTCAATCCACAACCAGGCAGAGGCACACAGAAAGGTTGAACAAGAAAATAGCCACTTTCTAAAAGTGCTATTTTCAAACATAGAATTTAAAAACCATCCTTACTAAAAGATGTGTTATTAAATTCTGAGTTCAGGGATACCAGACTCTAATTTTCTATCTCACTCCTATGGGAAGATATGCTTGTAAAAATGTTACAGAGCATTCCCCATTCTGTCCTATGGGCAAGATAGCCTTTCAATAGTGAAAAACGAAATTGGCAGTATTTCACTATCAGGACATGTTACACACACCAGTATATGTCCTACCTTTCCCATACACTGCACCCTGCCCAGGGGGGGACCTTGGGCCTACCATAGGGGTGTCCTATGTGTAAGAAAAGGGAAGGGTAAGGCCTGGCAAGTGGGTACACTGGCCAGGTCAAAAATGCAGTTAACAAACTGCGCGCAGGCACTGCAGTGGCAGGCCTGAGACAACTTTTCAGGGCTACTCATGTGGGTGGCACAACCAGTGCTGCAAGCCCACTAGTAGCATTTGATTTACCAGCCCTGGCACACTCAGTGCACTTTACTAGGGACCTACTGGTAAACAAATATACCAATCATGGATAACCAATCAAAATAACAATTTACACAGAGAGCATATGCACTTTAGCACTGATCAGCAGTGGTAAAGTGCCCAGAGTCCTAACCACAGGTCAGGAAAAAGTAGGAGGAAAAAGCAAAAAGTTTGGGGATAACCCTGCAAAAAGGGCCATTTCCAACATAGGCATAAACCAATAACTGAACCTAAAAGCAGTCCCTTGTACACCCTGGATTGCAGGAAGGCTAAGAAATGTTTACTGGAAAATTTTAAACATGGGAGCACTCAGTCGATAAGGGGAGCTAGGGATAGCTACAGGAAAACATTGACCAATGCAAAAAGGAACTAGGAGGAAACTTGTTGCCTGGACCTCCTCCAGGCAGCAAAATCCAACAATGCTGTAGTATTTTGGAAAACAGTAGCTCTTGGAGGCAAGGATAGGGTTGCTCACACCGAGCACCACTTGGATTCTGCAACCTGGACTGAGCACTTTACCAATCTATATTTAGATCCCAAGCTTCCCACCCATGGACATTACCGTTTTGCAAACAGCAGGGGACATGCGATCCATTTTAGCCTGGAAGAAACAATGCAAGCAGCAATCAACACTATCAAGCAGGGAAAAGCACCAGGACCAGACAAACTGCCAGGAGACTTGTTCAAGCATGATAAAGAGGTTTGGGCCCCTTATGTCAACCTGGTCACCAACGCTATAGCTTTGGGAGCACCAATCCCAATTTCATGCAATCCCATTTTCATGTAAGGGGGCCAGAATAGTCCCTATCCATAAATAAAGGAGTAAGGAAATATCAGAGAACTATAGGCCCATCAGTTTAATTGATGTATTACAGAAAATCTACGCTAGACAGCTCCTGAATAGGCTAATCGAATGGATAGATGATAACAACATACTATACTCATACAAAGCTGGATTCAGAGCTCGCACAAGCACTGTAGATCACGTATTTAGACTCCTGTGCATTCCCTGAAAATAGACTAAGATAGAGGGGGGCCATATCTACATAGCGTTTGTAGATCTGAGGGCAGCATTCGATCTTGTACTGAGAGGACTACTGTGGGCCTCACTGGAAAGCCAGCGAGTACCCGCAGATATTCTAGACCAGATAGTAAGGCTTCACCAGGACAACTATGCGAGAGTCCTCTGCGGTATGAATGGAGAGCTACCGAACCAATTCCCATAGACAGAGGAGTGAGACAGGGATGCATGCTCGCGCCCACCCTGTTCTCGCTCTACATCAATGATGTGGTTGACTGCCTTAAAAAATCCAAAAACGACCCCCCCTAAACTCAGCGGGAATCTGGTTCCAGAGCTACTATTTGCAGATGACACCATCTTGATCTCGCAGATGCCCAGGGGTCTCCAAAATCTATTGGACGACTTTAATACATGTTGTAAGGAAAAAGGTCTAGAAATAAATATTGGAAAAACCAAATATATGGCCATAAACCCTCATAACAATTTCAGGAGAAATATAATGGTGGGCAATCAAAAACTAGAACTTGTACTAAATTTCACTTATTTAGGTATAACACTCGATTCAAAGCTATTATGGAAATCACAAATAAACCATTCCAAAATGGTTCTTACGCAGGGGTCTGGGGCTATTCTCAATAAATACAACTCATCTACGAGTAAACCGATTACACCAGTGTTAGAGATTCATAAACACAAAGCACAGGCAGCTGCCTTATACGGATCTGAACTGTGGGGCTTTGGCAGCACTAAACAACTCACATCTAGGGAGAACAAGTTCATGAGAAGGATATTGGGTCTACCATTGGCAAGACCACTTATCCCGATGTTCCATGACCTAAATATTAAGTAGTTAGGGCATATTGCAACACTACGCCCACTGCTTTATTGGATTAGAATATGAACAACCCTAGAGTTGGTGGATTATAGAGAGGGTATCAAAGAAATTTTAGAACTTGATATACACCTAAATTTTCCTTGGCTTAGATAGGTCAAGAAATGGTTTATAGAACTCGGCCTCCCCTCCTATTAGGTGGAACCGCAACAGCTAGTGCACAGTTCTAAGAAAGCCCTCAAACAAATATACTGTGAACATGTTCTAAATGTACTCCATCGTAACCCCAATCTAGGCAGACCAACAACACAATTTCTTAGTGTCAAACCAAACCCATGTCATGAAGAGTTTCTTGACACCATACAGCCACACCTGGCAAGAAGCTTGTAGTTGAAATTTCGGTATGAAACTCTCCAAATCAAGAGCTATACTGCAAAATGGGAAACAAAGGTAGAATTAACCTTCACTTCATGTAACTTAGGCCACACTGAAGACATTGCGCACATCCTGTTCTTCTGCCTGGCATATGCTAGGGCGAGGAAAAAATGGCTTCGCCCATTATGCAATAGGCTAGGGTTTAGTAAAAACACCAAAACACTCTCAGACTGGTGATACGCAATACAACACCATACATCATTTTTACCATGTCCAAATATTTATTAGCAGAAGGATTTGCACAGGGCAAAATTGGGCTGAAACTGTGATGATAGAGTGAGCAATATATTCCTCACTCTCAAGTACTGTATTGTGGATGATGGTAGTTTTAACGTAAACTTTGTATATAACTTATTGCATTATTATTAACTGATTTTTACATATACATGCACTTTTAATGGTTTTAACCGAAACAAAAAGCCATCAAGTGGGTTGCAGACCACAGTTTTTACAGCACAATTAAATGATAGGCTCAAGAACAAGCATTTACTCTTCCATTAGGCATGGCGGCCCATATAAGGTTTTTGTCTATGGCTTTGTCCTTGTTTTACTATCTTGGACCGATATGTAAATAGAAAGGTCTTGTATGTTACACTCACCAAGTGGGAGCCCACCATGAACGATGTGCAGCTTGATGCCACCAAATTGTATTTTAACCTTGTTTTACTGCGAAACTTTTATGGCCTATGGCCGAAATAAAGTATGAGAACTGTACTACTGCTCTGGCCCAGTAACCCCCCTCTTGGTTTCAATACAATTTGTTGAATTCCATAAAATACAACTTTGCTTATGTCTCCATTATGTTTATCCAAAATGTGTTTTGCAATGACATAGGTAAAATCTTTATTTGAAATTGCCTGTATATGTTGTAGAATGCAGAGCTTTAATTTATTGATAGTGCTTCCTATATATATTTCCACATTCACATTCCAAAGCATAAATCACATGTGTACTTTCACAATGTATATGTTCCTTGATGTTTTTTGTCCTTCCATCTATTAATTTAACCATTGCTCTATTGTCCCCCCATCTGCAGGCTTTGCATTTCGTACACTTGTAAAAGACAGGCTTTTTTGGGGGTAGCCAATTAGATGTTGTATTCCTGTTGGACATAAAACTTTGTACCAAAATGTCCCCCAATGAGGCCATCTTCCGACATGTTATATTTGGATGGTTCTGTATGTGATTTTTTAGATCTCCCTCTTGTTTTAGAATCCTCCAATGGTTCTTAATCAATGTTTTTATCTCCCTGTCAGATTCATTATAATCCATAATATATCTGGTTTTACCATTTTCCATTGAGTCCTCTTTCTTTTCCGGTTTTAAGAGATCGTCTCTATTTTTCTGTTTTGGTCTTTCCAGGGCATTTGTAAGAACTGATAAAAGGCACCCACGCTTTAAAAACCTTTGTATCATCTCCTTTGACAGTTGGTCTTACTCTTAGGAGTTGTCCATCCGGTATACTCCATTTCAGGGGTTTCGGGTGTGCACTGTTCGCAAATAAAAGGTTGTTCCCACTCGTAGGTTTCCTAAAACCTTTGTAAAGATTTTATCTTGATCAATGTATAGGTCAATATCTAAGAAAGTCAATCCACTTTTGCTTGTTGTGTATGTGAACCTCAAATCCTGAGTATTCTCCTTCAGGGACTCTAACAAGCTTTCCAATTCATCTTGACGTCCCTCCCAGATTAAAAACAGATCATCTATGAACTATAGCCATAGAACCACCTTTTTCAGGCTTTCAGTATTCTTTTCAGTCCAAATAGTCAAGGTCTCCCAAAAGCCAATGGCTAAGTTCGCATACGTTAGAGTGAACGATGTGCCCATGGCAGTTCCTTGTTTTTGTATATAGAATTTACCATCAAAGATAAAGATGTTCTTCTTGAGGCAAAATTCCATTATTTCCAGCAGCATTTCTGAATGCCCCATCAAGCTTAATAATTGTAATCTCAGATAGTATCGACTTGCTTCCAGTCCATCTTCATGTTTTATTGATGTATTCAAGGATACAACATCTACCTTTGCCATGATGCAATCTTGTTTCCATCCATGATGTTGTTTATTCTATTTAAAAAATGTGTTGAGTCCTTATATAAGAGGGAAGACTAGACACATATGGAAAAAGAAATACATCAACAAATCTGGAGGCATTTTCCAGTAGAGATTAACATGAGCTGAGGATCGGGGGCCCCGGTGGATTATTGATATTCGTATGCACCTTCGGTAAAAAGTATATGGTGGGTAATATTGTATGCTCATTTTTAGATATTGATATTCATCTTCATCAAGGAGTTCTTGGCCATGCCATTCACTCAACTTATCATGGAAAGCCCGCATTGATTCTTTTGTTGGGTCTTTTGTCAATCTTTCATAGTGATTAACGTTGTTTAACTGTCTTTTTGCCTCTGAGATATACTTGCTCTTGTCCATGACCATGATGTTTCCACCTTTATCCAAAGGTTTGATTATTATATCATGATTTCCGTGTAGTTCTTTTAACGCTGACCAGTCATTCTTGGTCATATTCCCTTTAAATCTATGAAGGCATGCTTTATGTTCCTTTATCCTTTATTGCTATATTCCTGAGGCCGTCTGATACTAACTCTTGAAAAAGATCAATTTTATAGCCCAGTGGTAGTTGGGGACAAAATCTAGATTTATTTTTCCTTCCACTGCTCACAGATGCCCCCGTATCTATACTCAATTATATAGACAATTCTTGAGCAGTTAAGGGGTTGTTTCCCTCACCTCCCTGAGTTCTTGATTATTCCTCCAGGTCTGTTAATGTTGTTCGATGTGGTAAGTCCTGTTTTTTTAGTATAGAAAGTGCTTGAGATTTGTATCTTGTAGTTTCTTGATAGTGTCTTCTTGTTTCAAAGTGCTCCCTCAATTTAAATTTCTGCAAAACTTACACAAATCTATCCTTACATTAGCCAGATCTTTTCAAAAAATTTGGGCAGGAAGAGATACATTTGTTCAGCAATTTTTTGTGTTTTAACTCTAATGGCATACTTGAGAGGTCGATCACTGGATCATCCTCTATTGCTGTTTTTCTCTCTATCACTTTTTCTTTCCTCCTGTGCCACGTTTTCCTCTTCCTGCTCCTTCTCGTTCGTTTTGGTTCAGTTGGTTCATCAATCCCCTGCCTCTCCCCCTTGCTGCCATTTGGAGGAGACACAAATCCCTAGATATTTCTAGTTTTGGAAGGGTTAAGGAAGTCCCTCCATCACCAGAACTGACTTCTGAGCTCTCCACACTGGAAGGTGGTTCCGTTCTGTCTCTCATTTGGTTCATTCTTTGTCTATTGTGGAGTGCATCAAATCGTCTCACACATGTGTAGATTCTACCCATTGCATAGTTCGTTTTGTCCCTATTAAATTTCTTTAATTTCTTCATTTGGACCTCCTTCTCATGTTTATCCATTTTTTTCTCTAGTTCTTCAAATTATTTTTTACCTTCCTCTGTTTACACCTACTTTTCCAGATTTTTCTCTAGATCTTTTATTTTTTCTGAGGAATTTGACAATTTACGTTCTGCATGGGTAATTAGAGGGTCCATAAATTTCATTGAACACTCTGTAGTATCTGATTGCCATTTGATAAGCAGGTCTGGATCCATGTCATTGAGGGTAGGTAGCACCAATATTCATAGATCTCTAGGTATCCATTTGCATTCAATGTATCTTTTCAAGGTGGCACTTTCCCACCATTTATTTGCTTTGATAATTCTCATTTTCTCATGCTCCTTCAGTACCCTTTTTGGATCACTCTCTTGTTCCACATCATGCCGATTAGTCCTCATTTGGCCACCTATACTCTCATTAGAGAACATTTCCTTGGCTGACTGTTCACGTTTGTTAAATCTACTGGCCTTGAAGAATGCCTCGTCATCCTCATTGGCAAATAAATATCCGAATGCAGCAATGATTTAAACTTCTCAATTCAATATTAACTCGGATTGCTCTTTTGTTGTTGAATTTGATTGCTTTTATATTTTTGGTAAAAATGGTCACCTCTCATGTACTTTGGTACTGTTGGTGCACAAATGTAAGGTTTCCAAGGATGGCCACTGGTTTAAACTGCTAAAATTTGACCCCTTCGCAGTAAAGCAAACGCGACTGGTGATTTCACTCGCAATTGCTCAACGTATTTATTCATCTGCAAAGTCTTTAGCCAGAAGCCAAATTCCCTTAACATAATTCTTCACAAGTCACTGTGTGTCATTCGTCGCATAGATTTGCTGCTAATTCTCAGCATTTTTATATATACATATATATATATTATTAACTTGACAGAAACATGACCACATCAATTCATTATTTGATTCAATAAGAGGGCTCTATCACAGTTGTTTAAGCGCAAAACAATAATTTAAACATTCTTTTCACATTTTTTGGGATGCAAAAATTCCTATCAAAGAATGATTGTGAACTAATCATTAAATATTACAATTATATTTTCTCAAGTTGCTTGTATAGTATTGTAAAGTACATTTGTAGTAAGCATTCTTCACGATGATTCCCTTATATCCCAAATTAGACATAGGGGGATGAGTAACATTGACATGTTACAGCTTAATGCCTTGTTCACGGTCTAATTTGATCGTGAACAAGGTGTAAAGCCCAAACGCATCGGAGGATCCATTCAATTGTATTTTTGCGGCATACTTGGGTGCCTGAGTGTTCTTTATTCAAAAGTGAAGGATTGCTTTGTTATATTTGAGAGACCAAGAACCCTTCTCAGACCGCAGCGTGTAAGCCTCGAAGCCTCGAAGAAACCGGGATTTTAGGTATATATATATATATTATTTTGTGCAATGTCGGTCTTATTTTGTTTAGAGTTATTAGAATCAACCGTGCTGAATTTTGGTCCAAACACTGCATTTTTTCGTTACTGGTCGCTGTCACTGTATGTTTTTGCAATGTCACGAGCTACATTAGTCTATTGTTTATGTCTGCTCCGAAGCTGCTCTACGGCATGTTTGAAGTCTTTCACGTGTGACTTAGTTAATTTACAGCATGCCGTAGGTGCATCGTAATGCTGTTCACCAATTACAGACACTGAAAAGTCACTACCCTTCCCTGTATATAAACCCTGTCACTATTGCAGCGCGCTATGTGATCAAGGCTGCAGGCTTGTGGTCGAAACGCGTCATCTTGACATGGACCTGCAATACATTTTTCTTCCTGCATCTACAAACGGAGTCTGTGCCCGTGATTTACCCGGTGTGGTACAATTTTGGGATTCTGTTATATATATATATATAAAACGCGTAATGGCCGACATGAAATAAATAGAAAATAAGCACTGAACTGTGGTCCGCGCCTGCTTTTCAAATCGATGATGGTGATTGCCTGCAAGCAGTATACCTGGATATATATATATATATATCAAATCACAAGGGGTTGTCCAAAATAAGAGTCGCACTCGAGTAGAGAGAAGCTTTTCCCCAAAGCTTTATTCAAACCAAGCAGCAACACTTGCCAGGAAAGTTAATAGCATGCGTCCGCATCCCTGACGCGTTTCGAGCAATCTCTTCCTCAGAGGGTATTACGGGCGAATAGCACGTTGATGGAATGCCCTTCCCTTTATCCGACATCGCATGCCCCAATTGGCTGCCCTGAATGGGACTCTGCGTTATTTCTGGGAATTGCAGTCCATAATAACAATCCAAATGGTGGCGCTTTCAAATAAGTGCAAATTAGGCTCTGCGTGAGCCCCCGGAAAGTCTTGGTGCTTCCATCCATGCTCTCTACTCCAGAAATGAAACTACGTGTATCGGAGCCCCGTGGCCCCCCTAATTAGGGGTGGTGCAGACCCTGCGGCAGGACGGCCGCTACACATCAAATCACAAGGGGTTGTCCAAAATAAGAGTCGCACTCGAGTAGAGAGAAGCTTTTCCCCAAAGCTTTATTCAAACCAAGCAGCAACACTTGCCAGGAAAGTTAATAGCATGCGTCCGCATCCCTGACGCGTTTCAAGCAATCTCTTCCTCAGAGGGTTTTACGGGCGAAAAGCGCGTTGATGGAATGCCCTTCCCTTTATCCGACATCGCATGCCCCAATTGGCTGCCCTGAATGGGACTCTGCGTGGTTTCTGGGAATTGCAGTCCATAATAACAATCCAAATGGTGGCGCTTTCAAATAAGTGCAAATTAGGCTCTGCGTGAGCCCCCGGAAAGTCTTGGTGCTTCCATCCATGCTCTCTACTCCAGAATTGAAACTCCGTACATCGGAACCCCGTGGCCCCCCTAATTAGGGGTGGTGCAGACCCTGCGGCAGGACGGCCGCTACACATCAAATCACAAGGGGTTGTCCAAAATAAGAGTCGCAATCGAGTAGAGAGAAGCTTTTCCCCAAAGCTTTATTCAAACCAAGCAGCAACACTTGCCAGGAAAGTTAATAGCATGCGTCCGCATCCCTGATGCGTTTCGAGCAATCTCTTCCTCAGAGGGTTTTACGGGTGAAAAGCGCGTTGATGGAATGCCCTTCCCTTTATCCGACATCGCATGCCCCAATTGGCTACCCTGAATGGGACTCTGCGTGGTTTCTGGGAATTGCAGTCCATAATAACAATCCAAATGGTGGCGCTTTCAAATAAGTGCAAATTAGGCTCTGCGTGAGCCCCCGGAAAGTCTTGGTGCTTCCATCCATGCTCTCTACTCCAGAAATGAAACTCTGTGTATCGGAGCCCCGTGGTCCCCCTAATTAGGGGTGGTGCAGACCCTGCGGCAGGACAGCCGCTACACATCAAATCACAAGGGGTTGTCCAAAATAAGAGTTGCACTCGAGTAGAGAGAAGCTTTTCCCCAAAGCTTTATTCAAACCAAGCAGCAACACTTGCCAGGAAAGTTAATAGCATGCGTCCGCATCCCTGACGCGTTTCGAGCAATCTTTTCCTCAGAGGGTTTTACGGGCGAAAAGCGCGTTGATGGAATGCCCTTCCCTTTATCCGACATCGCATGCCCCAATTGGCTGCCCTGAATGGCACTCTGCGTGGTTTCTGGGAATTGCATTCCATAATAACAATCCAAATGGTGGCGCTTTCAAATAAGTGCAAATTAGGCTCTGCGTGAGCCCCCGGAAAGTCTTGGTGCTTCCATCCATGCTCTCTACTCCAGAAATGAAACTCCGTATATCGGAGCACCGTGGCCCCCCCTAATTAGGGGTGGTGCAGACCCTGCGGCAGGACGGCCGCTACACATCAAATCACAAGGGGTTGTCCAAAATAAGAGTCGCAATCGAGTAGAGAGAAGCTTTTCCCCAAAGCTTTATTCAAACCAAGCAGCAACACTTGCCAGGAAAGTTAATAGCATGCGTCCGCATCCCTGACGTGTTTCGAGCAATCTCTTCCTCAGAGGGTTTTACGGGCAAAAAGCGCGTTGATGGAATGCCCTTCCCTTTATCCGACATCGCATGCCCCAATTGGCTGCCCTGAATGGGACTCTGCGTGGTTTCTGGGAATTGCAGTCCATAATAACAATCCAAATGGTGGCGCTTTCAAATAAGTGCAAATTAGGCTCTGCGTGAGCCCCCGGAAAGTCTTGGTGCTTCCATCCATGCTCTCTACTCCAGAAATGAAACTCCGTGTATCGGAGCCCCATAGCCCCCCTAATTAGGGGTGGTGCAGACCTGCGGCAGGATGGCCGCTACACATCAAATCACAAGGGGTTGTCCAAAATAAGAGTTGCACTCGAGTAGAGAGAAGCTTTTCCCCAAAGCTTTATTCAAACCAAGCAGCAACACTTGCCAGGAAAGTTAATAGCATGCGTCCGCATCCCTGACGCGTTTCGAGCAATCTCTTCCTCAGAGGTTTTACGGGCGAAAAGCGTGTTGATGGAATGCCCTTCCCTTTATCCGACATCGCATGCCCCAATTGGCTGCCCTGAATGGGACTCTGCGTGGTTTCTGGGAATTGCAGTCCATAATAACAATCCAAATGGTGGCGCTTTCAAATAATATAATATACATATATATATATATATATTCATACATACATGTACACACACACACACATATATATATATATATGCTCAAGCAAACTTTCAAACTCACGAAAGATCATCTATATATATATATATATATATATATATATATATATATATATATAAGATGATTAAGGTCCTTCATTTAAGTTATAAAATCTATCTACAATTTTGGTAAAACAATACGTTATGCTCGTTTTTGGATCAACTTAGATTACCAAATGCCACTCACTGTGTACCCAAGGATGCAGGAGCTGTTTGTTTTATAATGTATCAGAGTGACTGCTTTAGATTGTATTATATGGCACATAAATGTCTAGATGGGGCGCTGCCACATTGGACCCTACATGGCATTTTAATTTTGGCATTATGTTTCACTGTCAACATGGCTCAGATATTTACCAGGGCAATGGAATGCATTCAATGTTCTTTACATTACATTGATCTCAGTATTCATATTCATCCTAGCAAGGTGCAAGGGCAAACTAATTCTGTGACACTGTGTAGGAATGATTTTATTGAGGTTAGGTGTGATATATTAACATGCTAGTACATTTGTAACTAAATTCCATAATTTTATTTTGAATGATGTATCCAATTTTTGTGGTGCTGCTTTCTGTAACATCACTTCTGATGTTACTCGCTGCGAGTCATCCAGTCAAATGTCACATAATGTTTCTTCTGCTTCCACTTGTTGAATAAACACCAATGAGACAGGGGCAAACTGTACATAGAGGACAAAGGCAAGTTTCATATCCATTAACTTTCATACGTTCCTGGACCTGTCTGTCCCATTCAGACTAAATTAAATACACTGCAAGAGGCACAGTTGGAAGTAAAGAATGTTCTAAAAAATGACAAATAGTCACCACAGCCCGAGGCACTGTTGTATGTGGTGAATGTTCACAAAAGCTCACAACACATCATTGATACAAACATCCCAGCAGGCCAAGTTTAAAAGTCTATTTGGACTCCTTATTAACGTTCATTCTTTGGTCAAGCACACTGAGGAGTTATGTGAACAATTATTTATTCTAACCTAGATTGCCTCACAGTGACAGAAACATGGTTTATGGTACATACTTCACCAGATACTGCTACAGGGCTACCTTGATACTACGCTACATATGAACTCCTCTAAACCAGGGGGGAGGGGTATAGCATAACGGAACACTGCAGGTGGCTTTACTGGAAGTTACCCCTTTACTGGAAGGTGAGTTTTTAGCTCTTAAGCTTACCATTAACCATCAAGTCATGTTTGTTTATTGATCCCCTAACAGTAATGTAACTACATTTCTCCAGTCTTTTAAGGAGTATGTTTTAGCTCATTTTCCTCATTCAGACATCCTACTAATAATGCATGATTTCAGCCTTCATCTAGACAACTGTACTGACAGCTATGCCTCACAATTCATTAGGATATCCAAATCCATTCATCTCTGCCCAGTGGCTGCATGTGCCATGCATTAGAATGGTTATAATTTGGACAATGTGTTTGCCCCTGAAAATGTGGTCTCTTTAGAAAACACTCAGGATCTCACCTGGACCAATCATAAAGGGATATTTTTCAATATCAATGGTTATATTTGTCCCTCTCCTTCCACTTACTCAAAACCGATTCTAAACTTAATACTTCACAGATTGCGCAATGCCTAGAGTCAACCAGGCCACTTCTTTCGGGGGCTGTTGCAAACATGACAGAGCAATTTCACTCCTGGACAACCGAAGATCTGAACCTCATCATACCTATCAATCCCACAGAAGCTGTCATTCAGCTCCTTACTACAATGACAAACTTCACATGGCAAAGAGAAGTTGTAAAGCACTTGAGCAACTTTGGCATTGTTCCTATTGTCAAGCATCCAGACCGAATTATAAAGAGGGCCAACAAAACTATAATAAGTTGGTCAGACAAACTAGGTCTAATTACTGTCAGATGTGAATCACTAATTTAGCCAATTCCTCCAAGAAGATAAATTTAATCTAACAATCACTTGCGTAGCCGAAGTCACTGACCACCACTCACCTCTATCCACCTACCCTGTGTAATACTTTTTCAGACTTTTTTCATAACAAAATAATCAAACTAATTTATCCTGTTTACATCCTTCTCTTTTTCTTGAGGTAATTGATGCTCTTGTGTCCTCTAACTGGGCAACTTTTACAGCACTATCCCAAGATGACATATTACATCATCTGAACACAATTTCTTCTTGTTCATACTCAACGTCATCAAAATGATGACGTGCATTTTACTGTTGCCATTCATTCCGTTTGCTTACATTCTTTAATTTTGAGTCAATTTCTAGACTCTTGGAAGCAGTGAGTGTTCATTCCCCTTCTCAAGAAGGTTTGCCTTGATCTTCTTATACCATTTTATTACAGATCAATCTCTCTTCCGCTGTTTTTTGTTAAACTCACAGAGATCAACAGTGCAACTAATTACTAGGGGCATGCAATCTCTTGAACACTCAACAATCTGGTTTTTGATCATGGCTGAACATGGAGACATTTTAAGCAAGACATGTGGTCCACCCAGTGGTGGCATAGCTTCTATGATACCCCACCAAATTGAGTGGAATTCGCACCCTATCTGGAAGTCACTCCAGTTTATCTTTTAGTTTTCAAATTTCAAAACTCATATCCACATTGTTATTTCGTGCTGAAAGTAAGTAGGAAGCTTGCCCCCCATTTGCCTTTTAACTCCCAGAAGATCTTGGTCCGGACCTTAATATTAATTAGACTGGATTATTGTAACTCGGTCTATAACGGTCTTCCCATGTTTTGATTGATAAATTACAACTTGTACAAATCGGCAGCACGACTGATTCACAACTAACCCAAATGGGCCTCTGCCTCTTCACTGATGCCTTCCTTACATTGGCTGTCTGTCCACAAAAATATAATTTTTAAAGCATTATGTTTTTGCCGCAATGCTTTATTCTCCTCAAAGAGGGCATATTTACAAGGAATTGGTGTAGGTCATCTTTGCAAATTATTTTGCTGCGCTGCTCTACTCTAATTCAAAAGGATTGGAATGCATCATATTTACAAGATACAGTGCATTCCTGTTCTTTCAGCCATCACACATTTTGCAGCCATGCGCTAATGCAGGCACCCTTGCACCATGGTGCAAGGGTGTCTGGTTTGTTGGCACAATGGTTTTTGTGCAGGAAGGGGCACCTTCCAGCACAAAAACAATCACAAAAGGCAGAATGCAGCACATGTAGAAAGAGAAAATAACGAGCCTGCTCTGAGTAGGCGCAAGGTTTTGGTGCTGTCCCAGGTTTACTTGATGTTGTAAATCTGGGGCAGTATCAAAATCCATGAGTGTTGAATGGGAACACCCACAGCAACACCCATGGAACGCTCGCTCACGTAGAGTAAGGCAAGACAGGGACTTGCACTGCCTCGCCTTACTCCATATCTACAATGCCATGAAGAGCCACGCTGGGTGGCTTTACGTGGCCTTGTAGATATGGCTACCCCTGTGCACCATTGGAAATTCACAAAAAGTGACATTTCGGCAGCGCAGAGGGCTTGTATATATGTCCTTCCTAAATGACCACTTTATTTGCTTTTCACAAACCTAGGCACAATCTGAGATCCCCACACTCTTGAGCTGCCACAGTTCACCATTTTCTTCTTCTTTGCGGAACAGTCTCCCCTTCAATTTTGGTAGAACTTCTAACATACTCCAATTTCATAAAGCTGTTAAGACTTATTTGTGTTCTGTATAATACTTTCTCCCTGGAACTGTGCTTATGGTTTTTCCGTGCACTCTAAGGTAATCTCATGCTTTACAAGCATACTAACATATCATTACATGTCCTAAAAATATTCTGATAGATACAACAACCAGTTGGAACAAGCCTCTGTGAATAGAAGTCACTCTTCAAATGTGTGAGAAATTTAAAAAAGGGCTCTACATGACTATGGGCATATTTACAAGCCCTGTGCGCCACTTGAAAGCCACTTTTTGTGATGTTACAGTGGTGCAGGGGCTTAAACATATCTACAGGGTTGCATAAAGCCCCTTGCGTGGCTTTTCATGGCCTTGTAGAAATGGAGTAAGGCGAGGCAGCTCAAGTCGCTTCCCCCTTTCCCTACTCTGTGTGCACGAGGCATTCCATAGGTGTTGCTGTGGGTGTTCCCACTCAACACCCATGGAATTTGATGCTGCCCCAGATTTACAACATCAGGTATACCTGGGGCAGAGGCAAAGCCTTGCGCCTCCCTAGAGCAGGCATAATGAGGAGAATCTCTCTTAGTTTTTTCAGCTTTCCACATGGGCTGCATCCTGCAGCATACAAAGAAAGAGAAAAACGCCTCTCGTGATTGTTTTTGTGCAGGAAGGTGCCCCTGCACAAAAACAATCATGCCAACAACACAGACACCCTTGCACCATGGTGCAAGGGTGCTTGCGTTGGCGCACGGCTGCAAAATGTGTGCCGGCACTGGCTGAAAGGATAAGAATGCACTGTATCTTGTAAGTACGGTGCATTCTTGTCCTTTCAAATTGGCATAGGGCAGCACAGCAAAATAATTTGCTACACTGCCCTACACCAATTCCTTGTAAATATGCCCCCTGGTGTCTTGGAATCCATGGCCATTTTATTGTCACGGCTGCAATAACATATTTCCTTTGGATGTTTCCAAGAGGCCTAGATAATTTCATAAAAGGTTTTTAGATAATATATTAATAAAACCCCTCCTCAAGTACAGTTTGTCATTCTTTGAGTCACAATGATGTCTGCTTTGATTCTGTCTCATCTTTATACTCCCCCGCTGGCAGCACAAGTCTTCTCCTCTCTAAAGGTCAAACTATTCAAAGTAGTTGTTGCTGCGCTCCCTCTCATACAAGCTTTGTGTTTGTATGTTCTTGATTGGTCAAATTGTTGACCGCATATGTTTCATGCTCCTGTGTGGGTGTAATCAGCAAATCAAATTAGATGTAAACTGGCTTATAGCACTACCTCTGATTCATTGATGTGCCTCGATCGCGTAAATGCTATCCTTTTACCTGGAAGACAACCAAGAAGATATTCATGCAAGCTGTTAACACATAAAACAGCCTCATACTTAATTTGGAAATCTTGTTTCTTTGAAGTGACGTGATATATACTCATTTACCCAACATCGCATATAAATCCACATTACAGTATCTAGTGCATGCAGATGTAAGAGCCAAAGTAGATGACTTTCAGAGAGCTAATAATACGACATCTGATTGGGCTGACTGTGGCTGTTTGCTCTGTGGACCAGCTGACCTGCATCATAGGGAATTATTCTCCCAGCTATTAAAATAGGAAAGATATATTTTTTAATTATTTTATGTATTTGATATATATGTATTTATTGATGTGGACCGAGTTTCAAGGGGAAACAGAGTGCTTCACAGAGAACATCTTTATGTGATATCAGTGTGGTAATTGGGGGTGGGAGAAGGTGCGCAAATCCGAGATTTCCTGACAAGCATAGGGGGTACTCAACCAAAAATATAATTGGGGCGATGAGGGGCATTGGGATGGTAAGGAGTGGAAGGCTGTAAAGTAAACGACATTCTTCAAGCCTCAAAAGCTTGAAAAAAATAGAACAAAGATCGAAAACCTCCCAGGAAAAAACGTGTCACCTGCAGGTGAAAATTTCCAATCCTACAGCAATAGCTAAGGAGGTTGAGTGCCTGGTGCAGTGTACTTGCAGCCAGTATTCTGGAGGTCAAAGACAAATATTAGTAGGGTATCCTGGTGAGAAAATGCACTTGCTGCATTTGGATGTACAACTGTGTGTCCTCAATGATATGTGTGTTTTATGTTATGTGTTTAATATAGCATGAATTAGCAGGAATGTAACTCCAAAGAGCAAAGGAGCACATTATAGAGAATATTTTTATGTCAGCATAAGCATTTCAAACTTTAGATCTTGTAAACAACATTGTGTAGGTGGGGATCCAGTTAAAATTACAATCTAAAATGCAGAATATGATTAAATATGATTAAATAAGAGATAACATGTAGAATTATAGATGGGCAACTGTAAGTTACGGGGATGTTTTTCACTGAGGGGTTCTGAGTGACATCCAGTAGACAAGAGCGAAGCTTTAGTAGTGTCATGTGTTCACATTAGGCCCTGTTAGGAACACCACCATTTTAAATGCTCACATTTTTAAGTTGCCTTCTTTTCTTAAACACAATGGCATTTGACACACATTCATTTGCTTGCCTGTGTAGGATAAAATTCTCTGAACCAGCTTTGCTTTCATTTACCCTTCATAGGCATACTATCAAATACCTTGAACATTCTGAACAAGGGCTAAGTTAACTGCACAAAATGTTGTTGTTGTTATAGTCTGTTCGGTGATAGAGCTATCACAATAGAATCAACAATAGCGGCCTGGCTGGGACGTAGGCACTGCAACATGGGTGATGTTTATTATATACACAACATCACTCCCTTGTTTCGACAGAGGAGCATTTCGCTGGGACTTAAAGGTCACCCCATGCCTAAATTCCATTCCAGCTGATTCCTGTTTACCTCTTGTGAGGGCTGCTGCCCAGACCTCCACCAAGACGGTCACCCTGATAACACTTACCCACAGAGACTGGGGGGTTAGATCACCCTACAGGGATTCGGCAGATTTACTCATTCTAGGCACACTAGTGTAGGAAGCGCTAGGTAGGAGCACAATATATTACAGTACTTATATGCGAGCATATATTCTCTGTAACAGCAAAATGGTTGAACTGTTTGTCTTTTTCACCATTCTCGTGATGCTGACCACATTGTTCTGTTTCCTTCTATTGATTATAGCAGCACACGTATTTTACTCAAGGATCACAATGCTACAATATATTTTGAAACAACATGCTGTGTATTTCTTGAGTATCTATTTGGGTATGCATGAGTAACCAAACGAAAAGGTTTCTAGATCTGTTCCCACGATTTCCTTGGGGTGTCAGTGTTGTCATGTTCTGAGGTTGTGCAATCCATTTGTTACCTTGTCAAGTTTGGGGTATAGATGGTGCACTGCGAGCTAGCAGGACTAAGGCCAACATACCCTGATGGTGTGCTCAGAATCAGTCTTGCACAGTTTTGAAGTTTATGTTGTCCCACAAACACACAGTTTTTATTGAGAAAGTGCAAGCCGCACGACATGGCACCACCAACGTTCTAGCTTGGGTTCAAATTTAATGGATCGCCTGAATAGTTTTCTTTTGTATACCCAAAGACCACTACTCACCTACTTACCGGAGATGTCTGTGTTGTTAGGGAAAAATCCTCCTCAGCTGAGTAGGTAAATTCTATGCATTGGCTGTAGGTTGTTCAAGCTTGAACCTTTCAAACGATTCCTCATATTCATGTGGCTGACGATGACGCAGCAATTAACATAAGAGTAAACTGCAGAAATTCCATTACACAAATGCTGCAACATCATGGAGATGTTACCTTCATGGTAGAAACCCACAAAGCATCCAGGACAGAGGTATTGTATTCATGGGTTACCTTCCCAGCAGTAGATGCACGAACAAGACAGTTTCACACATACACTGCAGCTGCAGTTCCTAACAACTACAAGCTTATGAGCACTAGAAATACCAGTAACATATCAAGAACACCAAAATTAGTTTGAAGGTGCCCTACCACATACAAATGACACTGTTAGACAGGGTCCACTTAGCAATGTAGGAGCAACATGGCCAGTATTAGCCTGTTGCACACCCTATTCAGATATAGTAAATCTGACAGCTCCAGACCTACGTATACTATATACAGATCTGTTTAGAACCTATAGATGTTTGGCACAGTATAAGAGGTGAACAATGACAAAAAAAGTCTGCAAGGGCTGCACAAGCCACAATTGGCTGTGCCTGGAATTTGTCCAGTAACTATCAATGCAGTCATGGGTAAGGTTATCATCAGATGGTAGAAAATTCAGTTCTGGATTGCACACAAAACAAACCAGCTTGAAGCAGTTTTTCCTTATTCGGGACCTCAGGAAAGGCACAGGATTCTCACAATATGCTTGCCAATGAGTAAGATTGCGACACTTGGGGTACAGTATTTGCCGCAGTATATACCAGAACACATGGTACACCGTTATTAGCTGTTTTGCAAGAGGTGCTTAAACAGATCCAAAATGAGTTTGGGGCAGCTTTTGCCCTGGATTTGGGGATGAAACTGATGGGCAATTTTGCTGCAGTGTCCACCATAATGTTAAGTAACGGAAAGGGGAAGCAGCAGTGTTGGCTGTACGCCAGTGACTCACAAATTTAGCTCCAGGAGACGAGGAGCGTAAATCACCCAAAAATATTACGGACACCTAAGCAATAATAGGTAGAGATAGTTTGGGAGGCAGACCCAGTAAACCACAAATTAAGGGTAATTCTGGAAAGGATAACTCGAAGCAGGCATCTGACCCTTCTTCTAAGAAGAAGTGGGATAATAAGAAAAATAAAGAAAACACTAAATCACAAGGTGGATCTCCTCAACAGGAGTCCACCGTAAAACACTACATCCTGCATAACTGTGATAATATTAAAACGCCTGACAGGTATCAGGATACTGACACACGTTCCTCTTGTTCCTTTTAGGAGTCATCCAGAAAATACTCGTAGAGATGAGGACGGTCAGAGCGCAGATCAGAGGAGTACGTGAAACCGAAGAAGGACCCACAATGCTCATCTGATTTTATAAAACAGGAACACAAGACTAAACAGTCCAAGCCTCAATTCAAAAAGAAAAGGTAGCTGGCATCAGAGTCAAGCATGGCACGGATATTGAAGACACTGCTTCTGAGCGGGGAGTGGGCTCTGACCATGCTAGACAGTGCAGCAGAAGTCATGATAGTTCACTGGAATCTAAAGGAGTGCCTGGCAGCAGTAGCCATGAATGACGATATCCAGGTGGATTGAGTGTCCGGCATCAACTATATGAAATGCAACTCCAAATGGTGGGGGATATACAACATAACATAAATATTCTCTTATGGAAGAACTTGTCATTTGGCTATGACATTCTCTTAGCTGAAAAAACTTGGCTACCAGAGTTTGTTATGGACTGCCCTGGGGAAAAATGGAAGTTTTACCTACTTTTTTTAACCTTGTCCCAGATGCAGTTAAACATTTATACAGCAGGCAGTGGGCCTTAGTGCAAGTTCCTGCATTATACTGCAACCATGTAGGGTGAGATGACAGTTTCCCTTATCATATCGTACCTGTGAGATCAACCCCACAATCTCAACGACAAAACCAATTAAACATGAGGCTAAAAAACAAGTTGGAGAGATCCTCACACAACTTAAATACCAAGGTGTAATAGAAAGTTGCACCTTACCAATGAATAATCCTTTATTTCCAGCAATGAAACCAGCCCATTCAAATAATTTAGTGTTCAATTACAGACACTTGAACACCACTACCACACGCACATGCGCTGTACAAAACGCACACACCGTGACACTAATGAACAACATAGTGTGTAAAAAATACAAAACCACATTAGACATTTCCAATGGATTTTTCTGGCAAAACATAGCACCTGAAAGCAGATACTTGACTGCATTCAACGCTCTAGGTTCTCAAAAGCAGTTCTGTCAATTGCCTCAAGGGTATAAGAACATCCCAGGGCTGTTTTAAGCCTGGGTAACAGAACTTTTACAGGATTTTGATGACCAGGCATTGTCCTATGTCGATGACATATATATAACAAATGATGACCTCTCAACTCACTTGGCTAGAGTAGATCGCATAGTTTTAGGATTTGCTCACATGAGCTACAAATTTCATTTTAAGAAATCAATAATAGCCTACCTCAGTGTCCTGTTTTTGGGATATGAGTTGTCAAGTGGAGGCAGAAGCTTTGCAATACATTTTCTTGAGAAGTGTTTGCTTCTACAACCACCAAACACATTGAATAAACTCCAATCAATATTGGGTTTCCTGAACTTTGGCAGAACATACATACCAGACTATGCAGAACAGGTGAAACCATTCTACAACTTGATTCCCCCGGGCTTTTCAAGTACACATTGGACAACTGAACACACACAAATCCTACGTTCAGTACAAGCTGACATGTTAGCTTCAAAACACTTACACACACGTCTAAACAACACCAACCTGGTGATCCGCATAATTGTGGGTGCATCACGATACACCTATGCCACGTTCAATGAAGGGGACACTGTACCTATTGCATATAAATTACATTTATATGCCAGTGCAGAGATGCGTTTTGCACCAACAGAAAAGATTCTGATGGCAGTACAGACTGCTGTAGTGAGAGAAAGATCATTGGCTCAGAGGAAACGCATCATTGTAATGACTCCGGTTCCAGCCTTAGAGGCAGTCACAAAGGCCAGTGTTCCAAACCTGAAAGCTTTACATCCAAGATGGATACAATGGGCCAACTCTCTTACAGCAACAGATGTAAATTACATATTTGACTCTACGCTACAAACACAGGCATAACTTCAATCTGAAAATGAATATCCTCTGCCTAATGAAGTCATGCCTCTAGATCAGTATGATTACATCATCTGTACTGAGGGTTCTGTACAGCCTGTTGTAGAGACAAAGCACCAATACTCTGCTGCGTGTACCGCAGTTAAGGGTAGAATGGAGGATGGGGAATTACAGCCTCACAAAACCTATATGTAGTCTCTTGGTGACCGCACAGCACAGCTGGCTGAACTAAAAGCTCTAATTCTGGCACTTGAAAATATAGATCCTGGATTCCCCACACTTATTGTACGTGATTCATATTATTGTCCCCAGTCTTACAAATGTATACTTACACTACTGGAGCCAGAATGCATTCAGAGATTCCAAAAGGTTCACGATAAAGCACAAGTTGCTTTGGGGACAGGTGGCCAAACTCAAAGTGTGTTTGCCACTGACTCATGTGATTCACACTTTGAGTCATCAGAGTGTAGGAATACAAGTTACATGGAATAGTGCAAACTGCTGCAGTTGCTGCAATTATTTGATCTAATACGAGGATAGATGGAGGCTCCACATGATGGCACCCACTTGCCAAAAGGTTTTCCAACAAAATACTCCTACCAGTTAAGTGCCCAAAACATACTGCTAGCTCATATTTCCGGAGTGGGGCATAGAGTAATACCTAATTCAGACTGCAGGTTAGGTTTGATCCTAGCAGCACATGAGGGCCTAGCATCTGCTCATGCAGGGGTGGTGGCTGCAATTTCATTATTACAGCAATGCTATTGGTGGCCAGGTTTATACAAACAAACCAAGAACTTCATCCTTAAATGCAACATTTGCCAGCAGATGAAACTTTCCACCATAGCACACCCACCATAGACACCTCTATTGATCTCAGACAAGCTGCTAGCTTGTGTTTATCTGGCCCACTGCGGCCCCTTACAATCCAATGAGGCTAACAAATACATCTTAGTAGCAGTGGATTCCTGCTCTTGATTCCTATGTGTTTGGCCACAGCAATCGACTGAAACCCGGACTGTTATAAAAGACTTGCGAGTCTTCATCGGGACATACGCAGTATCCACATTCCATTTGGAACAGGGTCCAGCATTTGCCTCTAGGGCTTACAGAGACACCATGGGAAAATTGGGTGTGACTGTGCAGTACTCCTCCCTCTACCATCCAGAGGGAAACCCGGTAGTGGGGAGGAAGAACCGAGACTTAAAGCAGTCTTTAACATCTAGGGTGTTAGACTCAGAATGGAGTTGGGTCCATCATCCATATGGGGTCCAGAGAGCCCTCAATAATCTGCCTATAAAATCCCTGGGTGGTTGGAGACCCTATGAGATCCTGTTTGGTGTTAAGATGTGGGTTCCAGACCTCAACAGTCCCAGGACAGTGGTGACAGACACACCTTTTGACATCAATGAACATTTGGATGTTTTACAGGAACTGAACAGCTTTCAAGAAGCCCAGAGTGACGTCCAGCAGAAACATTCCTCTACTGGTGAAGTGAAGGACACGCTAGGAACTCCTGATTCAATTCCAAAGACCGGTGATCTAGTCCGGGAGAAGATAGTGGACAAGAAAGAATTCAGGCTATCCCACAGAGTGACTGTACCTGTCCTGGCAGTTGAATGTACCAGAACTGTACTTATCACCGCTTGCTGGTAGTAAAAACAGGAGGTTTGCGTCAATAGATCTCATCAAACCACATCATGAGTCCGGTTCTACACAGTAGGCCAAAGGGGCTCCTGGGTGGTTACCTGTCTCCTCTCACTATCCTACAGTAGGTCCTGTTGGAAGCTTTGATTAGCGATGAAGCTTCTTCTCCCCAGCTGGAGACAGATAATACTGAAGTATCACTTCTTCCTGTTACATCAACAACATCCATACAATCAACATGTATGGAAACACAGATTTCAATTCTGCAAACAGACACAGATGGTTTCTACCACAACGAACCACCATTCGAGTCAACACCCACTTCTACACAGCCTCCAGAGCTGCCTAAAATAGACCAAACAGCCTCCAGCTACTTCATCGACAATGATAACTTCTCTTTGGGTTCGTCTGACCCACCACTATGTCTATAAATCACACACAAAACAGTCAAATAAATTCATACCAATAAATCAAATTGATAGAAATTAATTTAAGGAATGAACTTAATCATGGGGTCCCAGAAAAGAGAGTTTAGATAATCAACCTCCAAAAAAGTTTAAACATTTCTAAGCTCAATAAAGGGCCATGTAGCCAAGCCCCCTATGTGCACAGCAAAAGGCTATGTGCAACATGGGGTTGGCTGCCTGCGGGGGATTGGACACAAGGCCTGAGTTCAAAGCCAGGCCCAGCGGTCAACCCCATGCTGCTCATGACTAAAGGCCAGGTGCGGCGTGGGGTAGGCTGCCTCTGGGGGCCCCCCGGCATGGACAACCAGAGGCAATGTGTGGTAGGGGCTGGCTTTATATATGGTAATAAAATATTACTTTACGCAAAATAACAATCCTGCACATGTTCATAGGTGGTGCATGCAGTCTTCTGTCTTATTTAGAAATTGTCTTGCTGACACAATTCTGTCAAAATACTTAAAGCTGCTTACAATGCTTAGTATCTACTACGTAAAATCTTTGGATCTGATTTAGATCTCGGCAGACAGGTTACTCTATTACAACGGTGACAGATATCCCGTCCACCGAAATATAAATTCCATAGGATATAATGGGATTTCTATTTCGGCGGAGAGGATATCCGTCACCGTGACAGAGTAACCTGTCCGCCAAGACCTAAATCAGGCCCTTTGTCTTTTGGGGACTTTTTGCCTGCAGAAGCAAAAAACATGTGTGGAACATACTGGGCACAGTTGTCAACTGTTGTCAACAGTTGTCAATTGCCACCTACACACAACATTACTCCTAAATACAAAGATTTATAAACATGCTCAATACCTTCACACACTGATGAGATATTAGGAGCACATGTGTTTTATAAACACTTACGTCCATTAGCTGGAGACAGGTTGTACAAAATTAGGTAGAGACGTAATATGGTAATTACCCACCACTATGTGAACTATAAAACAACTAACACACTGGATTGGATGATGTAGTCAGTGATGTCATCAATGATATAATTTGAGAGGTCGTCAGTGATGTCATGAAGATTCAAAATGTTGGCACTGACATATTTACCTATCTATAACGTCACTTTAACCATTGTTTTTTTCAGTGAATTTCTAAGGTTGTTTAAAATGTAAAGTATAATAATCCCTATGACGTCGATTTAACCTATGTTTTTTGTTTACTGTAGTGAAAATATATATTATATATATATATATATATATATATATATATATATATATATATATATATATATATATGTATCCGAACAAAAACCAGCGCGTTTCCTTCAGGCACCGGAACACAACACAGCGACCAAGGTATCTTGCTCTAAATTATTTTATTAGCATATTCTGAGGGCTATCTTTTTTTTTTTTTTTTCCTTGCTCCAAATTATTTTATTAGCATATTCTGAGGGCTATGACGCGTTTCGGCAGGATCCCCTGCCTTGATCACTCAAAGAGCCAAATTCCCACAATGCATTTAAGTGTGTTCCCTCCACCCCGTGATGCAGGAAGACATAAACAAAAGGCTATGCATTTCAAAAAAAGTTCATTGCTAGTTCATTCATGTTCATTTTTTAACTTACTCGGTATTTACATAGTAGCTTTCAAATACATGCTCTGGTGCCCTAATAGCACTGTGACTAAGTGTATATAATTACACATCCACTATGGGTCATGTATTTTTTACCTATTATAAAATTTCTTTTCTTTATTTTTGCTTTTTTTCCTTTCCTACTTCAATGAACTTTATTGTGCCACATAAATAAGCCCAATCAGAGTGTTTCAATAGTTAGATACAATGATGTTATTCCATAAGATTCTTTATTTTATCTGGGTATTGTTGGCTTGGATAATCACTAATCACCATATGTCAGGGCACGCTGGATATTATCCCATTAACGGATGTGACTAGTGTCCCGTTGTTTATCCGAGTACTATGTACGCGTGATAAAGCGAGTGCGCTGTAACTTGGCTAATCACTGTTTGTGTGGGTTGTGCGCTGGTGACAGATATAAAAGTGTCTGCGGTTGTGAGTTCTCACTGATGTTCTAAGGGTTATACAGTTTACAGGGAGACTCAATATGCAGAGCAAGTGCTATATTTCTACATTGCAGCTGATAAGTCACAAATTCATGTCAGGCCACTATGCAGTCTCAGTATAACTCATCTCCCACTGGCAATTCCCATTTACTTATCTTGTATACGCACAATATGCATAGTAGTAACAACAGCTGCCCGTTCTCAGGAATACACCTTCGCCCAAAATTATGAGCAAATTTGCCATTGTTAAACCCTGAGGTCTAGTATTTATCATTATATTGTGCAAATATCGCAATAAGTGCAAATGTGCAAGTTATGGTAGTAACTCCCGATACTGCCTGTTCTCATGCGTGCAAATTCGCGTACGATTATGTGCAAATTAACATTGATCTGACTCTGTGGTCTAATGTTTGTCATTGTAATGTGCAAATATGGCAATTATGTGCAAACAAGCAAGTTAAAATTGTAGCTGCCATGGGAAATAAAGTGCAAGTGCACAATTTAAATAAAGTATTTGTTTGAATAGTGTGCCAGAGCATACGCTTTGTCATCTACTTCAAAATTTACCTCAGTGCAAACTCAATTCTTGGCTCCTCCCATTAAATATTTTCTTAACCGTTGGGAACAACAAGCTGATAAACATCCTCCCCCAGTTATATCAATAAATAACATAAAAGTCCTCAACTTTGGGAAAGTCTTAAAATCACTCCTGGACTTTACATCAAATCACACTGTGTCTAGTCAAAACATTACACATCTAAAATTCATACAAAAGATCATAAAAAGCATAAAACAGATTCATATTTCTCAAATAGTGTAGGATTCTTCCTCTATTTGCTGGTGCCACCTATCTCCCTACTGGCTGAAACATAGAGAGGACAATCGACTCAGTACCTCCTGCTAGGCTAAGTGTATGGCTTTTGCAGTCGAGCATTAAAATGTAGCGAGACTCTAGTTTTCTCAGCTCAACCTCCCTATTGCCTCCTCTTCTTCTTTTAGGTACTGAGTCAATAACGAAGTACGATAAGTCATCAATTCTACCTTTGTGTACTTCATATATGTGGTGAGGCACTGGATAGGCTGGGTCCTTGTTTCTAACTGCTCTTAAATGTTGGAGGATTCTAACGTGAGCCATATGGATGGTGCTGCCCACGTATGTCATGGGGCACGTGCATTGCAGCACGTACACCACATGATCGCTCCTACAATTCAAAAACCTAGGAATCCTCCAAGGTTTGGTTGTTAACGGCAGCTGTACTTCCTTTCTGTTGACCCCATGCTTACAGGCTTTGCACTTCAAACATTTGTTGAAGCCTGGATTGGCCTTAAGCCAACTGCCTGTTTCAATCAATTCTGGGCTGTTGTTGACTAATTGTCCCCGCATGGATCTAGCCCTTCTGTAGGAGATGAGTGGTTTCCTAGGAACTGCATCTTTTAGGATGGGATCCCCTCTAACCAGGTGCCAATGCCTACTCATGCTGGCTCTCACCCTAGCATGGTAGGCATTGTATCCGGTTATCATCCTAATGTCTTGCCCTTGCTGCTTGGTGTTCTCTCTAGTCTTCCTGCTTTCCCCAAATAGTATATCATGTCTTGCCATACTCTTCACTTTGGTCAAAGCTTGATCAAGGACAGCCTGACTATACCCCCGTTCCTTGAATCTTAAAGTCAGATCTGATTGGGCTTGTGCTAATGTACTTGCCTCGCTACAGTTCCTTTTCATGCGGAGCTGCTCCGCGTAAGTAATGCTTTGTTTTGCATTTATATGTATATATAGATATATATATATATATTTATATTTATACATACACAAGAGTGTTAGTAAAACATCATCTCTATTTAGGGTGTGACTTTATAGCACACTTCTCCCACGGTGGTTCCAGATGTGTCTCTGTTGCTGCTACAGCATGTTCTATGTGCAGAGCAGTGAATGTTCCTTTTGAGAAGAAACCGAGATAATAGTGTATTACACTTCCTCTCGTAATTAAGAGTAATTTTGGGGTAAAAATCCTACAGTGAGAGCACATTTGACGAGTTCTGCTGCATTTAGCGCTATTTCTTAGTGCAAAATATATACTGGCACCCAATTTGGATGTCAGGTTCCATTTGTACTAAGGAATTAGATCTAAATGTCGAGAGTATGTTTGGGAGAAATCCTACCCCAAGAGCATATTTAGCGAGTGTGAATGACTGCTTGTGATCGCTATTTGTGCTCTGTTGCAATTAGTGCTATTTCCTAGCGCCAAATGCATCCTCATGTCCATTTTGGATGCAAGGGGGCATTTTTGCCCAAAGAAATAATGCTGAACACTGAATTTTCTTCTTGAGTAATTCTGAGTAATCTCGTTGAATTTTTATGTAATCATGTTACACGGAATTACACCAGTTATGCCCACCCATAGTTGTTATGCTACTAATTCTGGAAAGAGATTTATTCTGCCAATTTCTGTGGGGAAAGTGGGAGAGAAGCGCTCAGAGGTGAATTTGAAAATATCCACAGACTTCGAAAAGAGCAACAGCACCTTTTGGACCGGAATTTTCTTTAATTAAATTTAGTCAATGGCTGAAATAGTTTTTTCTCTTCATACCACCACTGGTGAAACTACTTCAGAATGTTACAGCTGAGGGTAGCTTTCAAAAATGGTACTTGAGAGCAATTTGTCATACAACGTAAATGTTATTCAAAGCGCTCTGATACCTACGGGTCTAGCCAGCGCTATATAAAACTCAAGATAAATAAATGTGTACAGCAAGGCAGGCTTTGTTATCTTCCTATAAAACCGCAATACAGGATTATTTTAATAGCAATAATGGATGTCTGAGTTTGTAAGCAAGCATTAGATTTGTCTATCACTTTCTCATAGTATTTGATCGACAAGCTTTATTAGCTGTCATATGCGCTTGCTAGATTGTAAGATGGCACAATGATAAAGCTCTGAAAGCACCAATCTTGCTTTAAGGCAGTTTTAATAGCTGTTTTCACTATTTAAAGGCTAGTTGCAAATGCATTCAATGTCCCTCATAATGCAGTTTTACACACTCCCTAGCATAAGAAACATCATCATCATTTTAAATAAATGTTTTTTAGCCGTTAATTTTTTTGCATCCATAATGTAGGTATAAGCGGGTCAAAGAGATGCCAAAAAGGATAATAAGCTTTTGTTTGGTAAAAGATTCATATGCTGACATCTACTGAGATCTAGAAAATCCAAATGTACAACTCTGGATATGACAGATAAGACTTGGAAACAGAATGAATCTCCCAAATATGTTTTAAAACAGAGTTTGCCTGAACCAGAAAGAAGAAGTGTGGAAAGAGAATAGGTTGGAACAGGCGTACATGAAGGTTGTGGAAATAAATTAGTGAGCACTGCAGTTATTGAAAATCATGTGGACACAATTAGATAAAACATGTTTGAGAAGCTTCTCTCAATAGAACTAGCACGCGGAACATGGGTGCCTGTCCTTCATACTTGTGCAAACACATTGCAATTGACAAGGATGGGCACATGTATTTTCATTGAACCTGTAAAATCATTACGGTCACTACCATCGCAGCCTCTGTTGCCACCACTGCCACAGTGCCATAGACGTATTGCATAGTTTCACAAGGAGAAAGTGGTGAACTTTCTCCTTCATCCCTTCACTTCCAAATTCCAGATAAAACGTATGGGCAGTGCAGGGGCGGCTTCTCCACTAGGGCGGAGGAGCGTCGCCCCACTGCTTTCTCGCAGTGCGAGAAGCAGAAACATAAAATTGTAATAACTACCATTTTATGTTTCTGCTTCTCGCACTGCGAGAAAGCAGAAAGGTTTGGTTGTGGGCGGGCGGGTGGGCGGGGCTGCTCGGCGAGCAGGGCTGGGCAGGGGAGGAGTGGTGTGCGCACTCTGCCTTTTTCCATGCAGGCTGCAGCCTACATGGAGAACATGGCCGGGCCATTAGCCCCTGGCTGGGCGGCGTCCCGACCAATCACAATGCTGCTTGCAGCATTGTTATTGGCTTAGGGTGGGAGCCTGGCTGCCTGCTTCCTGTTCCTACCAGAGGCAGGAGAGCAGGAGAGGAGCTGAGACGACGTGGGACCCGGCCGGCAGGAAGGTAAGTTAATTTGTTATTATTATTAAATTAACCCCCTACCCGCGCGAAACCCGCGAGTCATGCCGGCCGCGACGGGGGCAGTGTCAATGCCAACTTTATGACTGCTGTCAAACATGGGGTTTCTATTATGAACAATTTGAGTTAATATGCTCCATGGCAGAAGGACCACTACCATTGTGCTGTTATTTGTGGGTACCACACTTTCCTCAGGAATCAACCCTAGGTGAATGAAGGCAGATCAAAGGATTTATGGAACATGATTTCATGTGGTTCCACAATGTCACCAATACTCTGAAATGATGCAGTTTGTTCACTCAGGCAGTTACAATACTTTGCAACTGCTTTGCATTGGAGATTATGTCATGTTTGAAGCCATGCCTTGAAAGTCTACTACTAGTATTTGCCTTGCTTTGCTGTCCTGGCTGATTAGTGCTCTACAAGTGTTCAATCTCCCATGTCTGTAGCATGGCTCATGAAAATGTAGAAAGGCCCCCAAACCTCAAGGGGACCTCTCTAGGTGAGCAAAATGTTTCTGTTTCCTCCGCTAGCCACTAGCATATATCTAGTGGCAGCTGCACACGAAACATGTAAAACTGCCAGAAGAATATGTACAAAAAGATTTTAAAAAACACTGGTCCATTCTGTTTCCCTTTTTTGCACAGCACTGTAAACTGGGCACAAAAGTCCAATAAGCACTGCAAATTCTATTTATACCAGGGCATGCTTGCACCCCTTAGTTACACCAGTATCAGAAAGCCACATAGAAAAGGACTCTTTCAAAGTATGATGCCTCACATTTAGCCATATTCAGCTCTGCAGTTACTAAAATATCATATTTACTATTGTAGATTCCTATTATAAAATGTTGCACAAGAAATGCTCAATCACTTGACAAAAGTTATTCTCAGAATGCGGTTATGCACTTGGATTTCCAGCAGGCATGAATACCAACATAGCAAAGTTCCTACCTACCACACTGAACATCAAATTTTGCCCTTCCAGCTTCCCTGATTCAAATCAATCAAAGACAAGTATTCACCCATCTGCCTTTCATTCTAACAATGGGTATGTATCAATTAGTCCAATGCAATCACAGATGGAAAATATCAACAGTCAAAGAGATTGAGGGCCTCATTTATAAGAAACTGACACATCGGCATTGCTGTAGCGCCACCGGGCCCATTTACTTTTGATCTTAAATTCACTCTGCACTACACCTCAGAGTCATTTACTTGGTCCTCCGATGGATCTTGAACCGTCCTGTGAGGGGTCTGATATAAGGGATCCAATCCAGTTATCCTATGAGGACCAAGAATTGGATAACTGACTTACAAACTAGTAATTAGATTCATGTATATGACTCTCGATAGTATGCTATACAAGAACAGAATTAATATTGCCAAACCAGATCTCCTGAAGAAATTTAGACGAGCTAGGATCAAACATAAAAGTAATTCAGTTAAAGCTATGCAAAATAGTAACATTAGGACTTGTTGTCTAGAAACCTCTCTATTAGAATTCCCATCCCGCATTAAGGCTATGGAAATGCACAATCAATCACTGTAGACCAGTCATAGAGAGACAGTAACAGGATCTTTAAATGGTTAGAAATAATCATTAAATTTAGGAAGTAAATACATCAGTCTCAGGCATTTAAATTTAAGAGTACAGATTAATCAAATTTATCGTTCTCGCGCCATCAATTACCAAAGTTCTAGGAGAGTTCAGGAAAGGGTATAAATCATATCAGCTCAAAGATTCTCTCTGCAGGGGAAAGAAGTCTGGGAAAAGCAAACACAGCGTATGTTCCAGCCAGGAGAGTCTGCAAGTTCGAAAGCTGTCTCTCAGTCCGATAGGAAGGAATCCTCATGGGAAAGGTGGCAAAAGGAATGTGTGTACAATCATCAATCTAATGGATAATATAATTTCTCAGTTTCGGGGTGGCACCTACATCAGATCAGACCACTCAGTCCATTGGTCAGTTCGTATAGGAGGCTTGTCATGAGACATAAAGAAGACACATTTTACGTGAATATAGGTGTTTCAGGTTACGAAAATGATCAGATCATACGGTAGAGGTGGACCTTTAAACAAAGATCCTTTAACAAGGCACATGAACAAATTCGAAAGGGCAGCTTCCCAGGCAGATGTTTCTGGTGTAACAATAATTGTATCCCAGTGGCAGCTGGCACAGATCGGGGGTGGGAAGGCGGAAGGCAGGGGGGAGAGGGATAAAGAAAAATAAACGTACCTTCTCACCGCGCCTCGCCACTCTCTCCACCGTCATCTCCGGAACAGGAACAGAGCACCCAGGAAGCACCCAGGCTCCCCTGAGCCAATCACAACACTGCGAATGGGGAGTGGGAATGGGGGCATAGGCATGTTCTCCACCAAGGCTGTAGAACATGTAAAAGGCGCATGGCGGTTTGGCCGGCCTAACCGGCTGGCCAAACATTCATACCCACTTAGGGAGTGCAAACCACTCCTCCCCTCCCCTGCTCTGTCAGCAGAGCAGCTTCGCCCAGACCCGCAAAGCTGCTGCAACAAGGAAACAATAAAATGACAATAACTTTGAGTTATTATCATTTTATTTTTCCTTTATTTATACTGCTTAAAAGCAGTGGGGCGATGCTCCTCCTTCTTAGTGGGGGAACTGCCACTGTTATATGGTCTAATGATCCTTGTGAATGGGAACTCCTGAAACAGGATACATTTGCAATACATTTGAAATACTGAGATATTCTCCCAGGGAGACAGAGTTGAGCAAGAGGAAAAGGAAAAACTATGCATGAAGAAGCAGAAAGGCCTATTTGAATTAAGGCTAATATAAGCAAGAATTTAAGTGTTCAAATATGAATTTTCAGTATGAATCATGACATTTAGATATGATTTGCGGTGTATATATGCTTGAGGCAAATTCGACCCATTTTAAATGACATGTATAACTATAACGTAACACTGCATTTCGAAAGTACCAACATGTAACTTTATCTCAAAATCTCAAAAACTATTTTTGTTTTAGGTACATTACATTAATACATATATAAAGATCTTACTGTAGAAGTTTCAGGTTAATATTATTTAGTGCATAAGTGCAGCACCAATTTTACTTTCTCTCACTTGGTGCACATTTTCACATAAGTATAAGATGGAGTTTGGAATGAAACTCCCCATTTGCACATAATTCTTGTTAATGCTACATTAGCTATTCATAAGTTTTCATGTACTTCATTATTAAAGAGGATGATTAATGAAACCAGTATAACACCTAAGTTACTGCTTTTCACGTTTCTATTACATTTTATATGACGATTCCAAAACATTTTTGTAAACATGAACCTATGTTATTTAACATGCAGTTTCGTCTACTCTGCACTCTTCTGCATGCTTTTACGATGCAGTAACTAAGGGGGTAATTACGATGACGGAAGGCCCGCCACCGCCAGCAGTGCGGTGGCGGGCCTTCCGCCATCGGAAAGCAATTTCCCCCCGCCATGGCGGGGGGAATCTGACCGCGACCGTGGCAGGCGCAAAGACCGCCCGCCACGGATCCACCCCAGGCAATCATTACGATTGCCTGGCGGAGCGGTCAGCATCAGTAAAATGGTGGTGGTGCCTAGCAGGCACCGTCCGCCAGTTTAGGATGCTGGCTGCAGCCAGCCTTTCCGTGGCGGGATAACCGCCATTGAAAGGCTGGCGGAGATTGGTTTTGGGGGCCCGTTGCGGGCCCCCCTTGTGTTGGGGGAGGTGGCTGTGCACTGGGGGGTACCCATGGTACCCCCCTACATTTCACTGCACTACGTGGCAGGCACTGTGTGGTTCCTGCCATGTAGTGCAGTGAAATGCAGCACATGCATTTTTAACATTGCGGCGGGTGCTGCAGTCAGCAGCGCCCGCCGCAATGTTAAATTGCAAGATGCGACCGCCATGGTGGCGGTTGCATCCTAATTTGGAGTGCAGGACCGCCGCATGCATGTCGGCCGGTCCCGATCCCCGCAACGATGGCGGTCGGACAAAAGTCAGACCACCATCGTAATGACCCCCAAAGTCTTTCCATGACCTAATTCTCATTTTCCCACAACGCATAGTGAGCACAAATTGTGCATGTTTGTAATTTTTCTCTCAAAAAAGTGTCAAAATCGGTTTTACTCGTCAACTAGGGATTCAGCAGTTTATCTGCTTTAGCAATCCCCCATTTGATGGCGAATCAAGCCATCATAAAAATTCACTTCCGATGTCAGACATTACAATTCTGTAGTCTTCATTAATTTTAGTCTAGAGGTTTCCAAAGCCTTCATTTCATTGTAATATCCACACTGTCTATCCTCCTATTCTATTTCATCTCTCTTTTGTTTTATTCCTCTTTGTGAAAACACAAATTTCTTAGTTTTCAATCGTCTATAGATCTTAAAGATGACAATCAAAATACGTTTACATAAAGCAATTGTCAAGATGGGCTTCAAGATTTTCCCAAACAATCCCCTTCCCAGATTGACAAACCATCTGCCTATAGGAGAAAATCCTTTCCCTATTGATTCCCAAGCACCATCAGCTTTAAAACCTTTTAAAGCTTTTCCAAGGTGAGTGATGTTCTGAATGAAACCTTTCAAGGCTTTACTTTTTCCGGAATATAAGTGCAACAAATTTGCACCTTCAGCATTCAATAGACTCCACCTTCTTTTGCAAGAAGGACGTCTAAAGCAAGACTATTTTGAAGAACCATAGATCTCATTGCAATCATTTCAGTATCTATTGCTAGGAATCCTCCAGCAGTATAGGCAGATGGCTTGTCTACCACAGTAGATAGTTTCGTATTTTGTTAGAGTTCTGTATCACCCCAACAGATGGTATAAACGCTCCAAAATATCTCCCACTACTTCTACTGCACTTGCTAGTCTCTTATGAGAACCTCCATTGGTTCCATCACATTGACCCACATAGTAGATTTATGGAAAAAAACTATCCCCACATTACAGGATCCATACCAATTTTTAGATAGCCTATAATAGGCATTTTTCCCACAAATATAATAAACCCCAGGGAATACTGGATCAACACTTCCCAAAAACAGACCCCAATTTTTTAAAACTTGGAATGTGTGGTCACATTCACTGGAACCAACAAAATTTGTATCAGCTTCAGTTCTACAATTTAATATACACAGCTTCCCTCTACGTTGCCAATCTAAGGCAATAGCAGCTTGGTTTCCTGTGGCTTTGAGATCTGGTTCCTTAAGTCTCCAAATCGGTATCCTAGAATAATTTGCAGCTTTATCCACAATATCTCTTTGTCTACCCTTGATTGATTCTACAAATTTCTTTTCTACATTATGCAAAAGGCATGTTAGATTGTATCGGTGTGTATAGGCTGTGTCTAGACTTTGTGTAGGCTTAAATAATTCTCCCATTATTTCAGCTGTTTTAGTATCAGGTACAGGATTTAAATGTTTCCTTACAAGTATTTTCGGAAAAGATTAGATCATAGTTAAAATAATAATACTGACATTGTCCCTTGCCTCAAAATAAGCTTGTTAAAACACTGCAAGAAATTCCATATGTTACAGGTAGGTGATGGTAGGTCACCCCCTCAGAAACTGATGTAGGTAATTGCAAACACACATAACAATCTCTAGCATTCATGGTGCTGACATATTCGTATTGTAATTTTGTAAACACATTTGTTAAAAAAATCACCAGAGGGCTGATCTCTATGCAATAATCTGTCATCTGTATCCCCTAATTCACTGTGATTTGCAAAACCATTTTTAGGCACAGTAGTAGGTTCAAGCTTGCTCATGTAAATATGATGAGGCAGATTTAAAACTATAAGCAATGTTACAAACAAAACAGAAAATATGGCAAGTGTACAAGCACATATATATTTGAGTTTCGATTGGGCTACATCATTTCTTGAGAATCAGACCTCACAACTTTTTATAAATTTGGATTTTAGATGTTATTAGCGTAAGCAGCAAAGCAAATTCCAGGAAGATAGTTCTTCTCAAAACTTCAACTACGTTATTTCATAGCACCGTTCACACTTTCTTTAGTTAAGTAAGGCATATTCGCTAGCAGCTGTACAGTTCTTGAGACTTGTAATTTTCTCCAGCACAAAATCACTCAGTTCTTTTTATTGGCAGCGTTTCAGTTGGAACATGGAGATTTCTCACGGTGGCTCATGCAAGCTTGGATTATTGTAGCAAAAGGTGTAATATGCTTTTACATAATCATTCAATGCCAAATGAGTCCATTCAGGTGCAGCGTATTTTTGACTTGTTACTCTGACTCTTTGAACCTTCTCACTGATGGTCCTTCCACCTCACTGTCGCTTTGTTCTGACTGACTAGAGGCTTCCGTAATAGTTCGTTGCACTCTCCTTTCTGTTAGAATGCATCTCAATCTGTCTTGTCTTCAGGGCCAATAGTCTTAGGGTGCTACTCGCATTTCAGGTGCACTGTTCATTTTGTTGAGATCAATATTACACCTAGTCAGCTCCTCTTCTTGTGACCCTTCGGTACCTACAGGAGTTGACTCTCAAAGATCACCCTCAGATCCAGTGCACGGAGTCCCAGTAGCAGGAGCCCTCTTTACAGTTTGGTTAACCTGAGACGGCTGTCTCTCTGTAACCACTGGTACATCCGAAACAGGCACTGTATCATCAAGAGGATATGGAACTCTGTGAGTGTGAGCAGCGTGCACCCAATTCAGAAGACCATCACACTTAACAGCAGTTGTGGTTACCAGGATCACCTGGAACGGGCCACGTTTTGCCTCATTGGGTAAGCTTCTACCCACCTCGAGAACACACACACAATCACAAGAATGTATCTCAAGCCATTGCAAGGGGCATTTCAACAAAATCAAGCTGCATTCGGTTGAAAGTACCCCCAGATCTTCCTACATGACTCATGGTAACAGGAGTACTTTTTCCTACGTTTTGTTGTTGACACATTTTGCAACGATCACACAAGGCATCTGCCACTGATCTGAATTTTATATTAAACCATGTCTGGTGAAAGAGGCGCAGGACCATGATATTATTGCGCCATGGAAGGCAGCAAACTATCTGGCAAAAAAAAGTCTTCCATCAGTGTACACCTCATCTTCTTGCCTTTTTGTACTTCCTGCTCTGACCCATCCTTGTTTTTCAGTTTCTAGCACTTCTTCCTGTAATGCCTCTTCCCATGTCTCTACAGAAGATAACAATAGTTTGCACTGTGTGACTTCAGGGTTCTCTCGCAGAGGATCTTTATTATATGTATTAGAGCGCAATAGGACACAGTCTCATCCGCAAATATATTTCCGACTATGATGTAATCATTGCCCTGCCGATGGGCTTCACACTGCACCACAGCAATTTTAGCAGGCAATTGTAATGACAGCAAGAGGTTCCTCACAATTTCTCCACTCCTGATGGGGGACCCTGACGAGGTCATGAACCCTCGCTGTGACCATAATTGCCCAAAGTCATGTACAACGCCAAATCCGTACTGACTATCAGTGAAGATGGTAACTCGTAATTTGTCAGATGAGCTACAGGCTTGTGTCAAGGCAATCAGTTAGGCCACCTGGGCAGAGTATACACCCTGTAACCAAGAAGCTTCAATCACACCCGCAACTCTACACACAGAATAAGCCGCTTTCAGGTTTCCTTCTGCATTATGCAAACAAGATCCATTGAGAAACAATACATGATCCGATTCAGGCAAAGGGGTATCAAGGATATCAGGATGGGGCTTCGTCCACAACTCAGTCACATCCAGACAATCATGATCAGCCTCACCAATCACAACCTCATTTCCAGGAAGGGGCATCAAAGTTGCAGGATTGAAAGTCGTGCATCTCATCAGAGTCATGCTCCCCGCTCCCAGGATGATCTGCTCATACCTGGTGAGGCAGATGTTTGTGAGGTGTTGCATTTGTGTACGAGTAAGCAAGATCTTAACAGAGTGGGGCACATTCTCTTTAAGTGGATGTCCCATCACAATGCTTTCACTCTGCTCCAATATCACACATGTTGCTGCAACTGATTTCAAACAGCCGGGCAATGCGGCGGCAGCAGGGTCAAGAGTTGCTGAGAAGTATGCTACAGGTCTGCGTGCAGTACCATGCATCTGTGTTAGTACTGATAGTGCGCATTTCTCGCATTCGTTGCAAAACAGAGTAAAGCTTTTGTTGTAGCCGGGCATTCCCCAAGCTGGATCTCGACAAAGATTCTCTCACAGTTCAGTAAACGAGCTCATGGAATCATCATTCCAGGGTACCGGATCTGACACGTCTTTGTGTGTCAGCCTCTGAAGAGGTATGGCTATCAAAAGAAAGTTTGAGATCCATTGCCGACAATAGCTAACCATTCTCAAAAACATGCAGACATCCTTTTGAGTACTTGGCAGACTCATATTCAGGATCGCAATGATCCTGTCTTGAGACACTTTCCTTGTTCCTTTATCAATATGTTGTCCAAGGTACAGAACAGTCCTTTGGCAATATTGCAATTTGGACAGTCACACCTTATGTCCATTGACAGCCAAATGATTCAGTAAAGCAATGGTATTATGTGTATAAGCCTCCTGTGTACTTGACACCACCAATAAGTTGTCAATGTAGTGTACGAGGACAGAAGGATTTGGCATCTCCGGAGATTCCAGATTTTTCTTCTAAATCTGATTGAATATGGAGGGATTTCCCTATACCCTTGTGGAACTCAGCACCATGCCAAAACACGTCGGCAGATCCGGAAAGCAAACAAATACTGACTGTCCTGATGTAATGGAATAGAAAAGAAGGCTTGACACAAATCAACCGAAAACCATTCAGGTGCTCAAGGAATTTGGAATAAGATCACTGCAGGATTTGGTACCATAGGACAAAAATCTGATTAATTTTTCGCAAATCCTGTACAATATGGTATTTACCATTGGGTTTTTTCAAACCCATAAGAGGAGAGTTACATGGACTTCCCATTATTTCCTTCAGGATTCCTTGCTCAATCATTAAATCAAGTGTTATCCATGCAATGGTTTCTGGACTCAAATTGTATTGCAGGATTTGTGAAAATCCAGCATTGGGCTCCACAGTAATATTTACTGGAGCCACACTTTTGATTAGACCAATATCTTTGCCCGTAAAATCCCAAACCTCTCGAAATATGGTGATATGGTGTCTCTAGCTCCCAAAGGCAGGTCATCTCTCATCAACAAGGGAAACAATTCTGCTCTTTCTGTCTTCTGTTAAGCCAATTTAAAAACAACATCTTCATCATTTGTATGGAACTCAATTCCCTTTGGTGTGCAATATATTGAACAATTCAATTTGCACAACAAGTCTCGTCTCAACAAGTTTACCGGGCCTGAATCACACACAAAAACTTTGTGTAAATCCTCAAAAGAGCCAATTTTCACAGGTACAGGTTTGATAACTGGATTTGACATTAATCAATTGCAACTCCTACAACTTGGATTCATTCTCCTGAGAGGGGTAGGTTTGAAACTACCGCTTTTCTCACAGTGTCAACAAAAACATGAGATTTGATTCCCATTCACCTTGCCATCCACATAGGGACCACTCTGGACTACCTCTACGGATGCGCCAAGCATGCATATCTCCTCCTCTCTAAGGCATCGTCATTGTGACAGGTCTGAGTCTGGATCATTCAATTGGATCAAAGAGTATTGTTGAGACACATTCTGATTTGCATTAGATCCTGCATCAGTGAGAAACCCTTTATTGGAATTGTATTTCTGAACCTGACCATTCATTTGAGGCATCGGGGCTTGGGGTACAATTTCATTTTGATTTCTCTGTCTGTGAATCTGTTGATTCTGTACCATGCCATCTCCCTGTGATTGTGCATTGCCAACATTCTGTAACTGTCCACCATTTCCTTGATTAATTGGATTAAATCGACATTCGCGCTTCCAATGCCCCAACTTGCCGCAAATATGACACAGATTGGTCCTTTTCAAAGCATCTATTGACACACCTCGACCTCTACCTTGAGGCTGCATACCCTGCTATTGTCCTCCACTCTCTCCTTGCATTCTCGGGGGTTGCTGATAACCTCCCTGCACAATGAACATGGGATCAACATCTGTTCCACCCTGACCTTTCTGTACCGCTTTTATCTGAGCAATCATTAGCTTCTCCTTCAACTTCTTGTGCTTCGAATCAATTTCATCTCCACAATATTTCGCATAACGAAGTATTTCGTCAATGTGTTTACTTTGCCAGCAAATCAGGTGCTGCTGAATCATGCTGCTAATCTTAGGCCTCAATCCATACACAAACCGGTAGACGAAATGTCCCATATCCTTTTTTGGACACATTCTCCATCCCACTATACTGCTTTCATGCCTGAAAGAGTCTTTCATAATATGCATGAACTGTTTATTTCAGCTCCTGGGGTGGGTGTCCTTATTGGGCTGCTCTCCGTACTCAGCCTTTGTGTAGAGTGATGTTTTTCACAGTAAGTAATACTTGGGCTGTCTCTAGTTTAGGGCATCCACAACTGAGGCACAATGAAGAATTACGTTTCTGCGCCTGGCTGTCAGCAGTTGCTCTGAAGCAGTAACCAGGGAAAGAGAAAGGGGCAGGAATTACAGAGAAACTTCCTCATCTGGCACAGAAAAAACCCATGCCCCACCGCTCCCCCTATCATCAAGCAAATGTCAGAACTCAGGAAGGACTCATTTGCAGTGCCTTGCTAAGAAAAGTCCTTGTGGAATTTCTAAGAGTACCTTTGTCTTCATTCTCCTAACTTCAGGGTCTGGCTATCCATCCTCCTACCACAGAAATGTAGACAGTACTCTTACACTTTCCACTGTCTGAGGAAGCTGTCCTCATCCTCCCTCTTGTGCCATGCCAAGCCAGGGGTATTTGAAATAGATCCCACTGGTTTCAGTTCTAAGGCCCACTTACATACAGAGCCCTACTATGGTTCATGTGCTACACCCACTACACATGGACTTGACATTCACACTGGATTCCAGCAAAAGATTCTGAGCATACACATAACAACAGAACTATGCAAAAGAGGAGCCTGTAGGCCACACTTTCAATGACACATAAAAAAAGTCCTGGTCACACTATCATTCTCAGAATGTGGTATGCTTCCATCACTGGGACAGCAGACCTCTGTCCAAAATGAGGGTCGTGCTTGGTGCACCGCCCCAGGTCACAGACCTCGCATGGTCAGGTACAGGCCTCACACACATGCATAGATAAGAATGATGCTTATCCAAAATAAAAGTAGGGATACCAGATGTACATGCAGTCAGGCATTTAGAGCAGGGGAGCATACCGGCTGAAGAAGACCAACTGCCGGTATCAACGTTCGACGAAGACAGTTTAATGCAGTGGTGTGAGTATCAATAGGGTTGCGCGTTGCAAGTGCTTAAAGTTAGAATGTGGTATTATGAAGTGACTGCATGAGGCTATGCAAAGTGGCTAGAGTTCAGGTTTGTATGATGCGCTTAGTGCAGAAGAGTTGAAGTTGTTATCGGGTCCGTATTGACCTAAGATCCCGGGATACACACCTACGGGTGGTCTCAGTGTGGCATATGTAAGTTGTCTGCTGTGTTTCGAAGGTGCTGTTTGGGAGATGTTGTCAGCAATACTACTAAGTGAAGGGTATTCTGTGTGTGAGTGAGGGCTATGGTTGTTACAATTGTTTTCAGTGCATGGCAAACATTGTATCAGCTTGAGTGAAATCACACTGGTCGAGGTCTCATTTGAAGTGCACGGGAAATTAGATTGGATTATTGTTGTAGGTAGGTTTCTTGTGCGAAATGATCTGTTATTTCTTTAGTGGAGCAGACAGAGTAATTGAAATAAGCTTGCGCTGTGTGAATTTTGTTCAGAGAAAACGTCTTTGAAGGATTATAAACGAAGGGTAGCTGCTGCATGGAGTGAGAGCAACGTTATAGAGTGTTGCGCTGGTATTGGTCGGTTGGTGTAACACCACACTGTGATAGGGTGACTACATCACTGTGTGCCAAGCTGGTATTGGTTGTATGGGAGAAAATCAAGGAATTATAGAAGTATTCAATCATTTTATTTTTAAGGACAAATTTAAATTTAGGGAAAAATGAAGATCATGAGAAATTAAAAAAGTTAAATGCACGGGGATGCACTGATACCGACATGGGGAACAGTACCCATACCACCCCAGGGTACCCCAGCATTGTATATGACCCAAGAGAGAGGATATCACACATATATATGGCTTGAAAATTGGATGAAGTACACCAAAAATGATGTGCCATTAGCTTTCCCACAATATGGATCATTCAACATCCGAATACTTGATAATTTGAGGAGACAAATATGAGATTAAGCCGTCTCTTAGACCCATGCAATTTAAGGCACTTAGTGAATGGGGACATATTGCTCACCAAAAAGATAACCAGAAATGTAAGGGAAGGTACAAGAATGTTGAGGCTAGGTGGGATACTCAACAGAGAGTGTGAAGTACACGAAAAAAATGATGTGCCATTAGCTTTCCCACCATATGGATCATTCAACATCCGAATACTTGATAATTTGAGGAGACAAATATGAGATTAAGCCGTCTCTTAGACCCATGCACTTTAAGGCACTTAGTGAAAGGGAACATATTGCTCACCAAAAAGATAAACAGAAATGTAAGGGAAGGTACAAGAATGTTGAGGCTAGGTGGGATACTCAACAGAGAGTGTGTAGAACAGATATAGCCAAAGGAACTAGAATGTATCCTGTGCTAGTGGCAGAAAAAGAAAGAGGGAAGAGTAAGGAAAAGAAAAAACATCTAGAAGATCCAAAACCACTAGATCCGGCTGGAGATAGTAATTGTGAATTTGATGATGAATTTCTGAATGAATTGCTACTGAATCGTCCACCACCTTATAATGAAGACCAACCACAGAGTTTAACAAACTCCTATTCGGGGATAGTTCCAGGTGTACCTGTAGCGCCTATAGATCCAGTTCCACACACCCCTTTTACACCAGTGGGTGGTATTCAGAGAACCTGATGCGAACAATCATCCCTATCCTCCAGAACTCCTCACACCCCTAAGCAATACCCATCCCAGATCCCTAAAAACTCCTCACCACTCCTAAACACCACCTATTCCAGACCCCTTAAATTCCATCACCCCCCTAAACTTCACCCATTACTGAACACTAAAACTCTTTCAGGCCATAAACTTCACCCATCCCTGACCCCTAGAAGTATTCAGGACCCCTAAACTCCACTCATTCCTGAACCCTAAAACCCCTTTAGGGCTAAACTCTACCCATCTCTGAACCTTAACCCCCCCAGCCCTGAATTCTGCCCATCTGTGAACCATGAAAACCTCTCAACACCCCTGCACTCCATGCATCCCTGAACCCTAAAAACCTGTGACCACTCCTAAACTCCCCCAATTCCTGATCCCTAAAAACTCTCACCATCTCTTAACCCCGCCTATCATCAAACCCTAAAAATCAGTTTCTATGCCAGAATGTGTCCATTGCTGACCCTTAAACACCCCTCATCATCCCTAAACGTCACCCATCTGTTAACCCAAAAGACCCTCAATACCCCTAAACATCCCCCAATTTTAATATAATTTTGGACTTTTCCTTAAAAATAATCTTTTTATTAAAATGTTGCCTTTATTTCTTTATTTTTTTGTATTTCCTTAAGATTGTCTTTCTTTAAAACTTGTTTTGGTTTTCTTCAAAGTGGATATCAGTTCCTATTTTTCTATTAATTCACATACATCAGTCTGCCTGACAGGCAGTCACCCAGAGGTGAGAGGACATTACCTAAAATCTGCACTTTCAGATAGAGGAGCTGAGCTGCTACCTGATTGCCTAGAAGCTTGAGAAGGAATCAGTCTAACAGACCCTGCAGAAGGAGATACTGTCCAGGACAAGAAACCCAGTGTTAGACTTGGCTTTTTCAGGGGTTTACCCCCAGACTTTTTGCTTTTTGGATTCCTCTTTTTGACCCTGTTTTTGTTGGTTTTAGCACTCTGGGCACTTTACCACTGCTATTCAGTGCTAAAGTGCATATGCTCTCTCTGTAAATTGTGTTTATGGATTGGTGATTCCATGATTGGCATATTTGATTTACTGGTAAGTTCCTAGTACAGTGCACTGTGTGTGCTCAGGGCATGTAAATCAAATGCTGCTAGTGGGCATGCAGCACTGATTTTGCCACCCTCATTAGCAGCCTGTAAATGTAACTCAGACCTGCCACTGCAGTGTCTGTGCGCAGTTCAGTACTGCCATGTCGACCTGGCAAGTGCACCCACTTGCCAGGACCTAACCTTCCCTTTTCTTACATGTGAGTCACCCCTAAGGTAGGCCCAAGGTACCCGTGTGGGCAGGGTGCAGTGTATGTGAAATGTAGGGCAGCCCTGATGTGTGTGGCATGTCCTGATAGCGAAATACTGCCAATTTTGTTTTTCACTATTGAAAGGCTATCTGTCCCATGGGATAGAATGGGAGTATATGTATAACATCTTATAAATATAACTTCCCATTGGGACCAGATAGGAAGGTAAAGTTTAGTATGCCTGAACTCAGAATATGAAGATGCATCTTTTAGTAAAGATGATTTTTACATTCTGTGTTTGAAAATACCACTTTTAGAAAGTGGGTATTTTCTTGCTTAGCCATCCAGTGTGCCTCTGCTAGGTTTTTGTATTGACTGTCTGGCTTTGGAGTGACAGGGGCTGGGGATGTGCATTCTGTTTAGACAGCTGCTTGTGGGGTGCCTTTCCAGGGTGAGTCAGGGCTGGACTGAATAGACCTGGGTTGCATTTAGAGTAGGGGGAGGAGATTTCCTTTACACCTGAATGGGCCTGGTGTGCCTTGGACAATGCTGTCTCCACCTCCTGCCGGGAAGAGGCACTAGAGAGGGCAGAACTGGTTTGGACTGAGCACAGAGCCTCTCTGACACCAGAGAACAGAGAGAAATGGACTATAAGGGCCTGATTCACAGAACTAACTTACGTCAAAATCCTAAACTTACAACAATTTTGGTATTCACAGAATGAACTTACACATTTGGGTATTCACAGATTGAACTTACACATATGGGTATTCACAGAATGAACTTACACATATGGGTATTCACAGAATGAACTTTCACATATGGGTATTCACAGAATGAACTTACACATCCTAACTTCATGTCCGCACCCGGGCCAGAATTTCCGGCCCACTGGCGGAGATTCCGGCACAATGGCGGAATCTCCGCCTCCGGCCCGGAATCTCCGCCTCCGGCCCGGAATCTCCGTCTCTGGCCCGGAATCTCCGCTCCCGGGCCGGAATATCCGCCTATCGGCCGTTTGAGCATTACCTCAATTCCATACACCTGTCCAACTGCCTACCATCCCCCATGATGAATCATCTGACACACTGCAGCCAATCCCAGCCCTGCTGCACATATGAAAGCAGAGCAGACACACACTTTCAACATGTCGCTGAATGTATTTGTTGCTCTGCCCCTTGCCATGCAGCAAGAAGTCTTGAGGAGGAGGAGGAGGAGAGAGAGGATCTTCAGACAGAGGATCAACATATTTGGGATGTCCACTCAAGAAGTAAGGGCCAGATACCGCTTCCCTCCAGAAGTCATCTTGGAGATGGTATGTGATTGGGAGGAGGAACTTGACTCACCTACATGCTGCTCCCATGCCATCCCAGCCTATCTGAAGGTCCTTTCTGCCCTCCATTTTTTCGCTACGGGGTCATTCCAAAGGGTCACCAGTGATGTTGTGGGCATCTCCCAGGCTAGCCAGTCCCGGTGCCTGCATCAGGTACTGCGCTGCATCAATTCTAGAGCCCACCTTCACATACGAATGCCCCATACACTGGCCAGCAGACAAAGGGCAGCTAGGGAATTTTTTGGCATCTCCGGCTTCCCACGTGTGCTGGGTGCAATTGACTGTACCCATGTGGCCCTTCAGCCACCCCGCCACATTGCACACATATACTGCAACAGACACCGATGGTGTTCCATCAATGTGCAGGCTGTCTGTGATGCCAGTGGGAGATTCTCAGATGTGCATGCAGCGTTTCCAGGCAGTACCCATGACAGCTTCGTATTCCGTATGTCACCTCTTGCCCGGCGGTTGGCTGCGGGAGAATATGGCAACATGTGGTTACTGGGTAAGTACCAAGTACTAAAAAAGAGTGATGTGTGCTTATGAAAGGGCTCAGTTACAATACCCTTGCGCTGCCAGTACGTCACTGTATCACATATGAAAAGTGACGCACTGGTGGCACAAGGGGCCTGTCAAGAAGCCCAGTAATGAATGAATGCCACCTTATATCAACAACCATTCTACAATAAGAATCACCAAGCCACATACACGGTCACAACAGACACTGCATGTACTAAGTAAAGATCATGTTCTGTTCAAATTTCATTTGGAAATGTAACCTATTGCCCTATCTTCCCTCCTTAGGCGATGCTGGCTATGCACTCTCCCCTCAACTCCTCACACCGAACAGACATCCAACCACTGTACCTCAGCGTAGGTACAATCGGGCACACATACGAACTCGAGCCATCATAGAGCGCACTTTTGGTCTGTTGAAGTCGCGTTTCAGATGTCTCAGCCGTACAGGGAGTGTGCTGACGTACTCCCCTGAAGTTGTGTGCAAGATCATTATGGCCTGTTGTGTGTTGCACAATATTGCTTTAACACATGGCTTACAGATACCTCTTGAACCTCGGCTAGCTCTGAATCCGGGCAACCGGGCCATTGCACATAACCGAGGTCAGGGTATGCAAGTCCGTGATCAGCTGGTTGCCACATTTTTCACGTGAGCAACCTGATGTGTCATGGACAAGATGTGGTTTGCTGTCTGTTGTCAATGATGAAAAATGGATATTTACCACTCTGTCCAAAAAATCTATCCTGAGACAACTTTGCAAACCACACTAACTGTATGTCAGCCACAACTGTTGATATGAGTCAAAAGATTGACCGTGCTTCAGGTCATGTGCCAATGTCAGCAATCAGTGTAGTGGATTTCACAAGGAGTCTATTGACTCTGAGGATGAGATGTACATGTTCTGAGAGACCCTCCTGTACCTTTTGACAATGGGAGTCTGTTTGTAAAAAGTGCATGACTATAGGATTTGTGATAGTTGTCCCCCAAATGATTAGCATACACCAAGTATGTTGGTCCCACAACGTGAGTGATGATGTTGTGGCTGAATATGCCACTATGTGTCTGGGAAGTACAGCACTGCTACCCCCTAATACACTGTAACACAACAGACAACTCTTGTGTTGATCACTAAATATGGACTACATGTACCATAATGCAAAGCATTTGAGAAGTAAACTGGGGTGTGATGTTGTGCCAGCCCCCCTCCCCCCTTGTCCCAGCCCAAATCTCATTACATGGTCTGTTCTCCCTTTTGTTTCATGTGTAAGAATTAATCTTACACAGTCATGACATTTTTATCTGCTACAGAATAATAGGATGGCAGTGGATTTGTTCTGTGGTTGTGGATGACTCAGAATGAACACAAAATGGCTGACAACTACTTCCTGTGATGTATTTCCTGTCTCCCACTTCCTGTATGTGATTTCCTAAATGAAAATTTGGGTTCTGGGTAGTTTCCGGAGTTTCCGGCCCGAAAACGCAATTTCCGCATGCGCAGCGTACGCTGCGCATGCGCAGCGTAATCTGCGATAGCGTAGCGTACTGTGCGCATGCGCAGAGTACTTTGCGATAGCTTTGCGTACTCTGCGCATGCGGAAAGTCCGTTTTCGGGCCGTAAACTCCGAAATTTGACCAGAAGCATAATTTTCATATAGGAAATCACATACAGGAAGTGGGGGACAGGAAATACATCACAGAAAGCTGATGACAGACATTTAGTGTTCAATCTGAGTCATCCTCTCTCACCGATAAGATCCTGTGACATCCTGCTGCTCTCATCAACCTCATTTCCCCCAAAATGGCTGAGGGTTATGAAGAGAAAGCACCCCTTTCAGTGAAAGGGAATTGGACATGCTATCTGAGGGGGTGATAGAGAAATATCCTCAGCTATATGGGGGGCCAGAGGAACAGCTGAGCAATGCAGCGCGGACCAGATTGTGGGCCAGAATTGGTGAGCGCTGCAGTACAGTGGGTGTGCACACCAGGAACGCGAGGGCATGCCGCAAGCGCTGGGAGGACCTGAAACGCTGGGCCCGGATCAAGGCTGAAGAGCTACTGGGCCAGTCTTCCCAGCACCATGTGCATCGTCCTCGCCTCTCGCCACTGTACAGGAGGGTCCTGCGTGCAGCTCTTCCGACCCTCCATGCTCAGCTGGAGGAGCAAGAGCAGCAGAGACATGGTAAGTGCATTATAGGCTAAATGTGTCTGGAAGTATGATGCAAGTGCAGACAGAGCTGTACCATTCTGAGTCCCATGCCTCCAGTCTCCTAATCTGTGTGTATGCAGCACTCATCATGCAGCAAAAAGCTCAATGTAGCCCATTTTCTGGACTTGGCTGAGTGCATCCTGGGACTTGTGGTGTCATCATGACAATTGGGGATTTGAGACACACATTTGGATTACTGATGAAAGTTCCACTGCCAGCACCACTAACTGTGAAACAAGGGAATCATGACTGATGTGTGCATTGGATGATGTATGTTACAGACACTGTCCAGTGTGTGTTTGTGAGGCCAATGGGAATTGTATGCTGTGACTTACATTGCTTTTGCTGAGTTTGGGTTCTGATAGAGACAGATCATCATGTGCCATTGAGTCAAGACAGACTTTGAGAGCCTTGCCACACTCATAAGTGTTGCAAATCTAGACAAGTGTGTCCACAGACACACGTCGTACCCCCAGGAGCTTGAATGCCATTTCCCATGTACAGGTCGCTGTAACAACGAGCCACTACTGTTCATCAGTGCACAGCACTACCTGCTCAACCTCCAAAGGCAATATGTGGCAGTGGATTGTCAGCTTGTGAGAGAGGATATCATAAGCTCAGACTCACAACTTAACAAACATATTTGCCCAGACCCTAAATGGATGTGTTACCCCCAATCGGCCTTAGTGTTGTCCCATCCAATACTACACAGCAGATAACATATGTCCAGACGTGAAAGTGCAGACACTCCATATCACAGGCTTTTTCCAATTTCATCTGGACTCTCTCTGAGCTCCTTTAGTGGACAGTGTTGTAGAACCTGCACATGTCGCAGTGACAGGACACACAGGTCACAACAATGCCATAACTGAGGGTTGGCAGTACAGACGTGCTAACCACCAATGATCTTGTGAGGTGTCCATGTCAGACTCAAATCAGGAGATGACAGTGAACATGCACGTAATTTAAGTTTGTAAACACACACAACTCGATAGTGTGATCAGAGGAGAACAAAGTCTGACCTTGGCTCATCTTGATATGTGTATGAAGTTGAAGTTGATTATATTGTACAGTTAATTAACACCTTTACAATCATGCATTACATTATTTGGCATTTTCTATGACTTAAAACAGATCAGTATTAAAACAACATAAAATGTCAATAATATGTGGCCCACAAGTGATGTAAAACAGCTGAAAAAGAAAATTATAAAGTGAAGTGCAGAGTGCAAGGCAGCAGTTGTTGCCTCTGCTTGATTCTTGTTAAAGTCAATAGTGTTCTACTTGTCTAACGGCAAAAAAGGAATACTGGTCACTTGCTTGCTGAGGTTTTACTGTGTAGTAAAGCGATGTACACGTAGGGCCATGGGGTGCTTGGGGGAGCTGAGAGCTGGGCGGCTATGGCTGTGAACTTGCTATGGAGAGAGACAAGGGAGCAGTGCATGCTTTAAAAGGCAGCGTAGGTTGCCTGGCTACGTTGGTCTAGTGCCAGGCAGCGAGTTAGAGTGGAGGGGCGGAGATGGATAAGTTGCTTCGTGCAGATAGAAAGTGGAAAGTGCTAGGCATCTGCAATGTGTTGTTGAGGGACGTCAGTATTCAGCCTAACTAGCAGCAGAGTAAAGTGCTGAGTGCTGGATGAGTGCTGAGAATACTGTTTTCCAGATATGTCACAGTAGGGTAGGAAACAGTGCGTTAATTGGAGATTGTTGGATAATACATGCTATGATATATACAAGGACTTACAGTAGGATAATGGGACTTTGGGTGTTGGAGGAGGGTGATTTGAGCATCATAAAAGGGAGTTGAAGAGGGCTTTCTGCCTGGTGCAAAACCCTGAAAGTGCATGGTGTGCCAGTCTTTGACATTAATCAAGGTTCCCATTTGCTGCGCCTGCTCAGTTCTTTAAGATGCGTGAAGTACCAATCTTGACATGCTAATATTCCCGTATAGGGCAGCAGCACAGGCAGTGACTAATAAGAATTCCTTCAAAGAACCATAGTCCGTTCAGCTGTAGTGCAGTCTGCTAACTGGATGGCCTGCCTTTTTATGGTAGTTACTGCATCGGATAGGTATTTTACCAGCCGGCAGGTTAGTTGAACATCCTCGCCAGAAAAGGATGCTAACACTGCTTGTCTGCAAGTTCTAATGGATGTCGTATTGAAGAGGGGTCTTAGCAAGATCCGTCATTCCCCTTTTAGGGCCTTGCAAATAGTCAGCAGGTGCACTATATCCTCCTTCCCCTCCCCGCAGAGTCTGCAGATTGCTGGAATCTGTGGGCGTAGCCAGGGCGGCATGTGATATGCAGATGGTAGTATGACTAGGCGGAATCTCAGGAATTTCTCATTTGTTGCACTGGAAAAGCTGGTAAGAAGATAGGCTTGCGGTGCTGCCTTGCTGTTAGTCTGCAAGGTGACCCAGCCATGAGCGCGCTCTGTCAGGGCAGCTTTGTCCTGTATGAGTGATTCTTTTGTGATCACATCATTTACTATTTTTTTAAGCTGTGGATGGTCGCTGGTAGCTACCAAAGTTCCTGCAGTCCCAGTTGATTAAGTGAGTTGTCCAAGTAGCGTTGGGCTGGACATGCCACCTTACTGTTCAGTTCTTCACACAGATGCATGTTTAGTGTGTCAGGTGGACCCCTTTTGAATTTGATCCAACTTTTGATGAACGGCCCTTTGCTGGCAAGCTCTTGCCTTTGTATCCCGAGCTCCAGACTTCATTGTGTGGGGGATGTGTATCCTGGTAGGCCAAAATTGCATTTGAATTGCTCTTGTTATTGTACGATCCAGATTTTCAGTTTCTCTCCCTCGCATAGCTTCGCTTACATAACTGATTGGTGGTATAACTTTTGCCTGATACACTTTGCTTAAGGGGAGAAGATTTGGACCAGAGATATTAATCTTGAGGTCTCTTAGTGCCACAGCGGTCGTTACGCTTGATATGTGTCTTAACCTGATGTGTACACCAACTACATAATGATTTGTCTCACATTTCAGTGGACTCAGCTGGCCAAGAGGACCGGGTTCGGAGCAGGACATCTGTGGTGCGCCGGCGGCTACGACCTCTTTCCAGTACTGAGGAAGAGGACGATGAGGCGGGACCCTCAACATCAGCAGGCATGGGGATTGCGCCCACCCGGACTGACCATGAGGACAACTCTGGTGCCACAGACCGGGTGGAGGCTGAGGACAGTGAAGGGGGGTGATGAACTGGACACCTCTGGCCAGGCTGGGGTGGAGAGCCACTCACCCACGGACCATGCCGAACATATTTATTCCGAGGTGTCCACAGGGCAGGCCACTATGCAACCTGGTCCTGCCTTCAGCCCCTCCCTAACTCCTGAGGCCCCCATTCGATGGGGGCCTCCAGCTGCATCCTCTGCAATCTGTCCCCCTCATCATAGCTGCCAGGTCGACACCCACATTGACTCCGAACCTGAGGCACCACACCCCCCACGTGCGACCCAAAACCCTCCCTCTGTTGTTCCGTCTGCGGCTGTACCAGAGGACTTGATATGGGCATGTGAGGGTCAGCCAGACATGTCCTCTCGCATCTTGCTGCAACTGTGTCTAGAGGTGCGCCTGATGCGAGAGGAAATTGTACGCGCTCTGGCCACCCTCACTGCCGGTTTCACTTCCCTGAGTGCAGTCATGTCTTCTGTTGTGTCCCAACTCCCCTCCCACACCACCGTCAATGTCTCCCCCTGTCCGTTGCCCCACACTCTTTCCCCCCAAACTCCTCATGTATCCCGACCCCGTGTGGTGCCTGTCCATGCACCGGCCAGCCAGGAGCAGGCATGTGATTCACAGGATCTGGACATTGTGGTCCTAGAGGATGACCAGAAGGACAATTGAACAGTTTGACAGACACTCTGTTTTTGGACAATGATTTACTTTTCCCCTTGTAAATAGACTGGTTTCCCTGACGCTCCCTGACGTGTTATATTTATGTTGCTCCACCCCAATCCAAGTTCCCTTCTCCTTCTGCAGTAAGGACATCATTTGTTTTCCTTTCTCCCTTCCAGACGGACTGTTGTTTTATTTCTATCCTTACATATTTGTCCTTTAAACACTTATTTTTATTCATACATTGTCTATCTTGTTTTGCTTCATTGTGAATGTCTTGTACAAAAAATGCCAAGGTATTTGGGTACTCATCTGCTCTGCACATGAGGGCTTGCTGCAATGATGGGGTTCAACTTGCAGATGTGTCACACACACACACATACATCCTCTCATCTCTACGCCAACTCACTTGGTGAACATTAGTCTATCAGGACATGATACACAACAGAGATTTTACTTGGGATCTGATATTTTTTTATTTAAACATATTCACACTGGACAACAAGTTCCTGGGATGTGGTCACTGGGGATTGTGCTTTTGACTTCGCAATTTCCGGGGTGATGATCGCTGTGAGGGATTAAGTCTGGGTTGACGCCGAGGTGCAGGTTGGTCTCCGGCATGTGCCTGTACAGGGTGAAGTCCATGTGCAGGGGCGGATTGTGTCTGTACACTTGGTGTATGTGCATGGACAGGGTGTTGTTGTGCAGGTGGTGGTAGTGCCTGTTCAGGGGGTGGTGGTGGATTTGCATGTGGGGGGGGGCTGGATGGGGGGCGGTGGTGGATGTGTACCCATGCTGTGGTCCTGTGCAGTTTGTGGAACAGGTGTGTGGGTGTGATGTGCTGTAGGCATATGTGATGGCTCCCCTCCCTGCATTGCCCGTGAAGGTAGACTTTGGAACACTGCCATCATGCCGTCCATCATCTTCATGGCCAAGGAATGGTGTCTTACACTCTCTTCCCTTTGGAAAGATATCATGTCTCTGATATTCCTGGACATGTCTTGCAAGGTTCTATCCAACCTATCCAAAACATGGGTCTGTCGGTCCACCACCTGAGGGAATTGGCGCAGGGCCTTAGACATGTCTGACAAGGTGGCCCCTATGGCACGTATGTCCTGCCTCACATCTGCCTGCTGTTGGAAGAAGTCCTGCTGCCACTGGCCACCACGGACATGTGCAGGCCCTCCATGCAGGGCCCGGCCATGGATGAGTCCACCAGGTCCAAGAGCAGGGGGGATGTTGGCATGTGGAAGCCTGTGGACAGGTGAATGGTGCCCAGGGGATGCCTGCACCACAGCAGGGTTGGTACTTCCCTCAGATGGTGCAGATAATGCCTGGGATACACTGTCTGGGGAGGAGTGTGTAGGGTAACCACCATGTCTGTCCCGGATGTGAGGGCTGTGAGGGAGTGAGGTCTGTGTTGGGGTGGGGCTGAACTGTGGCTGGTTATCTCTATGCTGGGGACAGGCAACCTTTTTCATTGCACGAGGCTGACACACTTTGCTGGGGGAAGGGTGTGAGACCTTGCTAAATGTGGGCGATCGGTGCAAATTACTGTCCATGGCATCAGATTCTCCATCCCCTGAGTGGATGCGCAGACACTCACTATCGTCCGATACTTCATCCTCCTCAGGTAGTTCCTCCTCCTCCTCCTCCTCTTGCACATGACTTGCAGCTGACATCACTGCCTGGAGGAGCAGTGGATTCTCACCTCTAATTGCCTGTCGCCCAACACTGGTGGATGGTCCTTCCTCCTCATCGTCAGCATCACCTGGAACACAGAGGTAGCAACAGGATAAGTAATTGACCGAGTATGAGATATCGTGAAACACAAGGGTTGGTTCTACTGTACTTTGCATCGACAGATGATGCACATGTGACCTGGTTTTGGTACCCCTACAAGTGACAGCTCACACAATGGCACTGAGGTGTGAAACGTAGATGTACACTCAAAAAGCACACTTACCAGCTCCATCCACAACTTTGTGTCCTTTTCTGCTCCACCCTGTTGTAGGTTTTGTTGACAAAGTGGTCCCCGATCCAGCAGCTGTAGTGGGAAGTGACACCAATGTCAATCATCTGCATTACCAATTTACAAAGAGGCACATGTGACACTTATGATATGGATGGAACTTTGTTAACAACAACTGCAGGTTATCTGCAGAAGGGGATTTTCATCTTTGTCATGGTTTACATAGGGTAACACTTCACACCACATTTACCTGATGTACATGTGCGAGCGGGTTTCACTGCTGCAGCCAGGATGTCATGCATTCCCCGGGATGATGTTGTACGCTGCACTGGCGTCATTCTCTCCAAAGCTGTGTTGAGACATACATCTCCATATTTCAGTACACCAGATAATAGCTATGAGCTAACATGTATATGTCATTGTCAATGACCACTGATGGATATTCCTGGACAATGTGCAGCATGTTTACCTCATGGACTTTACATGTGTGCCCCTGCTGACATGCAGCAGTTGCCAGCTGTTACATGCACACAGCACTGACATCAATGAGATGACACATCAACAGACAAACGTATATGAGAAGGTTACTGATATAGGAAGGGAGGGGAAAAATGATCTGGACGCCAGCATATTGCAATGCTTACACCTTCACCGTTAAGACTAATATGTCTCATGAGTATGATGTTGTGTGTTGACAAGTTGAAAGGAGTGTACATCCACAGGCTGAGCAGTTTCACATTTGCACATCAGTTCAAACATTGCATAGCAGAGTTCATATGTGAGATGTGCAATAATCACGTACATTTTGTGTGTCATTTGTGCTTCCCTACCAATGGATTCACAAAGCTCATTTTGGCTTGAGAGATCACACATTTGTTATGTCCAGCATTTGAGTGTCATCTGTTCCCATTATCCATTTCCTACATCATGGTTGAACTAAGCTGACAACGGATGATGTTTTGTACAGCAGACATCCTTACCTCACATACCATACACTCAATTATATAGGTGGACACAGTAGAAGAGGAGGCAAGCAGAGTGCAACAATTGATTAGGATAACACATTGTGGTTAAGTTGTGAATCTTTCATGGTTGACGCCTACACTGGATTTGGTTTTGGCCTTTCAGCCACGAGATCTTGGGCTGTGACTTCCTGATGATTCACCTTGGCAGCCCATACATCCATCACAAATGTACAGAACTGGCATCATTGCAAGCATCATCCACACCAATTTCAAAATGTTTTTGTCCTTTGGAATTCTGCTACGGAGTTATCATATCATTGATTTACAATCCAGTTGTGTCTAGTACACTTCATGTGACACTATATACTATTTTTATGTCCATTCTACACTCACTTGTCATTTGTTTTGTGACATCCTTTCACTAGCCACCATGGTGTGACCTGGTATATGTTTCAATGCCATATGGAGGCATATTGTGATGCAGGAAAACAGTTATGTGATACACATACAACATACAGCAGATATTAGAGGCACATTCATGGGCATGGGCATTCAGGTTCATTGTTCCTGAGTTTCCTTACCATGGCCCCGCACCTGCCTAGTGTGTGGTCCCCGACCAGATGTCACAGGCAACCTTGTAGCAGAAGTCAATGTGTGTCTTGGACTCTGGGAGGACATCATTGGACCTACAATGCTAAGTGTGTTTGCAACTTTACATACCGGCTGCCACATGTGAAGCACTCAATTTGAGGCACAAAGGATGAGCACAAGCAGTGTGGGCACTACCGTTGCAGACGTGTCTACCACAAATTATAATGAGTGATCCCATATTCAACTTATTATGGCCCCACTGCCTAGTAGCAACGTCTATCAAATTGACACAACAACAGTTCCTGGCGTAAGGTCCACAATCATGTTTTGTTAATGGACCAGAAGACATACCCTACAATTATGACATCTATGACCAGCTGGTTGGACTTGACAGATTTATGTATGGAAAAGGAACTTTGTAAGTTGGACAGAGGACGCATACTCTATTACTGGTTTGTGAATCTCACTTCTTGTTCATCATTGTCATATTTGTTCTCATTGGATTTGTTGAAATTTGGTCTACTGATATTTTTGCAATTTAGAGGTGGATACATTCAGAGTTGGTCTGGCACTCAATTCCACAATCGAGTTCCCAGTCCTGGAGCAGTTGGTGGAATACATGTAATGTTCATAACACACAATGACATGAAGAGCCTAGATATGTTATAATTTTTATTTTGCTATTCCCAGATCTATTTCGCTGAAGGTAAATGTCCTTTGAGGATTCCTATAGTTGTAAGGCTAGTTTTACCTCTCCAGTTGCCTTTGAGATGCAGACCACCATGGTCACTCCTAGGAGACTCATCCCTCCTGGCTGGCCCCTGACCCACTGGTTCTTCCACTGGGGACTCTCTCCCCCTCTCACCCCTCAATCTGGACTTCTGCACCCTCCACTTAGGAGTGGCACTGCCAGACACCAGAACTGATGGAGGCCTGATTACAGACACTCCACGTTCTCCTGACACTAGGAGATCCCCCTCAAATGGACTACTAGTACAGCTTAGGCTCCCTACCTGGTGTTCCCTTAAGGAACCATCCAGGCCCTGAGACTGAGGTTGGGCACTATCGGGACGCATCCCAGTCTCACTCCCTCTCCTCGAAGACAGGACGTGAGGCCCTACAACCCTCCCACTACAACGGGACCTAGCTGGGCTACTCTGAACCTCTTCCACCACTCTGGGCTGGAAGATACCTGAGCCACTCCTCTTAGGGTCACTCCCCAATGCCTCTTCAGAACCTCTAGTAACCACCCAGAGGTCTGCCTCCTGTGCAAGCTCCCTGGGATCAGAGAACTCACACTCCAACAGGTGTTGGCTCAACCCCAGAAAACAATTACTGAACATGTGCTCTCTGACAACCAGATTGAACAGCCCTTCACAATCATTTGCCGTGCTACCCATCACCCAATCCTCCAGTGCATCACAACACACATCCACAAACTCCCCCAAGACTGGTGAGACAGTTTTCTACTGCCCCTGAACCTCAACCTGTACCCCTCTTCCTGGGAACTAGGCACCATACTCTGGGATCTGGGAGTGGGACTTCCTGCACTGGACTCCATATTGCTGCCACCACTGGACCCCACCCTCACTGGTGAATCCAGACAACTAAAACTGTACTCAGGGGATAATCTACCCTCCAGAGCTAGTTTCTCCCTGACGAAGGCCCTCTCTGCCTCCGCCATCCTCTCCTGCGCTAAGACCCTCTCAGTCTCTAGCTTTTTCTCTTCAAGGCCCAACGCCTTGAGACTCAACTCCTGGGCCAACAAGGCCTTTTCCTCCTCTAAGGCTAACTTCCTATTCTCCAACTCCAATTTCTGAGCCTCCATGTTCTCATGGCTCTCCTTCTGGAGCTTCTCTAAAGCCAGCTGATGCTCCCCTTCTTCCCTCCTATCCACCCACTCCTCTGGGGACAGAGAAAGGGATGTGGCACTCCCCCTGGCACCGGACCCAGCAAGGGACTCCCTATCTATGGGGTCCTCACTCTCTACTGGCGTCCCTGCCCTGTCATTTTCTTCCTCCTCTTCAGACTCTTCAGGCCCTATCTCAAAACCACCACTTTGGTATGCAGAGGGATAATCAGACAGGTCCCCGCCACACGCTAAGGGTTCTCCCCTAAGGAGTGCTTCATAAAGGAAAAGCTTTCTGAGGATGTTACCCACTATTGGTATCCCCCTCTCTCTGCAGAATTCCTCTAACTCCTCCCGGGTGTACTCCCAAAGGTCATCCTCATTATAGATTACTCCCATCTTGGCGGAATACACAACCACAGTGCAACACTAGAGACCTAGGCGTCTGAGCTGAAGCAGGAATACACAATTCAAAAATGACACTTTTAAGAAGAAATAAAACTCAGGAAAAATAATCCCTAAACATGTGATTTCTCTAAATGCAGAGTTTGTAGTGCAACCAGTTGTCGCTGTGGTACTGCGTAAACGCAAGTCCTATCCTCACCGCTCACAACTAATGTTAGAAATGGGATTTCTGGTTGGCTAGAGCTTGCGCCTAAGCCAGGCAGAAACCACCACTCTAGTCTGGGCAAGGGAGTTACACACTGAAGATAACCCCTGCTGACCCCCTCGGTAGCTTGGCACGAGCAGTCAGGCTTATCCCAGAGGCAATGTGTAAATCGTTTGCGCAACACACACATACAGCAGCAACACACTAGGCACACCACAAAAGAAACTCCACACAAGGTTATATGGAAATAGCCTTTGTATTATCCAAAACACATTAGAGTCATAATCACACATATACACTGTGCCAACTGGCACTAGGCAATATTTACAGGGGATTATATACAGGACAGGGCCAATCGGGCCACTGTCAGAACCTTTAGAAAGCACTAGTAGCACACATCAAACACAACCAGTGACTACTGGTAAAATACTGTACTTGGCAATATCTCTAGCAACATAAACGCATTATGTCTGCATCACATTAGGCATCAAACTCATATGCATAATCACATTACGCAACCTCTGTAGGCATAAACACACTATGCAATAGGCATCATAAGCATAAACATATTATGCAATAACTCACAATTAGGAGGGCACCTTAGTGACACTCCCCAGGTGCATACATCTCCTTAGGGCCTTGCGCCCTATCACCACCATAAAGCTGAACCCAGGCCAACTGCCCTTTCTAGGGGGCCCAATGCCCTTTGTCCATAATGTCAGGGCTTGTACTGGGGCCTTCCACTGGCCCTTTTGCTGCCAATGCAGCCAAAACCACGGTGGGCAATGCACTGGGGCAGGGGGTATGTATCTCACTCCCTCCTTGTTCCTCCAGAAAGGCTAGTTTTTCCTCTCCAGTTGCCTTTGAGATGCAGACACTATGTTTCGCCCTCTGTTCTCTGCTGCCTATATATGCATTTTGACCATCTCCTGCCACGTTTGACTTACCAGTTAGTGAGGGTGGTCTGCGTTGCTCTGGATGAGGTCTCCTCCCAGAAGATGCTGGGACCTCTGCTACTGTGGCTGTCTGTACTCTGGCTGAATGTGTAAATGGGTGAGAAGAGATACACATCAACACATGGAAAATGTACATGTTGCACTTGTCAGACATTTCCTCGTATCTTCTGCATGCTAACAGTATTGTGAAGTACTGCCACGGCCGGTGCAGGTAGGAGCGGTGGGGTGTTGGTGATGTAATGGCATGGCAGGGTGGGAATTAAACAATGGATTCTGGGACTGACATTTTTAAATAAGGATTCTCTCACCTTCTGTTTTGTGATTTTGGAAGGGCCAGGGTGAGTTGTTTTTATGTTTATTTGGACTTATTTTCTCCATTCCGTTGTGTGTTGATTTGCCTCTGCACTGCACCCCCACCCCCTTACGTTCTTGACTGACTCAGCCGTGTCTGGATTAGTGGAAGGGGCACTTTGACAATTGCTACTTAGCACTGTTCGGTATATACGGCTTCAGGCCTGGGCCTTTGTATTTCATAGTGTGAAAGGTATTTGCCATTTCTAATACAAAGGATTCTGGGACTTGTGGTGCAACATACTGAGAGAAACACATGAGCCTCTGACTGACTATATTTGTATATGGAATTTGGACAACTTCCTTACTCACAATGGCAGTGCGACACAGACATACATTTTGTATACTTGTTCTTGTCATCCCACTTACCTGGTGCCACGTTGCGGACATCACTCACAGGCAGCCCATGGAGCATGTGGGGGTGGATTGTAGTGAGGATATCCTCCTCTTGTGGGGTGAGACGGAGGCGGGATCGAGAGTGTGAGGCAGGGAGAACTCTGTTCAGCTGGATCCTGGAGTACTTCTCCTTTGCACTGATCTTTTCATCCTGCCACTTCCTCTTTATGTCACGGACTGTGCGCACATCCTCCCCCAATGCTGTGACAGCGGTGGCTAACTGCTGCCAGAGAGCTGCTTTCTGTGTGCCACTGGTGCAGTAAGGTGGGAGGCCATATAGGCGTTTGTGGTGCCTCACAACAAACTCCACAATCATGGTGGTCTCCTCAGTTGTGAAGTTCTTCTTCCTCCTCTGAATGTACATTTTGCAGTGGCGATGAACAGCAAAGCAAACAGGAACTCTCTGTGGCCAAAGCTGGGCCCTGAATGTGTGCTGCTTTTATGTGGTACTGGTTTTGCAGTTGGTCTTAATTGACTTCAGCTGGAGCATGGTGGGGGATGGTAAGCACTTGAAATGCTCAAAAGGGAGAAATTGCTGGCTTTCCGGCCCGGAGGCGGAGTTTCCAGCCCGGAGGCGGAGATTCTGAGCCGGAGGCGGAGATTCCGAGCCGGAGGCGGAGATTCCACCATTGTGCCGGAATCTCCGCCACTGGGCCGGAAATTCCGGCCCGGGTGCGGACATAAAGTTAGGATGTGTAAGTTCATTCTGTGAACACCCATATGTGTAAGTTCATTCTGTGAATACCCATATGTGTAAGTTCATTCTGTGAATACCCATATGTGTAAGTTCAATCTGTGAATACCCAAATGTGTAAGTTCATTCTGTGAATACCAAAATTGTTGTAAGTTTAGGATTTTGACGTAAGTTAGTTCTGTGAATCAGGCCCTAAATGTTGGGGCCCCGACCCCTGAACTTTAGATTACTTCTGGAATTCAAGAGGAACCTTTGTCAAGGATAAGAGATGGAGAAACTGAAGGAGAAGTACTGCCCCTTTGCTGTGTGCTGTCCGAGATTGGCCTGCAGTGGCTGCTTCTGCCAAGGAAAGGACAAGGACTTTCCTGTGTGCTGTGTCCCCTGCTTGAGGAAGATCTCCAAGGGCTTGAAGTAAAGCTTGCCTCCTGTTATGAAGTCTCAAGGATACAAAGACTTCACCACTAGCTCCCCTGAACTTCCTTGCTGGGAGTTCTGACCTGTCAAGAGGAGCCTGTTGCTATTACGGGCCTCTGGAGGTTGTTCTTGCTGTTGGGAGCTGGAAAAGAGACGCAACTAAGAGAAGCGCGATGCATCCGCACCTGTTTACGGCGCATCGCCGTAGAAACCGACGCAGCGCCTGCCCACGGCTCGAGAAATCACTGCACGCCGCATCGAGTGCACCGATCTATGAAGTCCGAGATCACTGCACCGATTCCGAAACAGGCCCTGCTGTGCGGCTGCAAGAACCAACGCATCGTGGGACCGCGGCCGAAGAAACCAACTCAGTGCTGTTACCGCTGCCGCATCGAGAACGAACGCATCCCCGATCCCCACGCATCGCACCGGGGTGTCAAGTCTATAAGGACTCCGGGGCCGCAGTAAGAAACTGACGCATCACCTCCCCGCACAGTAAGAAACCAAAGCATCACCTCACCTTCAGTAAGGAACCGACGCATCACCTTCCCTGCGTGGCAGTAAGGAACCAACACATCACCTACCCTGGAGTAAGGAACCGATGCATCACTTTCCCCGCACGTAAGGAACCAACGCATCACCTTCCCAGTGGCTGTTTTTGTATACGATTTTGACACATCCAAGGTACTTTGTGTTGAAAGTGTTGCAACTATAGTACACAATACCTTCAAAGGCTGACCAAAGGTTCAGCACATCAATCCCTGTCGTATCAGATTAATTGTCCTGTGCATCTACTTCCGGCACTCACCGCCGTTGAGCGTCACTGGAATCCAGAATAAATGAAATACTTTAGAAGGGAAGGTGCACCAGAAATAAAGTTGGGATAGCAAGTTTTAGTCCATTCTTCTCCTTTATTTATAATAGAAAGTAAAATCAGCCATCAGCCAACGCGTTTCGTTCCTTTGGCATAAGAAACTTCATCAGGGCTGAAACAATCACATAAGACACAATATAAGTCGTCACACATAGAAACATAAAAGAGGACATGACAAATTTACATATATACATATAAACATATACACTCGGTATACACTACACAGAATACATTAGATGTAGAACATTGAGATGACGCTCACTAGGATTCTGTTATAGGCAGTTACACTAAGTGTAGTTAAGTCGCTAGACAGCCCACACAGCAAATATATACAAAGTTATAAAATATATTGACACAAGGTGTTAGATAACGACACATACAGATAAAACACATGTATATACATATATACAAATTCTACACAACCTAAGAGCAGCATCTGTAATATTTGCAAGTATTTGGCACTGGGTGAAGAAAGAGAAAATGCACAGATAAAATACATATAGACATACTACTCCTATCTGTATGACAACAGATACAATGTTAAGCTAACCATGACATTCCACAGGGAGACAATAAACTTCTTGGACATATAATTTTATGTCAAAAAAGGGATAATACAAAGTACATTTTACAGAAAGGAGACAGCCTGTAATGGGGTACTGCACGCCTCTAGTGCACATTCGCGCTCTGTGATCAATAACATCCCGTTTGGAGAAATGACACGCATCAGGAGAAAGTGCAGTGAGGATGAGACTTATCAAACTAATATTCTAGAGTCCAAAAACAGATTTCTTAAAAGGGGATATGACAAAAAAATTCTGCACAAAGCGGAGTTCAGAATACAGTTTACTGACAGGGATGACACCCTTAAGGACAAACCTAAATGTAGCAAAGAGGCCTCTGCCAACAACATAGTAAGGTTTGTGACCCAATACACCACCCACAGTAACAAGATATTTAATATCTTTAGAAGGAATTGGCACCTCCTCACTGAAATCCCTGGCTTAAAGAACTCTCTCACTAGCACGCCAGCTATAACATACAGAAGGGGGTTATCACTGAGGAACACCCTATGTCCAAGCTATGTGACTATTGTAGAGAATAAGGAAACATGGGTACAGTTGAAACCAAAGGGTTTCTTCACCTGTGGTACATGCAACATATGTCCTTTTGGTAAAAATAAGACCAAGACTTTCACATACAACACATCCAAGTCACATGTTATTAGGCATTTTATCAATTGTAATACCACCTATGTCACATATGTGCTACGATGCAAATGTGGAATTATATATGTTGGCAGCACGACACGCTGCTTCAAACAACGAATACAAGAGCACCGCAGGGCAATACTAAATAAGGACAGTAGATACCCCATGACGGATCACTACCAGAGTATACACCCAGACGATGTTGGGTTTTGGTTCCATGGCATTGACCACGTCCCTGTAGGAAAAAGGGGAGGCAATAGAGAATGACTGCTTAGGCAAACAGAGGCAAAATGGATTTGTCGTTTAAGGGCGATACTGAAAGGTCATAACACCGACGGGGAGATGCATCATTTTTTGGGGTAAATTACCTTTAGAGTCAATTCATCTCTGTGCAGTGGCGCATGATTTAATACGAAGGGATATGGGATCATATAGGTCAAGTTTCACCAATGATCTTATAGAAATATGTTGAAGATTTCTCATATTTTATGGTATATGTTGTATCACCTGCTCCTCCCCCTGTTCACTGTCTTTTCTGATCTTTCAAAAGATTTTCCGTGATGTTATCTGTGAATTACCCTTCTGAGTTCACCTATCAGATAGGATATAACAATGCAATTATGGGTGGTATTCGAATGCTATGGACATTGTATGGCTGACTTTACCCCCAGGATTCAACCCGGGGCCCTCCTAATAGGCTCTCACAACTTGCTTTGGCCAGTTGATATTTTACTCAACACCAGTCACTTTGAGGCTATAAGCCATTCACTTTGACATAGAGCTGGAGTGATTTCCATGCTATGTTTGTGTAGTGTTATTAACACTTTACTTCCACTTTGGGTGGTCTCTTCATGTTTACATTGTTGTGATTACATGCTGGCACACGACCTATTCTATTTACCTAGTATCCATATATATGATTTCATGTGATGGCATGAAATGGCCCAGGGTACAGTTGCATATTACTGATTTTTGTGTATTATCCAGACATTGATACATCAGACTTCATTACTGATAGATCTGGAACACTGAATACTATCATTGTAAAGGGTACGATGTTTTTAATTAACACATCCCATAGTCACTCGAACAGGGCGTTACTCTGCGCTGCTTTCCGTTAACTGTCACGTGATTAGCGTCTCTGAATAAGCTTCATGCAAATACTTACGACCTATTCCTTTTCTATAGGTATGTGGTCGTGGCGCGCAGATACTATCCTGGGAGCTGGCTGACATGCAGGATATATCGTTGTAATCATTTTGGACCTTTTTTATTATTGGCGCATCAGTTTAATTACATTTTAATCTATTATCTGGGCACAATGGTTGACGAACCTTTTCAACTATGTGCTACCTTCCACACTCCAATATGGTGGTATCCTGTGCCGAAATGTAGACGCGGTCACATGACAGGCGTCACCTGATGGCTGTCATGACGCTATTGACGACCCCCTCCTCCACTATATGTGTCTCGCCATGGCGGGCGGACACAAACTTTGGAGCTGGCTAATACGCCTTTACCTGGGAACACGGAGGTCCTGGGTAGGTGCCATACTTTTCGATGCGGTTTCGGGTTTCACATTATTTTACAACTGTTAGTTGGTATTTGGCTCTTACCCTCCTCGTGCACTTGTAGTTTACCTGTTACATAGGTGTTGGTATAGTACAAGTGGTTGTCTTGCCTGGCCGTTTTCAATATATGTGCAGTCATCTAAACATGGTGGGTCTGATTACGGGAATATTGGGGCTAGTATAAGTGGCAACTTCCATGTCCATGCAATTTTCTTTATGCATGGGCTACCTTTAAATATAGTCAGACCTACTCTCATCTTTCATTTTGCTGTGACGGTCGGGGAACATGGTTTGGTCTTTGGTACAGGCTCACTTGGGTTTCTTTTAGTGAGGTTCGGGCGCCTTAATTGAGTGTGCACTGGTGGTAGCAGTTATTTTGAGCGGCCTCTTTCTGCATAATTGTATCAAGGGGCCATATGCTGTTTCATTCTTGTGCATAATTTTAACACATCAAGGGGCCCTAATGTATCATTATGGACCTGAGGTCTTTGTTATCTAGGGCTTTCAGTTTGCATATAGTGTTAATTTTTAATCACTTCACACTTATGCTATATCACACTTATGTTATATCGGGTTGCATATCCACATGGCAACTGACATTTCTGGACTCTTTTGTTTCCCTGTCAGTTTATACTATATAACCACGATTATGGACCTCTTTCCTTTTATGTCTTGTGTGATCCTCTAGCATACATGGTGGTTTTGATCTATTTAATAGAATTCAATTTGATATGTGTATTTACTTTGGCCATTGCTAATAGGGGTGTTACTCACACAGATTACAAGCTGGGACTTGACCTGACTGACCCTTATTGTGGGGTGACTTCCCGGGCTACACTAGCATTACCGCAACCATCAAGGATCTTTGTGAACACTCTACCTTACTTACCAAGGTGAGAGACTATGGATATGAGTTAACTTTGTAGGATCTTAGGGGATACTTATATCACCCCTCTTTTGCTCTTTTTTTCTTTCTTTTCTCCTTTTCACAAATAAATAAAATATAAGGTTAATGACTGTGTCTAATCAGGCTGCACTTAGGCTACATGTAAATTGTATACATATGTCTATATGTATTTTATCTGTGTATTTTCTCTTTCTTCACCCATTGCCAAATACTTGCAAATATTACAGATTCTGCTCTTAGGTTGTGTAGAATTTGTATATATATATATATATATATATATATATATATGTGTTTTATCTGTATGTGTCATTATCTAACACCTTGTGTCAATATATTTTATAACTTTGTATATATTTGCTGTGTGGGATGTCTAGCGATTTAACTACACTTAGTGTAACTGTCTATAACAGAATCCTAGTGAGCGTCATCTCAATGTTCTACATCTAATGTATTCTGTGTAGTGTATATGGAGTGTATATGTTTATATGTATATATGTAAATTTGTCATGTCCTCTTTTATGTTTCTATGTGTGACGACTTATATTGTGTCTTATGTGATTGTTTCAACCCTGATGAAGTTTCTTATGCTAAAGGAACGAAGCGCGTTGGCTGATGGATGATTTTACTTTCTATTATAAATAAAGGAGAATAATGGACTAAAACTTGCTATCCCGACTTCATTTCTGGTGCACCTTCCCTTCTAAAGTATTTAGTTTATTCTGGATGCCAGTGGCGCTCAACGGCGGCGAGTGCCGGAAGTAGATGCACAGGACAATTAATCTGATACGACAGGGATTGATGTGCTGAACCTGTGGTCAACCGTTGAAAGTATTGTGTATTTTCTTATATTGTGGACCGTTTTGCACTCATCCCTTGGTGATAATTTGATAAACCTGCTGAGATTTGATGATGGCAGAGAGGAGATGGCGCAAAATCTGCTTGGCACTAGTGTCTCTAAACAGCCAGTGGCTCAAGGGGCATCCAGTAATGTGAGCCTCAAAACATTGTTTTTGATATTAGAGCATCTGAAAAAACAGGAGCTAGCCCGCTGGTGGGACGGGGTGACCCTCCAGCAATATATGGACAATACCTAGAGGGCTAAGGATTCTAATTTTCCCTACGTTCGAAGATGTAATTGAGGAGTTATTGAAAGAATGGGAAAGTAACCTCGAGGGAGCATCACAGGTTATGATGCAAATTCTGGTGAGACATGCCAGGGAAAAGGGGGAGAAACTCCAGGGATAGATTGAGGCCATTGAAAAAGAAATTAATGAGATGGAATCCAAAGATCTTATTGAAAAAAACTATGCCATCTTAAAAAAAGTGATGGAAAATTACCAAGTGTATTTGAAAGAGAAAAAATTGAGAAAAATCAAAAGGGACGATACGGACTACCGCGATGGTCATGTATACACCTTCGCAAAGAAGTTTGATAACATCCAGGGAGTAGAGGAGAAGAAGAGAAACAGAGATGAGAGGGATAAGAGTGACGACACACGCTCAGTCAGTAATGTCTCTGTCTCATCACAGAGTAGCATAACATCTAACACCACACCACATGAAATCCCTTTAGGGGAAGGTGCCTCTACGTTCCAGAAGGAATTAGCAAAGTTGCGTATAAGCAACAGGCTGCAACAAAAAAAGGACCAGCCAAAACCAGGAGGGGAGGGAGGAGGTCAAAGGGGAGGTTCAAAAGGAGGGACAGTAGACAAAGTGAATGTGGTAACACGGTCCAAGAAGGTCTAAGCAATGTAGCATGTGATGTCAGGAGTTCAAATGATATGAGAAATGATAACAGTGATTTGAAAATTGTGAACTTATCAAATAGAATCTTGGACAAAGATGAAATTAAGTTGTTGAGTATGGGTCTAAACTTTTGCCCCACCCAGAGTGGAGATATCACCAATGTCCATGTCGATTTTTATAAATTTGTAAGAGCTCTTAAGCTTAGGGACTATTTCTCAGATCGAGTCTACGAGCCTGTTGAAACTCCTACTAGACAGAGTACTGGAACCCATACTATTACAGACATGTGGAATATACAGTGTCTGCTTTCCCTTGGTGAGGATGGGGTGCATGACATTCCGTCTTTGTTGGAAGAATTTAATATTCCCCAAAATCTCAACATGGACAGTGGTATAAGGCTGAAGTCTAAATTTGTGCTTAATACAGCTTACCACCATAACATTGATACTTTTTATGTCAAAGTAACTGAGGATCTACATAAATTGGAAACGCCTAGCAAATTTGCACCATCTATTCATCACAATATCTCCCCTATGGAACGACGGGCACTCAATAGACTCAGTCAGGACAGTGATATCTTCATTAGAAAGGCCGACAAGGGCGGAAATGTTGTAGTCATGAACCACTCAGACTATATGAATGAAATTAATTGTCAAATGAGTCATGCTACAGGGAGATCATGGGAAATCCCATTCAGAAACTTGCTATTTTGATCAATGTGAGGTTGAATGAATGGAAAGATATTTGTCTGCTAACTGAAGATGAGTTTCGGGACCTAAGGGTGGATTGTCCTAAATTCCCTTGCATTTACATCCTGCCGAAGATTCACCAGGGGGGGCAGTTTCCCCCAGGTCGATCCATTATTTCGGGGGTGGGCTCACCCACCGAAAGAATATCAGAGTTTGTTGACCTCCGATTGCAAAGACATGTCCTTAACTTACCATCTTACATCAGGGATAGTAAGGACATCCTTGTCAAATTCAAGGATTTTCAATGGTCTGATGAACTCATGTTTGTTACATTTGATGTGGAAAGCCTGTATACATGCATTCACAACAAATTTGGGCTCATGGCAGTGCAGTCCTTTCTAGACAAGGATGGGGCTGAACAATACGAGTATAATGAAATGATTGTTGAGATGATGGATATCATCCTAACCAACAACTTTTTCCTTCATGACAACCGCAGGTTCCAACAAATACAGGTTCCAGGTTTGCTCCTTCTTATGCATGCCTCTTTATGGGGTTGTATGAGAGGGAGCATGCCTGGAACAAATGTGCCTCCCCCGGGGCAGAATTTGTTGTGTTCTGGGGGAGGTACATTGACAACATATCTGTCTGTGGTCGCGGTCTGAGGAACAGTTACATCAATACTTCTCCTATCTGAATGACAACAGATACAATGTTAAGCTAACCATGACATTCCGCAGGGAGACAATAAACTTCTTGGACATACAATTTTATGTCAAAAATGGGATAATACAAAGCACATTATACAGAAAGGAGATAGCCTGTAATGGGGTGCTGCACGCCTTTAGTGCACATTCGCGCTCTGTGATCAATAACATCCCCTTTGGAGAAATGACACGCATCAGGAGAAATTGCAGTGTGGATGAGACTTATCAAACTAATATTCTAGAGTCCAAAAATAAATTTCTTAAAAGGGGATATGACAAAAAATTCTGCATAAAGTGTAGTCCAGAATACAGTTTACTGACAGGGATGACACCCTTCAGGACAAACCTAAATGTAATAAAGAGGTCTCTGCCAACAGCATAGTAAGATTTGTGACACAATACACCACCCACAGTAACAAGATATTTAATATCTTTTTTTTTTTTTTTTTTTCAAAACCTTTATTAAAGAAATTGAAATTAGACACATTACACTGTGCTGCGCAGCAGCCCAAATTGAACAATGCAAACCCAGTCAATCGTTCGGAAATGAACCAACCACACCAGGCAAAAAGCGTAAATACATGAAGGCAGCATTACTATATCACGTCACAGGAATCACTCCCCTCATGGGGGTCACACACTCTACCGGGAGAACAGCAACGAGTGCAACAGGGTGGTGGAATCAGAATGGGAGAGTGGAGCAGTCACCGACCAGCGCCGGCGGCCGCCGCGGACCCAGGGCCGGCGGGGAGCGCGGGAGAGGCAGTGCCACTGGAATGGGTGCGGGAAAGGAGGTAAATTACCAGAGGGCCCCAGATGTCAACCGGACGGGACCTGGCGGGTAGTAAGTCCCAAAACTCAGCCAACAGAGTCTGGCACCGAGAGGCGTCCTCCAGCCAGCTCTCGACTCGAGCGGGTCTGCGGCCCCAGCACATGGCCACCCTACGCCTAGCCAGTACCAGCAGCATAGCAATCAGGCGTCGAGAGGCGTCTGGGCAGAATTTTACAAAACCAAGAAGGCACGGGGGGGTCAGGCTGCACCGCGGCACCGGAGATGTCAGAAATCGTGGAGCACACCATCTGCCAGAAGTCAGATACCTTGGGGCATAGCCACGCTAAGTGTGCGAAGTCTGCGGCGGGGGCAGCACAGCGCATGCAAGCATCGCTTGGTATTAGTCCGAGTTTGTGGAGCTGGGCGGGGGTGCGGTACAACCTGTGCAAGAATTTAAAATGTATCAGACGGAGCCGATAATTTGGTGACAGCTTCTTCGTCTGATTACAGCAGTATAGCCAGTCAGCCTGCGCTATGTCAATTCCCAGATCGGCGCCCCACGCCACCCGCGCCCGATCAGCAGAGACAGAGGTGGATGTTAGCGTCAGAGCATAGAGTTTAGTGACAATTTTGCGTGGGGACGAGGACGTGTACATGAAGTCCAGGGCCGGCATAGTGGGTGGGGGCTGGGGAAAAGTGGAGTGCAGCTTCCGGCAGACAGCCCGCAGCTGGTAGAATAGAAGCGTGTCCAGCGGGCTCGAGGAATCGGGTAGGGAGTAAAAAGTATTGCCTGGGTAGAGGTCCGCAACTGTCTGCAATCCCAAGCGCGCCGCATGCCTAGACATGCCAGAGGGCTGGAGAGGAGGAAAGTCAGGGTGGTTCACTATTGGCACCGCATTTGCAGTAAGTGAGGATAGACTAGAGAGCCGGCGAAGGCCGGACCAGGCCCAGCGCAACATCTTGACCGTGTCAACCTCCGCCCGCGGACGCACCGCCGGCGCGAACAGGGCCGTGGATAGTGGCCAGGGAGAAGCTATATCCGTCTCAGCTGCGACATGAGGTTGATAGGGGGTAGGATGAATCCAGAAGTGTAGGAAACTGGCCTGGGCACACAAGGCGTAGGTAGATCTTAAGGTCAGGCGCACCCATGCCTCCGACAGACATAGGGAGGGTGAGGATATCATACGCAACTCGTGGTTGTTTCCCCGCCCAGACGAGCAAAATGATTAGGGAGCGCAATTTGCGAAAAAATTGAGCAGTGAGTGGGATAGGAATGTTTAAGAACAGGTAGAGAAACTTTGGCAAGACCACCATCTTAACAACTTCAATCCGGCCAGCCAGAGACAACGGAAGCCGGCTCCAGGAAGGGATCCTTGATTCCAGCCAGTCGACTGCTCGGCCGAAGTTGGCCCTCCAAAGTTCATCCAAGTCCCTGCTCAACCAGATGCCTAGATAGCGCGTGGGGCCAGCGGCCCATACAAACGGGAAGTCTGGAGTGAACGACGTGGTGGCATCAGTCAGAGGGAACAACACCGACCTGCTCCAGTTTACTTGAATGCCTGAAAGCCCGCCGAATCGAATGATTTCCCGGACCAGGGGGCTGAGATTGTCCTGAGGGTGACGGATGAATAAGGTCACGTCGTCAGCATACATGGAAACGAGAAGGGAGCGGGCCGAAAAACCAATACCCCTTTGTGTGTGATGCTGCCACAACCTGGCAGCCAAGGGCTCCATTGCAATAGCGAACAACATGGGCGATAGAGGGCACCCCTGCCGGGTGCCACGAGCAATGCTAATGGGGTCAGAAATCTGGCCGTTGATGCGAAGACGTGCCAAGGGGTTGGTGTATAGTAACCTAATCTTGCGGATAAAGACTTCGCTGAAGCCCATGCGGGGTAAAAGGTAGAATAAAAAGGGCCACTCAAGCGTGTCGAATGCCTTAGTAGTGTCCAGCAGGGCAGCCACCGCGGGAAGACTCGGATTAATTTGATGTAACACGGCAAAAATTGTACGGAGGTTGTGCGAGGTAGCCCTACCAGGAATGAAGCCGGATTGGTCCGGGAGAGCAATGAGGGGCATTAATAACAGCAGGAGGGAGGCAATCAGTCTGGCGAAAATTTTGTTGTCAATGTTTATTAGGGAAAGAGGGCGGTAGGAATCGCGACAGTCTGCAGGCTTGTCGGGTTTGAGAAGCAGAGTGATCACGGCTTCACGGAGCGACCGCGGAAAGAGGCCAGAATCAAAGGATTCATCATACATAGCCGCCAAGTGGGGTACCAAGAGATCAGCATACATTTTGTAGAATGAGGCCGGTAGGCCATCCAGGCCCGGAGCCTTGTCCCCGGGAAGTCCACTGATGGCAGCCAGTATTTCCTCCCTAGAAAATGGGGCATCTAAAAATTCCCGGTGATGGTCCTCGAGCCAGACCAGCCCAATGGACTCGAAATATTGTTGAAAGGTCTCATCAGACGGTGGGGTGCCGGCGGAGTATAACTGTGAGTAAAAATCGAAGAAGCGGGACTTTATTTCCTCCGGGGAGGTGGTTCTAGCTGAGCCACCATCGCTGAGGGCCGTAATATAGGAGAGCGGCGCACGGCGGGCGGAGGAGATTGGCAAGGGTACGTCCCGGTCGGTCGCCTCGCCAAGCGACGAGTTCGGCCCTCCTGCCCAAGAATGAAAGTTCACGGGCGGCCTCCTCAGAGAATTCAGTATGTTTGCGACTGAATCGACGCCAGCGTCTCCGGGCAGGGGTTACTCGCCTGGGCAGCATCTAATTCTTTAATGTCATCCTCAAGCTTCGCCAGGACATTACGGATGGAACGAAGCACACCGGCCTGTTTGGAAATGCATTCACCCCGTATAACCGCCTTGAACCCCTCCCAAAGTACCGAAGCCGAATCAACAGAACCAGCGTTTAAGTCAAAGTAATTAGTAATTGCAGTTTGAATATCAGCACAGAAGACAGTGTCCCGGAGAGCGTTCGGGGGGAGACGCCAGGTGAAAGCACGTTGCGGGGAGTGGGGGGGGGCGGAGGCAAAGCTGGACCGGCGCATGGTCAGAGAAAGTGCGCGCCAAGTGTGCAGCATCAGTGAGCCAGGTCAGAACGTCCAAGGAGGTCAACCAGAAATCTATACGCGACCAGCAGCCCCTCACGCCAGTAACACACGTTCCCTCACGGGAGTCAGGCCGGAGGTGGCGCCAGGCATCACAAAGGGAATTGTCAGTTAGGATCGATTTGAGGTCCACCGTGGCACGCGGGTGGGACGCGTAGGAACCGGAACGATCGAGGGCCGCCGAAAGAGTAACATTAAAATCTCCCCCCCAGATGATAGCTGCAGGGCCACAAGCAGAAATGAGGTGCCATATATGGTTAAAAAAGTCCGGATCGTCAGAGTTGGGACCATAGACCGCGGCGATCGTCACGGGCTGGGCCAATAGTGTACCATGAAGGATAACATACCTTCCCTCCGGATCAGCCAGCACCCGGTCAGTATGCCAAGGAAGACCCCTGCGTAGAAGAATAGAGACCCCCCTGGCGTATGAAGAGTAAGTAGAGGAGTGGGATTCCCCCCAATAGCGCGCCCGGAGTCTGGAGAGGGACCCGGGCATCAGGTGCGTCTCCTGTAGGAGACAAATGTCCACCCTATGTCGCTGTACATGTGAGTGTATCAGTCGGGCCTTGCGGTGGTCATTCAGGCAGCGGACATTCCAAGTCCAGCAAACTACGTCAGCCATGGGGGAATTTTATCCATCTGAAGTAGTCTCTGACGGTTCTGGGTGGTTGCATCCTCGGCGTCCGACACCCTGGTCTCTACATGAAGTAGACGATTGTCGTGGGAGTCTACACAAGCCTTTACCGAGTCCAGACGGGCAGAGAGTTGGTCCAACTGGGACGCAATGCCAGTCACGGTCGTCTTGACATCCAGCATTATGGCTTTCAGATCGTCTTCACGACTGGAGGGGGCATCCATCATGGCAGCAGAGTCGGCATCCACAGCGCCAGCCCCGTCCTGGCGGGAAGACCTCCGGAGATCAAAGGCTATCTTGGGCTGTTTTGGGTCAGTCTTCCCCATGATGAAGGAAGGGCAAAAACGCCCAGTCCCCCAGCAGCCAACAGGACGAGGCGATATGCAGCCCAGCAGAGCCCCCCCCCGGCGGAAGCGGTCGTGCTCCAGAGGATATACTCCTGGGGGGGGTAAGAGAGACCAGGGACCGCCAAGCCAATGGGTTTATCGCAGATGTAGCGTAACCTGCCCCCGCAGTCCCACCGCAGCCACTACCTGGCGCCGCGGAGGGCCAGCCGCCCACCAGGCAACCCCGAGACACGGGCAGCAGGGTTGGGGGAGATTGAACAGGTGTAGAGGTGCCGGGTGTAGACACCCCCAGTCCCACGGCGCGCAGAGGAGGTTCCCTAAGGCCGGGATACAAAGCGCAATCAGGTCCCCCCTATCGGGCACCGGCCGGGGGGCACACCACAGCACCCAGAGCCAGCAGCCGGTGGGGGAGGGCCCCCAACGTAGGAGGGCTCCCGCGAAGGTCACAGCAGCCAGCAGCAGTCAGCAGGGACCCGGCACAGGACCCAGCACGAGGCCAACGTTGGGAATCCACATGAGCGAGGCCCCGCAGGATGAGCGCCAGGGGCCCCTCTGCCAGTCCCAGGGGTGAGGCGGGGAAACGCTGTGGCGAAATAACTCGGGCCCGAAGATCAGGTGGGCCCGATGGCGGAGACCAGGCAGGCAGCCGAGGAGGTAGTGCGGAGCAGAGGCCGCAACGTGGGGGGTCTCAGCCCAGCCGGGCCGCGGTGAAAAGCAGGTGGGGGGAGGGCGCGCAGCACACAGGGGGCAGGGCTGGCGAGGAGGCACGGGGGACCGCCGCCCCCTCACCGGATCCGGGCATGGGAAGCCGCCATCAGTGACCGCAGGCGGGAGGCGAGACAAAACAGTTGCGGCCAGGCCGCGCTGCCCCGGACCCGGTGGTTCGGCCCGCGGACCCCCAACCACACCAGCAATCGCCCCCGAGGCTGCGCCACTCACTGGAAGCCTTGATTGGGCAGACCTCCGATCCCGGCCAGCCGCGGTGGGCACCAAGAGTCCGCACGACCCCGGAGGCAGTTGTCGCGGCCCACACAGGAGCCGGATTGCAGCTCAGGCGCCGACGCACCACGGCATAACGCAGCCGCCCGGCCGAGCAGGAGCACAGGGACAGCTCCGATCGATGCCCCTCGCCGCCAGGAATCAGGAGTCGGTGGAGAAGGGCAGGTAGGATTCAAAAACCTGCAGGATTATGCTGGATATTGAAGCTTGGCCGGCAGAGCCTACTAGTGTGCGGCCATCTTGCAGCCGGCCAAGCCACGCCCCCCAGATATTTAATATCTTTAGAAAGAATTGGCACCTCCTCACTGAAATCCCTGGCTTAAAGAACTCTCTCACTAGCACGCCAGCTATAACATACAGAAGGGGGTTATCACTGAGGAACACCCTATGTCCAAGCTATGTGACTACTGTGGAGAATAAGGAAACATGGTTACCGTCGAAACCAAAGGGTTTCTTCACCTGTGGTATATGCAACATCTGTCCTTTTGGTAAAAATAAGACCAAGACTTTCACATACAACACATCCAAGTCACATGTTATTAGGCATTTTATCAATTGTAATACCACCTATGTCATATATGTGCTAGGATGCAAATGTGGAATGATGTACGTTGGCAGCACGACCCGCTGCCTCAAACACCGAATACAAGAGCACCGCAGGGCAATACTAAATAAGGACAGTAGATACCCCATGACCGATCACTACCAGAGTATACACCCAGACGATGTTGGGTTTTGGTTTCATGGCATTGACCACGTCCCTGTAGGAAAAAGGGGAGGCAATAGAGAACGACTGCTTAGACAAACAGAGGCAAAATGGATTTGTCGTTTAAGAGCGATACTGAAAGGTCATAACACCGATGGGGAGATGCATCATTTTTGGTGTAAATTACCTTTAGAGTCAATTCATCTCTGTGCAGTGGAGCATGATTTAATACGATGGGATATGGGATCATGTAGGTCAAGTTTCACCAATAATCTTATAGGAATATGTTGAAGATTTCTTATATTTTATGGTATATGTTGTATCACCTGCTCCTCCCCCTGTTCACTGTCTTTTCTGATCTCTCAAAAGATTTTCCGTGATGTTATCTCTGAATTGCCCTTCTGAGTTCACCTATCAGATAGGATATAACGATGCAATTATGGGTGGTATTCGAATGCTATGGACATTGTATGGCTGACTTTACCCCCAGGATTCAACCAGGGGCCCTCCTAATAGGCTCTCACAACTTGTTTTGGCCAGTTGATATTTTACTCAACACCAGTCACTTTGAGGCTATAAGCCATTCACTTTGACATAGAGCTGGAGAGATTTCCATGCTATGTTTGTGTAGTGTTATTAACACTTTACTTCCACTTTTGGTGGTCTCTTCATGTTTACATTGTTGCGATCACATGTTGGCATACAACCTATTCTATTTACCTAGTATCCATATATATGATTTCATGTGATGGCATGAAATGGCCCAGGGTACAGTTATATTACTGATTTTTGTATATTATCCAGACATTGATACATCAGAATTCATTACTGATAGATCTGGATCACTGAATACTATCATTGTAAAGGGTACGATGTTTTTAATTAACACATCCTATAGTTACTCGAACAGGGCGTTACTCTGCGCTGCTTTTCGCTAACTGTCACGTGATTAGCGTCTCCGAATAACCTTCATGCAAATAATTACGACCTATTCCTTTTCTATATGTATGTGGTCGTGGCGCGCAGATACTATTCTGGGAGCTGGCTGACATGCAGGCTATATCGTTGTAATTATTTTGGACCTTTTTTTCATTATTGGCGCATCAGTTTAATTAAATTTTAATCTATTATCTGGGCACAATGGTTGTCGAACCTTTTTAACTATGTGCTACCTTCCACACTCCAATATGGCGGTATCCTGCGCCGTAATGTAGACGCGGTCACATGACAGGCGTCACCTGATGGATGTCATGACGCTATTGACGACCCCCTCCTCCACTATATGTGTCTCGCCATGGCGCGCGGACACAAACTTTGGAGCTGGCTAATACGCCTTTACCCGGTAACACGGAGGACCTGGGTAAGTGCCATACTTTTCGATGCGGTTTCGGGTTTCGCATTATTTTACAACTGTTAGTTGGTATTTAGCTCTTACCCTCCTCGTGCTCTTGTAGTTTACCTGTTACATAGGTGTTGGTATAGTACAAGTGGTTGTCTTGCCTGGCCGTTTTCAATATATGTGCAGTCATCTAAACATGGCAGGTCTGATTACGGGAATATTGGGGATAGTATAAGTGGCAACTTCCATGTCCATGCAATTTTCTTTATGCACGGGCTACCTTAAATATAGTCAGACCTACCCTCATCTGTCATTTTGCTGTCACGGTCGGGGAACATGGTTTGGTCTTTGGTACAGGCTCACTTGGGTTTCTTTTAGTGCAGTTCAGGCGCCTTAATTGAGTGTGCACTGGTGTTAGCAGTTATTTTGAGCTGCCTCTTTCTGCATAATTGTATCAAGGGTGCATATGCTGTTTCATTCTTGCGCATGATGTTAACACATCAAGGGGCCCTATTGTTTCATTATGGACCTGAGGTCTTTGTTATCTAGGGCTTTCAGTCCGCGTATAGTGTTAATTTTTAATCACTTCACACTTATGCTATGTCACACTTATGTTATGTCGGGTTGCATATCCACATGGCAACTGACATTTCTGGACTCTTTTGTTTCCCTGTCAGTTTATACCATATAACCACGATTATGGACCTCTGTCCTTTTATGTCTTGTGTGATCCTCTAGCATACATGGCGGTTTTGATCTATTTGATAGTATTCAATTTGACATGTGTATTTACTTTGGCCATTGCTAATAGGGGTGTTACTCACACAGATTGCAAGCTGGGAGTTGACCTGACTGACCCTTATTGTGGGGTGACAACCATCAAGGATCTTTGTGAACACTCTACCTTACTAACCAAGGTGAGATACTATGGATATGAGTTAACTTCGTAGGATCTTAGGGGATACTTATATCACCCCTCTTTTTCTCTTTCTTTTCTCCTTTTCACAAATAAATGAAATATGAGGTTAATGACTGCGTCTAATCAGGCTGCACTTAGGCTACATGTAAATTGTATACGTATGTCTATATGTATTTTATCTGTGTATTTTCTCTTTCTTCACCCAGTGCCAATTACTGCCAAATATTACAGATGCTGCGCTTAGGTTGGGTAGAATTTGTATATATATATATGTGTTTTATCTGTTTATGTCATTATCTAACACCTTGCGTCTATATATTTTATAACTTTGTATATATTTGCTGTGTGGGCTGTCTAGCGACTTAACTACACTTAGTGTAACTGTCTATAACAGACTCCTAGTGAGCGTCATCTCAATGTTCTACATCTAATGTATTCTGTGTAGTGTAAACGGAGTGTATATGTTTATATGTATATATGTAAATTTGTCATGTCCTCTTTTATGTTTCTATGTGTGATGACTTACATTGTTTCTTATGTGATTGTTTCAGCCCTGATGAAGTTCCTTATGCCAAAGGAACGAAACGCGTTGGCTGATGGCTGATTTTACTTTCTAATATAAATAAAGGAGAATAATGGACTAAAACTTGCTATCCCGACTTCATTTCTGGTACACCTTCCCTTCTAAAGTATTGCAACTATAGTTTGTTATGGACAGAACTGTTTCTACCTTTTAAAAGTCATATTTTGATTACTGTAGTGTGGATTTTTGTCATTTCGATCTTGTTGGTTTAGATAAAGTTTTGCTTATTTTTCTAAACTGGTGTGGTGCCCATTTGTAGTGTTTTCACTGTGTTACTGTATGCATGTACAAATGCTTTACACACTGCCTCTGAGATAAGCCTGTCTGCTTGTGCCAAGCTACTAAGGGGGTGAGCAGGGGTTATTTTAGAAGTGTGCCCCCCTTACTCTGAATAGGAAGAAGAGTCCCTACTTGGACAAAGGTGCAAACCATTGCCAACTAGAGACCTCCATTTCTAACACCCAGCATGTCAAAGGAACAGTGGGCCATACAGAGGAATCTGGTATTTCCTCTAATACAAGATCCTGAAACTACCACCTGAAACACAGTACTTTCTATGTTGGTGGAGTCAGGGGTAAAGTAAATATCAATGAGGGGAGGTTGGCTGGAACTTCACTCATCTCTTTAGAAACAATCACAGTGTAATTCACACACATACACACAATTACGCTATTTCACTCAAATATGCTCTAACTAATTTACATTTCACTCACTTTCTCCCTCTGTCTACTAGTAGTAGTTTTAATGCCTTAGAGCTACAAGTCTATGTTTGTCAGTAGAGCTACTTGTCCTATCATTCATGTTAAGGAGTCAGAATCGTGTGACAACTGTCTTTTAATTTGGCTGACAAATTTTCCTTAGTGTGCATATTTTGCTATTTTTAAAAAAAAATCTTTATATGAGCCTAGCTAATATTAATGTTTGCTCAACACTGCTAAGCAATATGCAAACCCAAGAAAATAAACCTACTTTGATTTGTACTTGTGATGGCCTTCCATAAAAATGAAATTTTTTCCTGAATTTCTGTCCTCAATTTTGACCCTTTGTCTTGGATTTTGACAGTCAATGCCCAGACTTTTGCCTCCATACAAGGTGGTCACTGTACTGAACAGTGACCCATCATCCAGTGCTCCGAGGGGCAATCATTGCTACTATGTAATACAAATGAATAAATATATAGCTACAAATATAAATATATGCTTAAATAATAGTTTTAGTTGTTTTCCCTACTAAATTAGGTTCTCTTCAATAACATTTTAATTTCATTAAAATATTGTTAAACATTTACAGGTGAAACACCGGACCTTTAAAGAATTTGCACTCTGTACTTGAAGGTTTGGCTCTTCTTTAATTCACAGTAATATGTTCTCATCAGCATGTCTAGAATGTAATCTCAGCGCAGTCAAGTGCCAAAGAAGCCTTGATAGAGCTGTACGCCATAAATACTAGTTAATGTAACATGAAGAAACATAACATATGATATCAAATGTTCTGATACTTACAAGATTATCAATGATAGCACATTTAGCTGCACAATGTATTTGTTAAACATTCTTTCAAAAGAGGAGCATGATTGTTAGACCGCACCTGAAAATACCAAGCCTTACTAACCTAGATTGGGGCAATTGTTCTCTGTAAGTGCAGAATGTGCGAATTGTACTGTCAGTGTGGGATTCATTCTATCTTCTGCAGTAGAAATAAATCCCATTGTCCAGTTGTATTTGAATAAAATTAACAAAAATAATATAATGATTGTAACAACAACAACCATAATAATCATCATTATCATAATAATATTCCTTAATGTTGAACCCCTTTTGATATCAATGTTAATACATGAGTCTGATGTTGCACTGAGCTCCAAAGCATTGGGTTTCCCTTTACTAAGTCTCATAAGATTCATAAAGCAATCTCAAGAGTATTTACGGTCCTCCTCGCATGAAGGGGATCATTAGCTGAACAACCTAAATAAGACTCATTCAGATATCAGGATTACATATAGCAAAATAACTGGAAATGTTGGCCAATTTCAAAACAAAGTTCTTGGTAGAAAAAGACAGGTTAGATTCTGAGTGTGAGTCATCATGAGTGGAATAAAAACCTGTGGATTCAAACTGACAGCGGAAACATGAGGAGGAGGATTAGTTTTTCATGATAAATGAAATCACTTGGCACTATATTGCATATCTAGTTCTGGCTAAATCCAGGCTGATAGTCAGCCAGGTCACATTAAAATAGTTCTTTCATTGAGGAAAATCAGACTATGAATTTCTTAACGTCATATGTTTTGCATATTCTAGGTTACGCCTAAAATGTTCAGCAACACCACAGCATAATAATGCTTAGTTAACGTGGTTGACCTGACACATTATACATTAAAATTATAATTTCGAGAGGAAGGATCATCTTATCCCATGAACAACAAATATTGCATTAAATAAAACGGTTGTTTTCAGCAATCAAAAGCAAGGTTAATGTGTGCACCAAGTACATTAAAAGCTCTCATGGTGGATTAATGCGGAAAACACATGGAGACCCTCTAGAGACTTATCAAAGTGTGACACTGCAGATATTAAACGGGGGAGAAGCCGTTAGAGACAATACATGTGTAAATAAATACAGGTGAAGAGAATGATATCTGACCTAAGAAGACCAGATCAAAGCAGAGAGTGAGAGGAGCTGAGAAGCTGCCCGTAGATTTCCTGGAAAAGACTTTTCTGACTGTATTACAGAGAAAGATCCACAGCTGGTTACCTTGCTAATGGTAATTAATTCTTTCCCCTCGACTAATTCTTTCCTGACATAAGGACCTTGTCTTATTTGACACAGAGGTAGTTAAGGATATACCCTCACTGGACAGTCTTTCAGCCATAAGCAGTTCCCTGGGCTTTAATTGAAGACTGGCAGGCGGGATACTTCCCCACAAATGTGGCGGGTATCTTGCCTACCTTATTATAAGTGCAGCATAGCCTAGGGCACTTGTCATGGCAGATGGGATATCTGTCACGTTTTTACAAAATATCCCTTCTGGTAGACTCTAAATAAGACTGTCTGTTGTCAATTGGGTAATACCTCCGGCTCGATTCCCAAAGACTTGGGTATGACTAGATAACACACTCGTTTCCTCATGGCTTACTACTGGAGTTCAGGAGCACCACAAGAGTAAGTCACTCAAAATCTTTGCGAATCAGGCCCATGGTTCCAATTAGTTGTTTTTTTGCCTAATGGGAGCATCCTCCATAAGAATGGAGTGTGCTAAATAAATGGTCCTTCATATTGCAGTGTGTGAAATATTTCTTTGTTATACGCTGCACAGTTTTGCGTACTACACAGCAAGTTTTAAAGTCAACAATTAATTACTGTATTACACCAAACATTGTTTTTAAAAGCTATGTTTTTACTAATGTTTTTATGTTTATAGCAGCTGGACAAGTATGGGGATGCACAGGATGATACTGTATTTTCCTCGTGTCTCTGGATGACAGTAGCGTAACGAAACTTGAGGGGGCCCCCTGCAAAGTACATGGACCCCCCCCCCACCCTGACCCAGTCAGGGGCTCACAAGCAGGGGCCCGCTACACATGCACAGTGCCAGAGGGGTTCCCCTGGAGTTCAGGGGTCCCCCCTCCCCCGCACCGCGAGGGCTGAGGGGGTTAATGTGACGCCACTGCTGAAGGGTAATCGTATAAGGGGAAGGTCAAGTGGAAAGGACTGTTAGCTAGTCTAAGTTCATCATTTATTGTTATACAATAACGGTATGTAGTATTAGTTAGATGTTCACTGCGGTTTATGGTGGAAACTGTGAAAGCAAATGTAAATTATATGATTTTATTACATTTACTGTGTCGAATGATTGTTTTTGCGTAAGGAATTAAATATTGTGCAAATTGTACTCAATGCTGCCCGGTTTATTAGGTGTAAAATGCAGATCACTACTATATTGTGTTCAAGTGGGCAACACTGCATATTGTGAATATTACAAATATTTATGTATTTGACTTCTTAGGGTGCTCAGATGAGGCCAACGGATTCCCCATAATCCGTTATTGATGCAAATCATGGCTTTCTCTGCACAGATGTGTGCAATTCTTTCCCTAGCTTCTCTGGGTCTGGCCTATCTCTCTTCTAATGCAAGTAGTTCACATTGATGCTGACTGCCTCTCTCCGTGTTCCCCAGCAAGCACTAATCTGCTCAAGGGATGTTGAAGCTGTCAGCACACAATGTGAAGAGGAGTTTGTATGACTCTTGCCCATTCACCACTGATCATCAATCGTTGAAGTGTTTTGCAAAACGCCTGCGATGACCTTGCCATAAGCCATAATGGCCTTCGATTCCTTGTACGAGTGCTTCAACGTGAAGAGGGCTGAGTTCAACCTGGTAGAAACATCCTGCAGTAGCTGCGCTTTTGTCTGTCCCTGAAGTGCATGTGTAGTAGTGGCTGGAGAATGGAGCTTCTTTTCTTTGCCCATCACCTCGAGGGCTCAGAGGCAAGTTCTGCTACAAGTTTGGGACATGGGATCCAATGTTTTTGTGCAAACGCACCCTGCGTAGTCACAGCAGATGTCATGCTAGTCGCATTGTTAGTGAACATAAAGCAACTTTCTAGTGTTAGATCTGCTAGCCAGCCATTAAAGGGATGCTATGTTTATCTCAAAGTAATGTGCTTTTTTAATACATTTTTTAAAAGTCTATAGACACTTTAACAATGTTAAAGAAAATTCGTGTTTTCTTTGGGTGTTTTCGAGGATGAAGTAAATGCAGCGAGCAAGCACTGCCACGTAATTCATATTTTATCTGCAGGTCCACATATCTGTTGTCAAAAGCAATGTGGGCAGAATCACAGTTAATATGATTATTCTCACTAAACCTTTGAGTTTCTGGTGGTAAACTACAGTGCTCTAGAAGGACTCCTGGTTGTGTGCTGCCATACTAAAACTCAAGGTGTCTTGTCCCAGCTGCTGCAAATCCACATTCCGAAAGGGATGGGAATAACAGAATGTAGCAACATGAGAGTTTGGCTTCTAAAAGGCCCTCATTTGAATTACCAGCACTGGAGTATGTTGGAAAGCACTTTGTCGGAAAGGCGATCCAGAAAATACAGCCCTTTTCTACCTCTGGTCTGCGTACAGCATGGGGCTATGGTGCAGCCCACTTCAACCGCTGGCACTATTGCCCAAGCAAGAGAAGTGGCGGCTACATGCACATGAATTAGAAGCAAGGGTAGATATCAGAACTGAACACCCAGATGTTAAGGATACAGCCACTGCAGCACCCATGATGGTGAACCTTACAAACTGATATAAGGGTGCTGAGAAATATGGGTAGCATGTGTCTCACACAGGCATGGACCCTGGGCCAAAAATTATACAAGAGCCTCTGTCCGACAAGCCACAGACGACAATGCTGCTTGGAAAAATGCACTCACAGTAGAATTGGCTGTCTTATATCCCTGCCCTCGTATTGCCCTTTAGCTAAATGGTCAGCCTGGTCTGAGTTTCACATATTATTTACTTTTAAAGTCTCGCCTGAGACAGCGCTTGTGTTGTCACTTGTGAGACATTTTGTTTGCATAATGGGGGAGTAGAGCCCCCCCATTACTTACCATTGGTTGATTTCATCGTCAAATCGTCACTTTTGTTTCCTTTGGGGATGTGGGGGGTGGGGTCTTTCATTATCACAGCTGGCCCTAGGGTCCCTAAGGCTGAAATCGGCTCAGGATAGGGGGCCCACACACACCTCCCTCCCCAAGCAACTACATAAATTTTGACCCCCCCCCCCCCGGGTCAGTGGTGTAGCAAGGGAGTGGGCGGTCCGCCCCGGGTGGCACGAGTTTTGGTGGCAGTGGCCTCCTCCTGCTCTTACCTGCCGTCTCGGGGCGGCAACATCGCCACTCCCCAACCCTCTACAATGCGGCCGTAATGGGCGGCAATTCGTGGAATCTCGCCAGCACCCACCCCCCTCTTCAAAGCGGGCCCCACGGGGCGGCAAATGCAGGGACCGCCACATTTGGCTAAAGGGCTAGCTACGCCACTGCCCGGGTTCCTGGCACCCCCAGGGGTCATTTTAATCAAACACTGGCTGACACCATTTTGTTTTGTTGCTATCCCGCAGGAGTATTGAGGGGTCATGGAAAAAATCTTTTTTTTAATTTTGACCCGCTTATAATGTTTTTCTAACCATTTTCAGGACAGTGAACTAAGTCCCCTTAGTCCTGTAATGGCTACCACAACATTTTTGTTCATGTTACAGCCAGTCAATTAGAGCACTTACTCTTGCTGTAGACTCACTCTCATCGGAGTGAGGTGGCCCAAGGGAAAAAAAAGCTTCCTCAGCCAATCACAATGCTCTATTTTTTGAAGTTGTGCTTGCTGGACTCTCGTGAGAGTCACTTGAACCCAACCATCCAGATATATAAATATTTTTGTAAGTTAATTTCTCAAAAACTACCAAACAGACTTACACTAAATCACAAATACACACTTTCTGAACCAGATCTAGCTTTCTGGTAAATTTGGTTTTGGGACCCCCATTTTTTCTTGGCTTCCACTTGATGTATCACCCCAAAACTTTCCATGAAGAAACTAGTATATATATATGATTAGATTAGATTAGATTAAAATACTTATAAAGCACAGGGCTGCCTCGGCAAAGAGGCGTCCCAGCGCTGAAGCCAGACTAAGCAGGAGTCAAGACAAAGGGAAATATATCTGGGAAAGAACAAGGGACAGGACAGAGGGAGTTAGACCTGGGAAAAGAGCCAAGTCTTCACAAGGCGTCTGAAAGCCTGATGGTCAGGGTTGCTGCGGATGTATAGAGGGAGAGCGTTCCAGAGAGTGGGGGCCAGGCGTCTAAAGGAGCGGCCACCCGATCTAGCTCTACGTATGTGAGGGATACATGCAAGATTCTGGTTCGCCGAACGTAGGGCACGCGAGGGGGTGTACAGAGTGCAGAGGTCGCCTATGATATCTGGGGCACTTCCTGTCAGTATCTTATGCGTGATGCAGAGCGTCTTGAAGCAAACACGCTGTTCGAGGGGCAGCCAGTGCAGGCGGCGGAGAAGATTAGAAGCATGACTGAATTTAGGAAGGGCAAAAATAGCACGAGCTGCCGCGTTCTGGACCCGCTGCAATTTATTAAGCACGGATTTATTAGAGCCGAGAAGAAGCACATTGCAGTAGTCCAGATGAGCCAGAATAGAAGCTTGGATAATCAGTTGGCGTGTTTGGGCATCAAAGAGACCCAAAATCGGTCGAAGGCCGCGCAATAGTCCAAAGCATTTCCCGGCCACTGATTTGGCATGTGTTTCAAAGTTGAGGTTATTATCAACTATGAAGCCTAGATTTTTCACCGCAGGTTTGGGATCAGGGGGATCACCAAGTGCCCGGGGCCACCATTCCTTCGTCCAGAGATGAGACTCTTTGCCAACCAGGAGAATCTCTGATTTGGTAGAGTTCAATTGCAGAAAGTTAGCCGTCATCCATTCTGCAATTGCAGAGATGTCTTCTTTAAATTTTATTTTGTCTCGCTTGGGATCATTGGACAGGGCAATCACTAGTTGGGTGTCGTCGGCGTATGACACCAGGGAGATTCCTCGTACTTTGGCCAGCCGTGCCAAAGGGCTCATATATATATTGAAGAGCGTAGGGCTCAATGCAGAGCCCTGAGGAACCCCACAGCGAAGAGAGTGTACATGGGAAGAGAAAGGGGGAGAGGTCACTTGAAAGGTTCGGTCGGCCAGGAAGGAGGAGAACCATGCTAGAGCTTTATTCCCAATTCCTATCTCCTTCAAACGTAGGAGCAGGATTTCATGGGACACCGTGTCAAATGCCGCGCTTAGATCCAGCAGCACCAGCGCTGATGTGCTGCCGGCATCCAGCGCGGATTTGAGTTGTTCTACCACAGCCAGTAAAGCTGACTCAGTGCTGTATCTTGGTCGGAACCCATTCTGTGAACTATCAAGTATATGATTAGATTCTAGAAACTGTGGTAGAGTAGAATTCACATGTGCTTCTAGAATTTTAGAGAGGAAAGGAAGCAAAGAAATCGGGCGGTAGTTCTCTGGTTTGGACGTGTCGAGTGTTGGTTTCTTAAGTAGAGGGACCACTTTTGCATGCTTCCATGATTTAGGCACCATCGCAGTAAAGAGGGATAGATTGAGTAACTCCAGACACTCAGGAAGAAGACCTTGTTGAATTTTCCTGAAAGCGTCTGGTTTGAGAGGATCGTCTGGAGATCCAGATTTGATTTTGACCACTAATCTCTCAAATTCCTTCAGGGAAATAGAGGGAAGAGATGCAAGGAGGACAGTCTCAGAGCCAATATAAACATTCTTCCCGCAAACACTGGAGGGTATACCATGATCGAACTTTTGGTAGATATCTTCGACCTTCTTCAAAAAGAAGGTTGCCAGCTCCTCACAGTGTTTGTGGGAGGAAATAATATTGCCCGATTCCACTGGAGAGGAGATTAAATCTTTCAGTAGAGAGAATATAGTTTTGCTGCGGTTGGTGCTTGTATTCATCAGGCTGGAGTAATGAGCTGCTCTGGTTATGCGCACCAGTTTATGATAGGATTTAATGGCCGCTCTATATAGTGCTTTGGCCTGGGGGTCATATGATCTCCTCCAGGATCTTTCTAAGATCTTGCAGTTCTTCTTAGCAAGGGTTAGATCTTCATTGAACCAGGCATTGGCCCGAGTGCTTTTAGAATGGGTAAGTTTAAGGGGAATGCATGTATCTAAGGCTTGAGTAATCCACCTTTGGAAGATCGCGTTAGCCTCTTCCATATTTGCAACTTTTACCATAGGCTTTGCACTCAGGGCTGTGAGGAAGTCTACTTGGTTCAGTTTATGCCAGGGCCGTTTTAATGAAGGATGTAATCAAGACCGTAGTAACATGGTCGAAACGCGTCATGCTAGGCACTTGCCTCCATCTGACTGGTTGCTGTGTGATGGATTTTATTCTGGAATAAAGCACTGCATTTGTTAAAAGACTTTCTGTGGTCCGTACCTGCCTTCTCCAAGCTGCCTTGGTGGTGAATCAGGAATCGGGATTGTGTGTATATATATATATATATATATATATATATTTTTTTTTTTTTTGCAACAAAGGACGCCGCACTCAGGAATCTTGAAATTAAATGCTTTAATTCACAGAGCCAGTCTGTCACTTTATACTAACACTAAGATTGATATATATAAATATGTGCGGAAGCTTAAACTGACTAAGGTACATGCTGGCAAAGAATCACAGCAAAACCAGAACACGATTGCCCAGGAACCAAACAGTGAGCAAACAAAAATGACACAACCTTGACCATAGAAGAAATCCCACACCTAAAAATCTATATGATCTAGCAAACGAATTCCAAGAGGATGAAATCACTGAAATCCAGATGCTCCAAAACCTCGAGATCGATACTAAACAACACAAAAGTAGTGGTCTCATGAATAAATCCAGATACTGCCCACAATTGTCACCAGGCAACAAAATTGATTCCTTCTCTGAATCTGTGATGTATGAAATTGATAAAATGGAAAAAATAAGAAACAACAAACACAGGGAGAATATGTCCACAAGGGAAAAACAAGCAATCCAAACGTTAGCCAACAATTCCAACATAATTATCAAACCCGCTGACAAGGGCGGAAATATTGTGATTCAAAATACAAGTGATTACAAAATTGAAGCCTACCGTCAATTACATGACTCAGCAAAATATGAGAAGTTAACACACAATACAGTTCATAAAATGATTCAAGATCTGAGGAACAACCTGGATGAATGGCATAAACACAATCTAATTAATACAGATGAAAGCCAATATCTTCTCAAAGAAAATCCCACTATGCCAACGATTTATTTCCTACCCAAAGTTCACAAAACCATGATCAATCCTCCCGGGAGACCAATCGTGTCATCATGTGATTCATTGTATGAAAACGTTTCATCCTATGTGGACCATTACCTCACTCCCATGGTCAAAAATTTAAACTCCTACATCCAAGATACAGGGGACTTTCTGCGTATACTGTCGAACACAGCATGGAATCCATCATACATCATGGTAACGATCGATGTAATTTCCCTATATACATCCATTGAACATTCGATAGGACTCAATGCCTGTGCATATTTCTTGAAACAACGGAATATCAGCGAATTGGAGCACTCAGCAATGTTACTAACGATGATAAAAATGTGTCTGAATAACAACATCTTTCTCTTTGATCACAAAATATACCATCAACTATGTGGCTGTGCCATGGGCATTTCCTTCTCCCCAAATTACGCAAATCTCACTATGGGGTGGTGGGAGAAGGAAATAGCCTGGGGTCCAAATAACAAGGAGGCCCTAGAAAAGATCATATTGTGGACACGCTACATAGACGATTTGTTCCTAATTTGGAATGGAAATAAAGAGGAATTCATGGAATACTTCAAAACTCTAAATGAGAACAATATTGGACTTTCTTTTACTTGTACCACCAGTCGTCATAAAATAGACTTTTTAGACATCACAGTCTACATTGACAATGGGCAAATACAGACGACTCTTTATAGAAAGAAAACGGCAACAAATAGTATCCTTCGTGCAGACAGTTTTCATCCTAAACCCTTACTGAGTAGCATCCCATTTGGAGAATTCATTAGGATGCGACGCAACTGTTCCAAAGATGAGGAAGCTGAACAAGAAATACTGAAGAGTGCAAACAGACTCAAAAAGAGAGGATACAAAGAAAGAGACCTCCAATAAAAGTATGAAGAAAGTGAAAGAAACTACACGAACAGAAATTCTTGTCAAGAAAACTGAGAGAACAAAGGAAAACTCAAATGAGGGTAACAAGCAGACAGCTCCAAGACTTATACTGACATACAGCAAAGAAGCACGGAAAATCAGACAAAGCATCCAAAAATATTGGCCATTACTAAAACAAGATCAAGATCTTGAGAAAATCATTGGTGAAAGACCGCAAATTACCTTTAGAAAGGTATCATCTCTTAAGGATACATTAGTACAAAGCCATTTCCAATCTGATACCAAAAGAAAAAATTGGCTAGAGCAACAACAAACTGGCTTTAAAAGGTGCAACAACTGCAAAGCCTGTAAAATCGGAATCAATAAAAAAGATATAAGAGATCCAGAAGGAAGAATAATCCACATCAACCAAAGAATAACATGTTCATCGCAATATGTGGTCTATGCCATACAATGCAATTGCGGCTTGATGTACATTGGCAGCACCATCTGCATGTTGAAAAAACGGATCTTGGAACACATCCGGTCAGTAAAAAATAAAGATCAAAGTTATGCAACTGCCAAACATCTACTCGCCTGCCAAAGTGGTGACTGGCGAAAAATGAATTTCTTTGGTATAGACATGGTGGAAAATAATGAAAGGATGGGCGACAGGAAAAAGAAACTCAGACAGCTAGAATCGAAGTATATAATCAGGCTTCGCACAAAGAATCCGAAAGGGATGAACTTTGATGAAGAACTTTACGTCCATCTATAAACGGACAGAAACTTTGGATCATATATTGAATAAATACCAACTATGACACAGGTTGATAAGATAACCCATCTTCAGGAATAAGAACGCATTAACACCAATCAACTTGTTTTAATCTAAACACAAATGGATTGAAAACTATAAGAAATGTTACAAAATGTGTAATAATGTTGGTTAAATCATGAATGTTCTCAAGATAGGTCCCGTATTAAATGGGGGGTACTATACCCATCCAGTATCTTGAGTACAATCACATAAAACCATGAGTAATACTACTTAGTATGTACTATACATGTTGAAATTACTGTTTTGGCCACCGCCTTTGGTTGATGTGTGATAAAAGTGATAAACATCACCATTTCTTAAACTATGAGTAATGCAAATGGTAAATTATGAAATTATGTGATCACCAGTAAATTGCTGAGCGCAACGAAATAACAATATCTATTATAAATAATGTCTCTGTCACGAGGTTATCTGTAAATATTTTAAAATGGAACTACAAATCCCAGAATTCAATGGGAATGTATACTTAGAGGAAATGACATAAAACAGATGTAAAAGTAGTGCACCCCACCGTGAGAAAGGCCGTGCTGGCCGAAACGCGTCGGTGTGACAGACTGGCTCTGTGAATTAAAGCATTTAATTTCAAGATTCCTGAGTGCGGCGTCCTTTGTTGCAAAAAAATACCTTGGCCATTGGTTCGGCCCAACGCCTGCACCCGCTGCTGCGCGCTCCGGCAGGAACCACATTGCAGGAAATATATATATATATATATATACACACACACATATATATACACACACATATGTGTGTGTGTATTAAAATCCATATTTCACCGGGAACTGCGAAACAAGGAAAATATTTCATGGTTGCCTGTGATATACAGATCTCATCATCTTAATGACAGCGCCTAAACAGCTCTGCAGAGTTTTAACATTGTCAGGGCTATCAGGATAATGCAGCATAGAGGACTAAATTATATAGCTGGGTTATGTAAACTATGCAGCTAAAAGTAAAAATTATACACTCCCATTTTCTGTCATTATTATTTTTATCCAGAAGACCATTGTCAGACTATCCCCTGACATAAATATTATGTTCTAAACATTATTTACAAAAATATTGCTCCATTAGAGTCAATAATAGAAAATCTACACCAAACAGGAAGTTTTTTTTTGTAAACAATATTTCAGATGATATTTCTGACAACTGTAATCTGACATACAATCTGTAATCTGATGTACAATCATCAAACCAAACTCTGTATGGTGTTCACATAACAGAACATTATAGGGTGGCCCCTGTTCAAGACATGGATTGAAAAACTTCTGTTAGCATTTTATACGTTTCTCTGTCGGCTGCTTAGTTTGCCTTTCAGTTTGTCATGAGTGTTCCATCTTGAGTATCATTAGGATGAGATTCTAAACCATTTATGATATAGTTATTGATGCATAAATTAATTGTATTGAGTTCCTCTATTGCTCAGCTACTACAAACAAACATGTCTTGACACTTGTGTTATTTAGGTCTAAAACAGTGAAGGCTTGTACATGGACATGTCAACATGCTTTCCCAAAACAAAGGGGTAAAGGCAGGAGGCTTAGAAAACCCATATGCTGAACTCACTTGAGATAGGTGAGCCGACAAATGGCTTGAGCTCTCCTATTGTCACCAGACAGAAATGGAAAGCCAACTACTTAAGTTACCATTTGAAAAATGTTATTTGTTTGATTTTTCATCTAATTTGTTTTCTAATAAATATTAGAACATTGGAATGTTGAGAGCTCAATTGAAGCTAATGGAGTGACTCCGGGCTTATAACGGCCTTCTGCTCCAACATTCCAATGTTTGTCTTTCTGTTTCTCCTTTTTCAATTTAGAAAATGTTACCCTTAGTAGGTGGAATGGTCTAATAGCCTTATAGCCCTTCTGCCTTGGGCTATACTTACTGTTAAAGGCCGTCCTCCTCGTCATAGTCCCTCGCTGCAACAGGTTCTTTAACAACCAGTATAACCCTCTGCAGAAGGCTTTACTAATATTTTTCTATACTGTGTGCGGCTCATTGCAATATACTGTATAATTGTCCCTATTAGTCTAAATCCTTTAGACTGTGCTTTGGAGTGTGCGCTGTTTTTGTTACTGTTTGATGAGGGGTGTGCGTGTGTGTGCGTATGTATGTGTGTGTGTGTGTGTGTGTGTGTGTGTGTAAAAGAACCCAACCCTCACCGTCTTGTTCAAGTCATCTCTTTGCTTCAGGTGATGTAAGCAGGTCTCTGCAAACTGCAAACCCTGGGATAATCTTGCATGCCAACACCATAAAACCAGTATTCCTCACAACAGAACAATAAACTCAAATATGTCTGCACACCGAGACATTTAAATCCAGGAGAATATTATCAGGGCGCACATGGGTATTCGCCTCCAGATATACAATTAGAATTCCAGAGGTGAATTCAAGAGGCGTGGGTCACTGAACACAATACTGTGGTCTATGCCACTGAACAGAATAGACTAGCCCTTCTATCTGCACAACTGTGTATTCGAGAATATGCTGAGGAGTGGTACATCATTGACTGCAGTTGTGTGTGCATATTCCACATGGAGGACTTATGCAATAACTTGTTTTGTAATTAAAATGACTCATACACGTCACTCCCAATGTTTGCTCCTGTTCCTACTACCATTTTACCATGTCGATTTGATGACTTGCAATCTTTTAAACACACCACATTTATATTTATATGTGCCTGTTAATATAAGCTTCGTATAATCAAGTCATATGTATTATGTTTTTTTTATGATTGGTTTTAATGTTTTAAAGAAGCCATAATCTGGTTTAAATTAAATTGTTGTGTATTCAGCATTGTTTGCTTAACATGAGATATGTGTTTTTTACTCAAAAAGCCCCACTTAGCCGGGGTCTGTACTTTTATTTCGAATGCCTGTGTTAAAATGTAATATTATAAAAACCACAAAATTTTTCAAAATGCATACATTTATTGACTCAAGATCGTACTTAGAAGGTGCGCAGGAAAAGCAATAATCTATTAATTATACTCATTCAAAAATCAGATGCCCTCTTGTCCTGCTCCACAATCCTTCGTTGACAGGATTATTAGCAGCATGTTAACAGACTCTGTCGAATTTGTCCGAAGGTGTAACAGTACTTATATGGGTTTCTTGACTGTATGCTCATTAAAATGTAACCTTTCCCGTTCGCTTGCTTCATCCCAAAGAGGAGCACCCTTTGGCATACAGTAACGCACATTAAAGGGTAACATGTGAATTGTAAAAAGACTGTGTGGTGTGTGCAGGTCCCCCTTCCACGCCAATCATCTTAATACAGGGAGGAGGCGCGAGAGCATGCTCTGATGTAATTAGAATTCGCAGTCTGCCCTCCACAGTGACAATGGCAATCAGACAGGTAATATTCTCATATTAGTTTCTTGCTTCTGCACCTGTTCTAAGGGAGGTCACGAACAGCACCTCCCCCTAGGATCAGGGGACATGTAGGCCTAATTAGTTTAGAGCTTGCTCCATGTATCCATTGCAGTAGCAGACATCTGGTCTTTTATGTAAGGCTTTACTGCAATTTGTCGACTCATCAGGGGAATTAGCTAAGATGGTTGTTTGCTGTACCTAAGTTGCTCTATTCTGCCATTGGACTCATGGAACAAATGGTACAAGACATTTAAGAGAATCTCTCTGTGCTACATATAGCAACTTTTTTGTTGGAATCAAGTTATATCTTATAAATCACACAATTAAAGACATGGTAAGCTCAATGTTGTTATGTTCATTTCCAGAAACAGAAACGTAGCAATACTTTTCAATGTGTGGTGCAATACAAGTAGGAAAAGAGGCATTTTATTTGGTCGTCGCGGCCCTGATGTGCAAAGGTGATCATAATGGGTTTATTAATATGAGAATATTTTTGTGTTTGTAGGTTCACCTGATAGCCACAGCTTAATATAAGTTATGTATTTATTTGTATTACGCTTAAACTCTTGGGGGCCACAATACAGAAGTGTCGTTTTGGTGTAAAGAACAGGGTAAATCCATTTCCATCATTGTTGATACTTGTATAAGTAATGGGGCAAACAGTTTTTGTTTCACATTATATTAAATAAATACTTTTTGTATCTGACAAAAAAGAAGGAAACATTGCGAAACTGCATGTAGAACATGTACTGCTTACAAATAATTTGAAATCATTAATACCTAATTTAACAAAGGAATTCTAGTTCATAGCAAACGTTTGTCACAACATAGAACTGACTATTTGTCCTCTTAACGTGTAAAACATGGAAGATGCTGACTTTGTCTTAAGCCTGGTTATGTTTATCTCATTTGTAAAAAGATTTTGCTAAGTTCGGTTTTACACAAACAGTCAAAATGTTGCAAACGGAAGTTTCCTGTTTGTTTAGATTTTTGCACCAGAGGAAAGGTTTTGTAATTCTTGCATCTCAAAAGTGCTTGAACCAAAGGACTGACAATAAGTGATAAAAAAGACTATATTGAACGGTGTGTCTTCAAGGTTTTCCTAAATGGTTTACATTCAACTTCCTACCTAGTAAAATCTTATTGAATTAGTCATACATACTCGAATACGTCTTGGATCTGTGATGTTTCTCTGCACAAATTATACCAGTTATTAATTAGGAGCATTTTAGTGAAGAAAGAAAGAAGGCCATGCATGGTGCCATGTTCTGCAGCCTGGGATGAGGGAGAGCATGAACGTTGCCATGAAATAAAACAGCATCATATTCCTCATACCGACCTGCCGAAAAACTAAACGAGAACTAAAACTACCTATTGAAATAAACTGCATCACCTTTACCAAAATTACCCTGCATGGATTTAGATCAACAAAAGAAAAGGCCCGTCGGAATTAAGTGCCGTCTAAAAATAGTATAAGAGAAGCAATTGATGGACGGAATGCTGGACAATGCAAACATTCACCCCCAGTCACAAGGATCTGGGTTAAATCCATCATTCTTTTGCTCACCACACCACCCCAGTTTGGACCCAGCCATATGCAAATCAGTCTTGACCCTGTTCCTTGTGGGAACAGTCCAGCCCGAACTGCCAAGCCAGGTCCTCCCTGGACCGGAAACAAGCATCCTGGGACCGGTTTCAGGGCATCACCCTTCTTCAGCCAGGCTAGCTTGAATCCAGTGGTGTAGTGAGCACGGGACCCACGTCTGGGCATACCCTTCCCACTTAGGGCGACAAATGCAAAAGAAGCAATTGATGGACGGAATGCTGGACAATGCAAACATTCACCCCTAGTCCTAGGATGCTTGTTTCCAGTCCAGGGAGGACCTGGCTTGGCAGTTTGGGTTGGACTGTTCCCATGAGGCACAGGGTCAAGACTGATTTGCATATGGCTGGGTTCAAACTCGAATGGCATGGTGAGCAAAAAAACGATGGATTTAGGCCCAGATCTCTGTACTGGGGTGAATGTATGACATTGTTCTGCATTCTGTCCATCAACTGTTGTTTTTGCATTTGTCACCCCGAGTGGGACGGGTATGCCCAGACGTGGGTCCCGTGCTCTCCATGCCACTGGAATCAAGCTATCCTGGCTGAAGAGGGGTGAAACCCCGAAACCGGTCCTAGGATGCTTGTTTCCAGTCCAGGGAGGACCTGGCTTGGCAGTTCGGGTTGGACTGTTCCCATGAGGCACAGGGTCAAGACTGATTTGCATATGGCTGGGTTCAAACTGGAATGGCATGGTGAGCAAAAACGATGGATTTAGGCCCAGATCTCTGTACTAGGGTGAATGTATGACATTGTTCTGCATTCTGTCCATCAACTGTTGTTTTTGCATTTGTCACCCCGAGTGGGACGGGTAAGCCCAGACGTGGGTCCCGTGCTCTCCATGCCACTGGAATCAAGCTATCCTGGCTGAAGAGGGGTGAAACCCCGAAACCGGTCCTAGGATGCTTGTTTCCAGTCCAGGGAGGACCTGGCTTGGCAGTTCGGGTTGGACTGTTCCCATGAGGCACAGGGTCAAGGCTGATTTGCATATGGCTGGGTTCAAACTGGAATGGCATGGTGAGCAAAAAACGATGGATTTAGGCCCAGATCTCTGTACTGGGGTGAATGTATGACATTGTTCTGCATTCTGTCCATCAACTGTTGTTTTTGTATTTGTCACCCCGAGTGGGACGGGTATGCCCAGACGTGGGTCCCGTGCTCTCCATGCCACTGGAATCAAGCTATCCTGGCTGAAGAGGGGTGAAACCCCGAAACCGGTCCTAGGATGCTTGTTTCCAGTCCAGGGAGGACCTGGCTTGGCAGTTCGGGTTGGACTGTTCCCATGAGGCACAGGGTCAAGACTGATTTGCATATGGCTGGGTTCAAACTGGAATGGCATGGTGAGCAAAAAACGATGGATTTAGGCCCAGATCTCTGTACTGGGGTGAATGTATGACATTGTTCTGCATTCTGTCCATCAACTGTTGTTTTTGCATTTGTCACCCCGAGTGGGACGGGTATGCCCAGACGTGGGTCCCGTGCTCTCCATGCCACTGGAATCAAGCTATCCTGGCTGAAGAGGGTGAAACCCCGAAACCGGTCCTAGGATGCTTGTTTCCAGTCCAGGGAGGACCTGGCTTGGCAGTTCGGGTTGGACTGTTCCCATGAGGCACAGGGTCAAGACTGATTTGCATATGGCTGGGTTCAAACTGGAATGGCATGGTGAGCAAAAAAACGATGGATTTAGGCCCAGATCTCTGTACTGGGGTGAATGTATGACATAAAATGTTCTGCATTCTGTACATCAACTGTTGTTTTTGCATTTGTCACCCCGAGTGGGACGGGTATGCCCAGACGTGGGTCCCGTGCTCTCCATGCCACTGGAATCAAGCTATCCTGGCTGAAGAGGGTGAAACCCCAAAACCGGTCCTAGGATGCTTGTTTCTAGTCCAGGGAGGACCTGGCTTGGCAGTTCGGGTTGGACTGTTCCCATGAGGCACAGGGTCAAGGCTGATTTGCATATGGCTGGGTTCAAACTGGAATGGCATGGTGAGCAAAAAACGATGGATTTAGGCCCAGATCTCTGTACTGGGGTGAATGTATGACATTGTTCTGCATTCTGTCCATCAACTGTTGTTTTTGCATTTGTCACCTCGAGTGGGACGGGTATGCCCAGACGTGGGTCCCGTGCTCTCCATGCCACTGGAATCAAGCTATCCTGGCTGAAGAGGGGTGAAACCCCGAAACCGGTCCTAGGATGCTTGTTTCCAGTCCAGGGAGGACCTGGCTTGGCAGTTCGGGTTGGACTGTTCCCATGAGGCACAGGGTCAAGACTGATTTGCATATGGCTGGGTTCAAACTGGAATGACATGGTGAGCAAAAAACGATGGATTTAGGCCCAGATCTCTGTACTGGGGTGAATGTATGACATTGTTCTGCATTCTGTCCATCAACTGTTGTTTTTGCATTTGTCACCCCGAGTGGGACGGGTATGCCCAGACGTGGGTCCCGTGCTCTCCATGCCACTGGAATCAAGCTATCCTGGCTGAAGAGGGGTGAAACCCCGAAACCGGTCCTAGGATGCTTGTTTCCAGTCCAGGGAGGACCTGGCTTGGCAGTTCGGGTTGGACTGTTCCCATGAGGCACAGGGTCAAGACTGATTTGCATATGGCTGGGTTCAAACTGGAATGGCATGGTGAGCAAAAAACGATGGATTTAGGCCCAGATCTCTGTACTGGGGTGAATGTATGACATTGTTCTGCATTCTGTCCATCAACTGTTGTTTTTGCATTTGTCACCCCGAGTGGGACGGGTATGCCCAGACGTGGGTCCCGTGCTCTCCATGCCACTGGAATCAAGCTATCCTGCCTGAAGAGGGGTGAAACCCCGAAACCGGTCCTAGGATGCTTGTTTCCAGTCCAGGGAGGACCTGGCTTGGCAGTTCGGGTTGGACTGTTCCCATGAGGCACAGGGTCAAGACTGATTTGCATATGGCTGGGTTCAAACTGGAATGGTATGGTGTTCAAAAAAACGATGGATTTAGGCCCAGATCTCTGTACTGGGGTGAATGTATGACATTGTTCTGCATTCTGTCCATCAACTGTTGTTTTTGCATCTAAAAATAGTATAGCAGCGAGGATGCTGTATACAAATTGGAAGTGTCAGAAATGTGTTCAATTTCTGCCCGCAGGACATTTGGGTGCTTATTTACAGGCCTCTTGCGCCGCTGGTGCGTCACTTTTAATATGGGAAAAAGAGACCAACCGGCGGCGCAAGGGGCTTGTAAATAAGACCCTTGGGGGCAGATTACAAGGACTGGCGCATCTCTGCATATTAGCAGGGATGCACCAGTAAAGATGCGACACGCAAAAATACCCTTGCGCCACCACGGATGCGTCGCATTTACAATGCGGCGCACCGTGGCGCAAGGATAGACAGATGCGTGTCGCATCTTTTGTCGTAAGGGCAGCGCATTGCTGGAGTCGTGTCGCAAGCGCGATGCAACTCCAGCAATGCTCAGGGGCGGCCTATACTTATTGTGCTGCGTCACTCCTTACGCCTGCTTCAAGCAGGAGTAAGGTTTTGACGCAGCGGCGTCGTAAAAGTGACTCCGTGAAATCTTGTAGATTTCACTGCGTCACTTTTACGAGGCTTTCTTGCGAAGGAACGCCCACCCTGCATACATTGGGGCAGATTTACAAGGACTGGCGCATCTCTGCATATTAGTAGGGATGCGCCAGTAAAGATGTGACACGCAAAAATACCCTTGCGCCACCATGGATGCGTCACATTTACAATGCGGCGCACCGAGCGCAAGGATACACAGATGCGTGTCGCATCTTTTGTCGTAAGGGCAGCGCATTGCTGGAGTCGTGTCGCAAGCGCGACGGAACTCCAGCAATGCTCAGGGGCGGCCTATACTTATTGTGCTGCGTCACTCCTTACGCCTGCTTCAAGCAGGCGTAAGGTCTTGACGCAGCGGCGTCGTAAAAGTGACTCGGTGAAATCTTGTAGATTTCACTGCGTCACTTTTACGAGGCTTTCTTGCGACGGAACGCCCACCCTGCATACATTGGGGCAGATTTACAAGGACTGGCGCATCTCTGCATATTAGTAGGGATGTGCCAGTAAAGATGCGACATGCAAAAATACCCTTGCGCCACCACGGATGCGTCACATTTACAATGCGGCGCACCGTGGCGCAAGGATAGACAGATACGTGTCGCATCTTTTGTCGTAAGGGCAGCACATTGCTGGAGTCGTGTTGCAAGCGCGACGCAACTCCAGCAGTGCTCAGGGGCGGCCTATACTTATTGTGCTGCGTTACTCCTTACACCTGCTTTAAGCAAGCATAAGGTTTTGACGCAGCGGCGTCGTAAAAGTGACTCCGTGAAATCTTGTAGATTTCACTGCGTCACTTTTACGAGGCTTTCTTGCGACGGAACGCCCACCCTGCATACATTATACCTGACGCAGGTATAATGTAGCGCAGGGCTTTACAACGTGACGCATCTCTCTAGATGCGTCATGTTGTAAATATGTCGCAACGTGGCGCATTGTTTACGACACCGCTCAGTCACAGAAGTGACGCAACAGCGGCGCAAATGTGTCGCAAGGGGCTTGTAAATCTGCCCCATTATACGTGACGCATGTATAATGTAGCGCAGGGCTTTACAACATGACGCATCTCCCTAGATGCGTCACGTTGTAAATATGTCGCAACGTGGCGCATTGTTTACGATGCCGCTGCATCACAGAAGTGATGCAACAGTGGCGCAAATGTGTCGCAAGGGGCTTGTAAATCTGCCCCTTGGTATCTAAGCAGCAGTTTAATTCCTATAGCTAAATATGTTTCTTATCACACAAAAGATCTGCTACCCTAATGAAATACAAACCCACATTAGTGGTATTCCTCTTTTTAAACCCCGCTCAATTGGAACATTTCACAGTGTGGCGCAGCAATGTCGGAGTAAAACATGGTGCATCCCAGAATCAGGTAAGTGTGTTTTTATGCTGCGGGGGTCTGCCCTGATTTTTTAAAAGGATCACGTAACTTATGAAACCTCTCCTTCTCTCAGTGATACCACTAGTCACCAGTTCCAGCTAGGTGGCCCGAATCACACCATTTCTCGTGAACCCTAACAGAATGATAGTATGGACATATTTCACCACTTGATGATGAGGTGTGTTATTGTGCTTGGTGATGCGCTGATAGTGCATTAGTGTACCGGGGCCACATGTTTTTTCACACCTCGAACTGAGTATGGCACTCACTGCTCATGAGAAATTGGCATTTTCATTCCCCAGGTACTGCGTGCATAGCCTACTGTTGCTTGCAAATAACTGAGGTTTGCGTAGCTCCTTTCTTATTACAGGTGAGAAAGAGATTTTAAAATTAACAAGAAAATAACACTGGTTATAATAAAATGTGCAGAATTAACTGCAAGCTTGTGAGCTATCCTATTTACTTGTACTAGGCCTCAAATGGCTAAAGCAACGCTGCTTGGAAAACCAAGCTTGAATAGAAAATGCTGAATACAAGTTACTTATATAGTTTCAAGTATTTCCGCAGAATGTTTCTACTTATACAAAAATCACTGTTAACACATGATTTGTTTTTGTTATTTGAAGGGGTAATGAAAAGTTCATACATAGAAATGTAGCATTCTGAAATGTGAACTTGAATTTCTAACCTACTTGTTTTTTCCCCATCAATGGGGATACTGCATTCTTTTTTCATTAATACAGATGTTTCAACTTCTACATAGACTACTGTTTACAAACTTATTATTAGAAGGTTAAAGATGTAGAGTATATGTGGGAAAGTGAGCCTGAATGAGGCAAACGCCATGTGAGCACATAATCGTTATAATTTAGTTGCAAACGTAACATTGCTGTCTGAGGACTATTGTATCCTTGTGAGAAGATGAGGAGTGATCTGTTCCCAGGAGAGCATCAGACGCTGATTGGCTGATGGGAGACTAGAAGAGCAACATGTTGCAAAGCTTCTTGAAATGTGTAGTCAATGATAGTGTGTGTTTCTAGCACAGGTTAACACTCTTTCAGACTCATTCACCCAGATGGCCCTTATGTGACATTTGCTTTAAGACTCTATTGAGTTTCTTGAACCTCTCTTTATGGGAAGTTTATTGCTTTGATATTTTGATCTATTTGAGCTGATTTAAATGCTGAACCTTTATGCTTTTTCTCACTCTCTCAAATTAGAACTCTTTATGAGTTCTGACTGACTAATTTCTTCCGATTCTTAGAATAGGGATTTTTTCCTTTATGGAACGTATTTTAATGTATTTACTATATGATTTGATTAACCAATATTGATTTTATATTTCTGTCATATATTGACCATTTAGATTAATCTGAATTTAACTTGGGATTTGCAATAAGGATGATCTACTAAAAGATTTTGATTAATAAAACCCTTTAAAACTCTCTCCAACTCGATTTATTGACTACAATTTGACTAATGATTGTGATGTTAATTTATATGATGCATTGTACTCTTCTTCTCTAAAACAATAGCAAAGATCCATATGACCAGAAGCCGAGGAGAAAATAATAGAGCGGGAATTAGCCGGTGCAATAGAATACAAGATACTTAAAATTTTATGAACGGAGTCCCGCTCCAGAAAATTTGGTAGCAGAGGACATTTTATGTTATGAGAAGAGGAGCTATAAATAATTACCCTGAGTTAGAGTAATGTCCGGATCCCATAGACCAGAATCTGAAGACTGACATGGTGCAGGTTTGAAGGCAATTGCTGTATTGGAGGTGTGAGTATTAATAGGGTTATGTGTTGCGGTTGTAATTGTTATTGTTGATTTTGTTGTGTTCTGCAGTTGGATGAATTATTGATGTTTATGTGCTCATTGTGAAGAAGTTGGAGAGGTTATCTGGCTCGACATAGCCTAAGATCCTGAGATATTGAGATAAGTGTATAATACACTTTTATATGGTTTTCTTGTCTGCTAGTGAGTAGTGGTGCAGGTTGTGAGGAACTGTTGACCACACAACTGAGATAGGGATTATAACAAACTGTTGTGAATGTACTAATAATGATTGGCATTGTCATAACCAAATTGCTCAAAAGGTGAAGCTACATTGATGAAATAGAATTCCCACTGGTCGAGTTTTCATTTGTGTGTGTGTGAAATTCTTTTTGCGGGAAAATTTGGGGGTGTAAAATCCTTAATTTTCTGATTGTTGAATTACTTTTCTGTGGTGGAGCAAACAAAGATTATTTATTTGAGTCTGATTAAAGTTATAGAAATTGTGTGTCCAAGATAAATTGTAAAGGAGGGTGAGCAGCTGCAAGGAGTGAGATCATTCGTCACCGTGTGTCACGCTGAGATTGGTTGGTCGGTGTACTGGCGCACTGCTATTGGTTGATGATGACACAGAGTGCTGCACTGTTATAGGTCAATTGTTATGGAAGTACTGCATTGAGGTTGGTTAATGAGTCTTCAGGTATTAAAACATTTTGGGGGACCTTAGAGGGCTCTGCCTGCCGGACTTGAATTCTGTCCATTATCCGGCTATTCCAGGGGCACCTGATGCTGAAAAAATCCCTGCACAGCTTCGGACTGCACCTGGGACTCGATTGTTGCAGTCTGGGGTTTGACGGTTGCTGCCAGGGCTCGTGGTGAAGACTGTGATATTGGGCCTGCCTGCAGCCTGGCGCGGCCTGGTTAGAGCGGTGCTGTGGGTTGAGACTAACTATTTGGCGCCGCCCCGGCCCGCCTCTTCCTGTGCTGTGCCCACAGTAGCAGGACATCGCCGGTCACTGAGAGTGATTGATTGCATTACCTGGGCTTATAACTCGACTCACCTGCTGCCCAACTGCTGCCACCACGCAGTGAAGGTGGCCTGCGGCTCTCCTCAGCTGCATTTGGCATACAACCAATCCACCATCCCTGGAGGGGGTGCTGTGTCTGTGGTAATGACCAGTGCACCATAGGCGGGGTCGGCGTACCTGCGCCCGGCGGCATAGGTCAATGAGTGTGCGGGATGTGGGCGTTGCCGGCCCCTTCTCCCTCCCGGGGGGTTACTGCTTGCTTCCCAGCTGGTGCTGTGTCCCTCTGCCTACTATGCCCTCTGCTTTGCCCGTCCCTGGCTTCGGGGCGGGTGTGTCTGCCTACTGAATGGCATTCAACTGCACCTGACCTTATGGGTCCCGCTGCGGGATGCGTGGTCAGCCTTTGGGTTGACGCTGGTGCGGGGGGTGGACTGAGGCCTGAATGACACCCACGACTCTTGTGGCTACCCGCGCTTACATGTCCATTTGGGCCTTCGCGCTGCGTGATGGTGCCCCGCGGTCGACAGTCTTCCAAGAAGCCATGCTTTACTGAAGGCCCCAGTTTACATATAGTGCTGACCCACTGCTACAAAACTGCCACTTTGCGGTCCGGAATGGTGAGACCCTTCAGCACCTCATACTGGATAGTCCTCTATATTTAGACCCCCACTCACCTACTGCACCTGCTACCTACCTTCCAAATGCCTTGGCGCTGCCTACATTTGCTGTAGAGGCCAGGCCCAGGCCCTATTGCTGAGCCTGCTCGTGCGCTTTGTGGTGGTAATTGACCGGGGTGAGGAGGGGCTCTGCGATCCTCTGTTCTCCTGGCAGACCATCTCAGTTTACAATTTCATCCTTACTAGTGGGGATCACCTCGTTCGCCCTCCTCTGATCGACTGATCCCTGCTTGTGATTGCCGACTGTACCTCCCATTGCACACCATGGGCAAGCACGACACCAAACAATCCAAGCTCCCCTTCAAAAGCAGGCGTCTCACTCACCATGCTGACCAGAGCCAAGATCCTGAACCCAATGCAGAGCCTGAAAGAAGGTGACACACAAGATATCGACCTTCATGCGTAACTTATGGATGTGAAACGAGACTGAAAACCATTGATTCTAAACTGAATCTCCTTACTAGCTGACTAGATCACGCCAAACAACACGTCGACAAACATGAAACTAGATTCTACCAGCTGGAAAGCCAAGTCTCAGATACGGATGACCTCCAGATAGACTCTAAAGAACATTTGTTACAAACGAACAAGGTTCTTGACCTCATAAAAGCCAAAAACGAGGATCTGGAAGCCCAGTCCAGACATAACCTCCGAATCACTGGGATTCCAGAATCCACAGCTATCTCCAAGAAGGAAGACTGTGTTGAGACCTTGTTACGTGAACGTTTTGAAGAAGGCCTCTCGGCTGTCTTCATTGTGGAGCGTGCCCACCGCTCTCTCGGTTGCCCCCTTATTGAACTATTGGGAATACAATGCGGTTCTGCGGCTGGCATGTGAATGTGGGTCAATCTAGTGCTATGGAAATAACATTTCATTTTACCCAGATTTCACCCTATCTGTGCAAGCAGCCCTTCGCCACTTCTTACCCAGTAAGAAACTCTTTCAAAAAGCTGATACAAATCGGGAACACTCTTATACCCGGCCAAATTGTGAGTCTCTTTCTAAGGTAAAATGAACTTTTTTACAGATGCTAAATCTGCTCTTAAATTTGCCAAACATGTTACCAAGACATGACGATCCCCAGTGACCTCACCTCGCTCCTAGGTGGTTGCCCAGCTCAGTGATAACGACTGATCAACTGCCGCAGTGGACACCTCAAGTCGTTTGCCTCCCTGAGTGGTTCTGGGGGGGCTAACTGAAGACCCAATCAGACCGCAAAGCTCTAGTTGGGTTTATCTATCTAACTTGCTATATACTTTGACCATCCTGTGCTATTAGTAATGCAACTCTAATGCACAGGTTACCTTTTTGATCCTCATTTCGGCCACCCAGCCGCCTCCGACAGGGTTCTTCACCTAGTGTTCCCTTGTCCCTGAGGGATGACTCCCAAACTAGTTTTTCACATTGCAAATAGTTCTTGGGGTGGGGGAGGGAAAAGCTTCTCAACACCTTGGGAGGTTGGTGTGGGTGGGAGGACTGAGGGTTGAACTGTTGAGCTGTTGTTTGGTTTCTGTCTGTATTTCCATCCTTTTCCACGCCACACTGCCACAATTTCTCAATCCACAATTGCCCCCTATTTGTTCAGTGGCATTAGTCACCAACAGACTCTTATGTCATTCCCCTTCAGATAGTATGACCAATACCTCTTGGATCACAATGAGATATTACAATGATCACAGAAAGTCACGCCTTGGCCGTGCTTATTTAAACAGACACAATATAGACATTTGCTTTTTACAAGAGACACATTTGTGGGGCCCTTCAGCCCCTAGTCTGTGCACCCGCTGGTGGGGAGAAATGTATTCCTCAGCATACTCAAACCATGCCAGGGGCGTCACGGTGCTCTTGCGCAAAGGACTCCCATGGCAGATGTCCTATTCTTTCATAGACCATATACTGGTGGGTTCCTTGCATGGGCGGCTGTTGATGCTGGCCACAGTGTACGGACCCAACTGCGATGACCCCGAATTCTTTACTGGGATATGGGTGAACATTTCTAGCCTTGGCCCCCAGGCTCTCATATGTGGTGGTGATTTCAATGCTATAATGGACAACAAACTGGTTTGCTCTGGGGCCTCCATATGTTTACATACATGTGCCACTATAACGCTAAATTTAATAGTCCAGAACATTTGCCTGTTAGTTGTCTGGTGACAGGCACACCCTTTCACTCGAGAGGGCACTTGCACCTCAGCCTTTCATAATGCATGGTCTAGACTTGACTTCTGGCTGGTGTCCAGGGATGTCCGAACGTGGACCTCCTTGATATATCACCTGCCACGTACTCTTTCTGATCATGCCCAGGTCTTGCTAATGGTCCAAATCCCACAAACACCTCCTCGGGCCTTTACCTGGCGCTCACCAGTGGGGGCAATACTAGACACAGCTTCCCGTAGATCAGGAATGACATACTAGAATATTTCACACACAATTTGGACTCTGTCCAATCACCATCCACACTTTGGGGAGCATTCAAATGTGGTAGTATGAGGCGCCTGCATCGCAAAACAATCTGGGGTCCTAAAAGCTATTCGGGGTACCCTAGCTAGACTCAAAGGAAATAGTCACAGTCTGGAGCAACAGTACTTCCACTCCAGTGACACGGACATCCTAGCCATCATCAGGGACAAATTCTCGGAATTCCAGGAAGAAGCCCTTTGCGAAACTCGCTTTTTACACTGCTATACTCAGTCTAGATGGTAAAGGGAGGGTGACCGCCCAAGCAAGACACTTGCTAATCTCCTAAACTCCCCGCAAACCTCCGTCTATTTCACCAAACTCCTAGACTCCGAGGCCAAACCCGTGTCTACCACAACTGAACTGCTAGATGTTATGACCTCTTTTACGTTCAATTATAGTCTGTGACCCCGACGCTGGGCCTGGCCACACTGACCAATTATTTTGACACCATGCAGCTGCTCTGACTTGATTGCGCTCACTGTGCCTGTCTAAACTCACACATCACCACTGAGGAAATTAAGCAAGTTATTACCTGCCTAGTGACAAGGCGCCTTGAAAGATGGGCATTGAAAGATCTTATTTTTCAGAGCAGAAATATTAAGCCTAATCTTTATTTAATCTCTGATCTACTCCATCTCCCACAGAGTCTTTTCAGATGTGTTTTATTGGTTTGGCTGTAAGTGGTTGGACCTTTTTGCATTACTACCTATTGTTCAGTTTTCCAGATCAGATGGTTTAATAGTGAATCCCTTTTTTAGTTACTTAGAAGGCCTCATATATGCCTTCACTCTCTCCTCCACTTCACGGGTTTAGTCCAAAATCAAGTAAGATGATTAGGTTTCATTTTAAGTCTATTTTGGGTCTGATGTGGTTTGTCTGGCTGAAGATCCCATTGGACTTGAAATCGATTTGCCATAGGCATATAGCCTCATTCAGAATGCCCTGATTTTTCATAACACCACAACACACACGCACCATCTCACAGAAGACAAAGAAATCTTCTCAGGGATGTTTGTGGTGTCACTTTCTCCAAATAATTGCATTCACATTTTTGCACACATATCTGGGGCTCTAAGCTGGGCCTGCCTGCCAGTAGCAGTGTTATAAGGTTGAGCCTAGGCAGCGCGCATGTGCTGTCTTTGAGACATGCGGTATTCACTCTATGGGCTTTGAACAAACCCAGCTCTTTTAATTGGTTGTTTCCACTAGCTTTCGATAGTCCTTTGCTGTTGTTGGTGTTATTTTCATTTGTCCCACCTTTTGACTGTTTTGTTCTCACACTGGAGACTGCCCCTACTGCATGGATCCTTTCACTGTCGCCCATATGTTTAGCTACGGTGCACTCTTTTTTTTTTATTTATTTAGCCGTGGCTGCAACTTTGGCTGTCGCCCATCAGAAGACTTCGTGTTTCCCATGATCAGCACGGCACACCATACTTGGTGATTAGGTGCTTAGGGACAGTTTAGCATGGCTGGTTTGAAAGCTGCTCATTTGGCAGCATCTACAGTGTGGAAGGAAGCTGTGTTTTTCAGGTAAAGGCTAATGCATATCTTTCAGCATGTGCAATAATGGCGGACTGTAAAGTGCTTTAGAGCATCTAGTGTCAGGAGATACAGTTAGAGGGCCTTTTGAGAATGTTAGGGAATGCTGGATGCACCCATTCTGCCTGCGCAAAGAGCCAGTTGTGTGTGGTCACTATTTCTTTCACAGATTAGTTACTGAACAAGCCCCATCACAGCTGCCCTATGAGCTCCAGTCCTTCTGTTACAGACTAGATCTATCACTTAGCCGACTGAAAACTGAGCAAATGTCCATTCAAACAGTGAACTATTTGGTTAAATAGATTCCAGCAGCGCACGCTTTTACTGTTAAATGAAACGTGCTTGTATTGTGCCCACGACATGGCTCTCGAATAATCCTCTACAATCTATTCATCGTAGGGTGCATGCCCTTTTCAGCTCATTTAATTTCTGGTTATTGCGTTCTTTTAGAGACATGCACTTCTTTCGAACGATGAGTCTAGAATTGAGTATTGTTAAGTCCTTCTTCTCTCTCTATTGAGCTCATGAAACAGACACTGTAGCTCCCTATAGTCTCAATGGTGTTAGAACAGGAAGTCATTCAGCTGTGGCATCGCTCCTCCATCAGTACAGCATTAATCCTGTCAAACTGTGTTGTGCATATGGTATTTGCAAAGAAGAGTCGGAGCCTTCCTGGAGAACCAGGTACAGGGATTTAGTCCAATTCCAACTCAGCAGACTGAGCACATCCTCATGCATAACCAAAATCCCATTTCCACAACAAAAGTTCACCAAAGTCTCTCAAACTCAGCACTCTTTCCGAATTCCCAAACATCGCTTCTGTGAAGTCCAGGACAGCCCAGCCACATCCATTTTTGTGGTATTCATCATCAGCATATCTTTCTCAGCCACAACAAAGCTTCTTCCATACCCTTTAATGGCCCATGTCTCCTAGCACAGCCACTATCAACGCAAAATAGTCAATCCAGAAAAGTCAACTCCAACAGTCACAATCTCAACAGCACAGTCGCATTAGGCAGTGCCTCCAACATCTCCCTCATCTTTAGCTTTCTAACCATCCCATCTCTCCTCATCTTAAACCTGCCAGTCTCTCCCAATTCCCCACACCTCACCCCCCAGGTTTCAGATGGAGCAACACCCAGCCACCCTTAAGTCTTGCTTATGCTGTGCATCTGCTAGCTGATGCGGCACTTGCGCTTTTTGAGTCAATCAAGTGAGAGGAAATGCGATTTTCACTATGTACTACTCATTGCCTATTCTTGAATTTCTTGCGGATGCCCTGACTGGAATAAGTTGAAGCTAAACACACCACAGGTGGAGCATCAAACCTAGCCTCCACAAACAGCAGTCCATCAAAGGAAGCAATGTAACCCACTGCAGTATAACTTCAAAAGTTGGAAAGAGATGATAATTGAATTTCTGGCAGGAATATACATTTTACTTCTGGCGTAAAGTCCCCTAAATACAAGTGTCAGTTGACTGAATAAAATAAATCTAGACTTTCCATTCATGGCACCTAAACACGGGACCTCTGATCGCATTGCTTCTGTGATTAGTCTCTCGGCATCAATTGCAAATGATTCTATCAGATTTGCCAGGCCGTCCTCCTCTTCTATCGGAACGAGATAATCTTCTTATCTTCCGGTCCATAATCACTCACAGAGGACCTTGATTGCTCTCAAAGCAGACATCATTCCTCCGAGGTAGGAGCAAGAGTTCAAATACGCTAACATCAGATCGTGAAAATAATGAGTTTTGACATTGAAATTAAAACTTGAAGCTTGGATCTGCAAAGCTGTGTTTGTGTTTTTGATCGTTTGTTATTTATCCCTTATGGATTTTTATTTGGTCCATCCTGCGACGCTGCATCTGGAAAGATAGTGGCAGATTACAAACAGCCCAGATGGGAGCTACTGAGATAGAGCAATGTTCTCAAAAGAAATTGAACGAGAATGGCGAGGATTTAAATCAATGCACTTGGTGAGAGAAGTTTAAAGAACAAACATGCATACAACACAGACTGCAGCTTTGTCCTATGGGTGGTACACTCTCCACATCCATTAAGTACTGGTTGTGGGTTGCAGCCCTTCCAAACTCCTTAGGACATAGCCTACAGCTTTACCCTATCCATCGTGTTATGTTATGTTATACTATTTTATAAATCGCACAGCTGCCCCGGCAAAGGGGCGTCCCAGCGCTATTCACTATATTTAGGTCGAGCCTACCAGACAGACCTATTGTCACCTTACAGTGGGCTTAGAGCCTGCCCAGCGCTTACCATTGGTTAGCTATATTATCATTCTAGTTTGCTTGTTTCATATTTATTAGCTTCTGCGTACTTTACTTCCACTTCATGTGTTTGCCCTCTCCTGGAGCATGGACGCAATACTTGTGTTCTTCCACTGCTCACTTTTCAGGCACTACTTTTTAATTTTTGGTTGAGCACTCCAAAGGAGAGCATGTGTTTTCCATCTGTCTCCCTCATGTACTCTCCATTCAGCTCTCTCATCCATGTGCTTTTCCCCACCCCCTTCATGATGTGCTACTCTGCATGTGCTTATCCTCCCACATTATTTTCTCACCCATGTGCTTTTTTTATTCCGCTCAATGTAGTGTTCTCTCGCCCGTTGGATTTTCTCCACCACTTCTCCATGTTGGTTCAGCCTCTGATCTCTGAGTTGCTTCCTCCCCAACACCTGTGTTTCCTTCCACCCACCACCCACATTCATGTTACTTAAAAACCCACTTTTGGTGTTTTTTTTTCTTTTTATTTACTGATCCAACTTGTTTACTTTGTTGCTATTCCCTCTTAACATACTCACTAGTCGAGCTAACAATTTTCTGCTGCAAAGCTTTGCTTTTCCTGTCCACCAATGCCCTTGTGCTCGTTAAGTTGTTATTAAAATGTTTCCATATTACATTTCCCTTCCCAATGTCATGCTGCATTAGACTCTTTCTGTCTCTGTGTTCCTGTACTTATTGCTAGGTTTTCCATTTCCCTTAATACACTATAAAATGTCAGAAACACCTTTACATGCCCATATTGGGACTTGCTGGCATATGTGAAGCCTCATTTGCCCTTGTATTTCCTCTTATACTTGGCTAGCCACACTTGATGAACGAAGCACATATTGCCAGTCGGTTTCCGCATTTACATGCTCGTTTCATATTGCCCCATGAATCTTCATGAGTCTATGTGGGCTATTTCGGTTTTGTGATATACTATTTTCTGCTATAAAGTAAGATGATGAACTTACGAGTTGGGCCTCAGAATTTAAAAATCAATGCTAGTATATAACATTTGATGCAGAGATGGTATGTACAACATTGGCAGCATTTTGCATTTAGCATATCTGCCTAAGGACTCTTTGTGATATTAGTTGTATATGAATAAAAGAAAATTACCTTGTCTTTTGGAAACCTCTCTGTGATATGTATATAGACTTTTACAGCGTGCATATTTGTTATAACAGATCATATGACAAACACTGCAGTAACTGGGCAGATTGTTTTTTTTGTGTGCTTATTGCTATGTGTGTCTCTGCATCTGTGCAAGTGCTTCCATGCACACATGCACACACGTTGGCTTTCAGAGTCTCGGCTTTAGCTCAGTACAATCCATGCAACCATTAACCCTGTCGCAGCAGATCCTTTATCAGGTTATAGATACACGCAGGAGTGACCCAAAGAACTTACCCTGTCTCATGCTGATGTGTTTCAAATTAGCACACACTCCAGGTGACACTCAAGCAAAAGGCTGTTTGCTAGTTAGACAGTGCCGCAAACACCAGAGTTCGGTGAAGGCCTAGAGTGCCCCATTCCAATGCAAAACATTCTGCCCACTCCAATCTGGCCCGCTCCAATCCAAAACAAGCGGCCCCACTCCAATCTGCCCCACTCCAATCTTCTCAACCCCAAAACAATCTGCCCACTCCAGTTTGCCCCGCTCCAGTCAGCCCCACTCCAATCTGCCTCACTCCAATTTACCCAACTCCAATCTACCACAGTCCACCTCACCTCATTTCAAGCCGCATCACTCCAATGCAATCCACCCCATACAGTCCACCCACTCCAATCCAACCCCTTCTACCCCAATCCAATCCACCACACTTCTTCAATCCAAACCAACCCACTCCAATCTATTCCACCCCACTACACAGCACTCTACAACACTGCACTCTACAACACTCTCTGCCACTGAGCTCTGCTCACCTCTTCTCAACTCTACAACACTCTACTCCTCCTACTCCACTCTACGGCACTCTACTCCAACAAATCCAGTCTACAACACTCTACTCCCCCCACTCCACTCTAGGACAGTGGCAACTGCCACATAGCAGCAGTCCACATAAATACACTCTACATCATGCCACATAATTCCAATCAGCATAATTTCACTCAACGCCAAACAGTTCCACACAACACAATTCCACTCCATCCATTTCCATTCCACACTACATAATTTGGCAAAAACAAAACGTAATTCAACTCAACAACACATTTACACAACACACCACATACATCCAATACACACCACTGAATCTCACATCAAGCCACAAAAGTCAACAGCACTCAACATAATTAAACTCTACAACACAACACAAAATACCATTCAACATAATTACACTCCATGACACAAAATCCCACTCCACATAGTTCTGGTACACTCAAAACAACATCATTACTATCCACATAATTCTACTGTACACCATGCCACATAATTCCAATGCACACATCCACTCCACACCACACAGTTCCACTCCACACAATTCCACAACTAACAATTCCAATCCAAGAAGTGCTTGTGTTATCAAGTGCAACACCAATTGTTCAAGCCTCACCAACCCTATAAAATACAACTATAATTTACCTTGTGCAGGATTGTCCAATCTCTAGCCAAAAAAATGAAGGTTCTTGGTTATACCCTGTGGGTTTGGTTTCAAGCCTACAAAAAAGTGAAAAGAAGAAGAAAACAAGGACATTCAGTCAAACACGAGCACTTCTTTCCCCTTTGCTCTTTTTTCAGCTCTTTTTGGGTTCCAGGTCCTGAGGAGAACACCCCACCCCCAAAGTTTTCAGGGGTTCGAAACGCGTTGACTACTATTTTGACCAAACAAGTGAACATGCATTCATTATCAGGCTAACCCTCTTGTGTACTTATGTTTGACCACTATTTTGACCAAACGAGTGAACATGCATTCATTATCAGGCTAACGCTCTTGTTTACTTATGTTTAATTTTTTCAACAATTCACTGAAGAAACTGCCTGGGTTAACTGAATATTACACTGTTTGGCCACTGTTCAGACCAGGGTTGTGCTGAAAAAGTAAAATTTGTATTTTTTGAAAAATACCCTTCACCCCATTTGGTCTTTTTCTCTTTTCTTTTTTCCGTTTCATTTTTGTGATTTCTTTATGTTTTGTGAGATTTTTTGGAACCTGAGCTTGCTTTTTCGTTGTTTATTTAGTACGAATTTGTTGTCTATGTAATGTCTAGTATTGTCTAAATATATGTGACAAACACCATATGTAATATATGTTAAGTATGTGACGTAATTTGTTGTGGTCTATGAAAAATTGATTAATAGACTATTGTGCAAACCAATAAGATTGTTTGACTAAATCGAATCCTAAAATCTTTTGAAACCAAAGAATAAATAAATTAGTTTTTTTCCCAGTCACAATGAGTGTCACGTGATTTGAGTAAGTAATTTGTTGATCTTGTATCAGTACTGGCATGCGTGTTGTTGTTAGCTTATGAAGATTGGCCTAGCCTTACTGATTATGGGCCAGAACCCTCTATTGTTGATCATCTGGACTCTTTTAGCACCACAACCAAAGGTCCAGGACTGATGGGACACCTCTTGTGGGGTTCAGGACTCACTCATGTTGGGTCCAGGTGTTGGTTCAAGATGGTGGGAGCCTGTGATGTCCCTGTGGCTCTCAACAGGAGGTCAGCACACTAGCCCTTGGAGTCACTTCTGATAGTCCTGAGTGCAGATGTAAATACAGGGCTGCACTCTGAGGGTTCAAGGCAGGCTCCAGGCAGCAAAGCAGTTCTTCCATGTACAGTAGCAGTCTGGCAGAGTGCACAGCAGGTCACAAAAGCAGGCAGTCCTCTGAGAGCCCTTCTGGAGGTCCAGTTGTTAACTGAAGAATGGGTCTGGAGGTCCTATTTGTATACCCTGGTGGCCTTCTTCTGGAAGGTGGGAGAAGCTTCTGGAATGGTTCTTTGAACTCCATGGAATTTTCTGACACTCCTGCTCTGGCTCCATCCAGCCTGCAGTGACATTACAGGGTTGTTAGGCCCTTTGTGTGGAGGCAGAGCACAAGCAATTCAGGCATAAGTGGGGCTGTGCTCAGCTTCGCCCCCATACTGCTAGTAGATGGCCTATTCAGGCACACCTAATCACTCTTATCATACATCTCAAAATACCCACCCACCAAGCCAACCCACCAAAACAAACCAAAGCACCATCAAAATACTGGGGCAAAATATCCGAAGAAAACTGGACCAAAACCCTACAGGAACTCCCACACATCCACAACGGGAACCTCGATATCAACACCAAGCTCTTCAATAAATGGCTTATTGACTTCACTAACTGCACCGCTCCCACCAGAAACAAGACCTACAAAAACAACAAACGACCCAGCTGGTACACAAACTACCTAAGGGAGTACAAGTGTAACTGCAAACAACTTGAGAGAAAATGGAGACTCGACAATAACACCACTGCAAGATCCACTTACAAAGTCGCCCTTAACCTCTACTACCAACATCTACGAGATGCAAAGAAAAAGGTCCTAACTCTCAAACTCGAAGCCAGCTCCAACAATGGCAAAGAACTCTTCACCATTGTCACAGAGTTCTCCAATCTTGCGGCTGCCAACAACGACAGCATCCCATCCCAAGCACTCTGCAACGACCTCTCAAACTTCTTCGAACAGAAGATTGCCAAGATCTGCAACACATTCGACCAACAGCATATCGATATGAACTCTCCCAATCAGCTGGACACCTCCTTCATCGCCAAAAAGCAGCTAAGCAACTGGAAGACCCTCTCGAATGAAGAAGCTACCTTCCTGATGATTACCATTCACTCAGATGCCTCCTCTGATCCATGCCCCCACTTGATATACAACCTTGGAAGAACCATCATCTCCCGTGCATTCACCGCTATCATCAACACCTCATATAACCACCGCCACCTTCCCGTCTTGCTGAAAAGATACAGACATCAATGCCCTAATGAAGAAACCAACAGCGGACTCCAACACACTCAACAGCTACAGACCAATCTCACTCCTGCCTTTTCCAGCTACTGACATGGAGAAAGCCATAACTCGCAGACCACCTAGAGCTCCATCAACTCCTAGACAGATTTCAATCAGGCTTTTGCATCAACCACAGCACAGAAACAGGCCTCATTGAGGCCACCGATGACATTTACTGAGGAGAAATGGCCACACTCATCCTCCTCGACTCTCCGCAGCTTTTGCTACGTTCTCCCACAAGTCACTCATCAGAAAGCTTCAACACTTAGGTATCTATGGACTGGCCCTCAAGTTGATATCAAGCTTCCTCATGGACAGAACTCAATGAGTTAGACTTCCCTCCTACACCTCAAAACCCAAGAAACTCATCTGTTTAATGGATCATCTCTCAGCACAACCACGTCTACATGACACCCCCGCAGACATCGTCAGAGCCCACAGCATCAACACAGTAGTCTACGCTGAGTGACACACAGCTCATACTCTCCCTTACCAACTCAACCAGCACCGCCAAAGTAAACTTCACCAACTGCATGAGCAACATCACTGCTTGGATGAAAAATTGCCTCCAGCTCAACACAGACAAAACCAAAGTTCTGATCTTTGGAAACAACCAATCTGCCTGGAACGGCTCTTGGTGGCCCTCCAAACTTGATCCTCCATGCACCTCTGTGGACCATGCCAAGAACCTCGGGATCATCCTGGACACCAACCTCTCCATGAGCAGACAGATCAATGCTGTCTCCTCATCAGGCTTCAACATCCTGCGAATGCTACACAATATTTTCAAGTGGATTCCACTGAACATCAGACAAACGGTCACCCAGACTCTTATCACAAGTAGACTTGATTATGGAAATGCCCTCTACATTGGAATCCCATCCCATGTCCTTTGCCAATCCCAAACCACCCAGAACGCTGCCGCTAGACTAATCCTGAACATCTCACAAAATAACCACATCTCTCCACACCTCAGCAATCTCCACTGGCTCCCAGTCCAGGAAAGATGTACGTTGAAGCTACTCACCCACTCCTACAAAGCTCTCCACCGGCCCATCTTACCTCAAATACCGCCTCAAATTCTACCAGCCAACCATACACCTTCGATCTGCAACCCATGCAAGAGCACACCTCCTTTGCATCAAGAAGTCCAGAAGCAAAGGATGCACCTTCTCATACCTTGCAGCAAAGACCTGGAATGACCCCCCAAAACACATCAGAACCTCCCGCTCCCTCATGGACCTCTGAAGGAACCTCAAGACATTGCTTTTCCAGATGAAACAGGCATGATTTCCTCCTCCCCCCTCAGGCCTGCCCTACTCAGCATATGGATAACCTCATAGCAAATCACAAAGTCTATCAGTTACACCCAGCCATGTGACACAGACCAGCCTTCAGGCACAAAGGGCTAAGGGAAGAAAAATGCCAACTTTCTAAAAGTGGCATTTTTAAAATTGCAAAGAAAAACAACCTTACCATTAAAGAGGGTTTGTCATTACAGTGTCATAGGTATCAAACATGACAAATCTGCCTCCTCTCAATTAGGACTTACAGCTTTCTATATGTAATCATAAATCCCCAAGGTTATCCTCTGGGAGGGGTATGCTTCACAGTAGTGAAAAATGAATTTGAGAGTGTTTCACTACCAGGACATGCAAAACTTAAAAGTACATGTCCAACCTTTTAATACCATAGCACCCTGCACTATAGGCTACCTAGGGCCTACCTTAGGGGTGACATATGCAATTAAATGGGAGTTTAAAGCTTGGAAAGAAGGTTTAAATTCCAAGTTAACATGGCAGTGGGACACTGTATTCAGGCTACAATGGCAGACCTGAGACAAGTTTTGGAAGGCAACTTAAGTGGGTGGCACAATAAGTGCTGCAGGCCCACTGGTAGCATTTAATTTACAGGTCCTGGGTATATGGTCCTTTAACCCATTACACCAACAATTCGTGCTCTGTCGTTTGCAGCAAGTTGGCTCCGATTTGTCATTCCTCCTGGTGGCGTGTTGGGCTTAAAGAGCCCACCTTGCTGCTTTCATCTAATGGCCTGTGCCCCATAGGTTTTCTTGGTACATCCAAGTGGGTCAGCTAATGTGCCAGCTGTAAAAACGAGGTGAACCTGAGGGTGGCAGATTCAAGTCTCACAAGGGACCATGGAAATGCAGAGACCTGTCTGATTCAGGACATGGTCGATGAAAAGAGGCCGAAATATGAGAAAAACAAAACCTGTCCTACTTAAATAATAACGTTGTCTATGATAAATACGTCTATGCTACACATTAACCTATTCGTTACCTATCTCATTACCTCGTGCCTACTAGTGCTTGCCATCCATATTAAGATTTCCTTCTGAACAGGTTAGTTAAGGGCAGCTTTCTTGATAGAGTGCAGCTACTGGTTAATTCTTGATTATGCTCCAAAGTACAGTGTGCAAACTCTGACTCTCATGGGGACTGCAGTCAATACACGCTGCCAGATTCCTGATTAACTACCGATGATAAACTTGCATTGATTCGCGTCTGTTAATGTATTAGGAAAGTTACTGATACACACTGAAGCTGAAAGCATTTCTAGTGAAAGGCAACTAAGCCTGATAGGCCAACAGAGGCGGCCCTCGCCAGCGTCTATTACAGCGATCCATTAATGTAAGTGGCGTCGAATCAGTGGAGCTTGTTTTAGCATATTACCTCCTTACAGAAGAGAACAGTATTGCTTGCTATTCCAAACCTGGTTCCTTCAGGCTTGCTACAATGTATGCATTCAGAAAAATAAAAAAATAAGGCCTAAACTTACTGTGCCACTATACCGCAAGGCCAGCAAAGTTGGTATTTTTTAGCAACATTAATCATAAATGTACCAGTTTGTCACAATATCATTTCTACCTCCTTAATTGTATTAGAAATGAGAATTCTTAGACTAAATGTTTTTTAATTACAAAATGTACAACGTTATCACATTTTTGATTTTTCTTTGCCCAGACATGTATAAACATTATGGGTCTAGATCATTAAACATCGGGTACGTGGGTATGGCTCAGTTTCCTGGTAGATTGTTTATTCAGGACATTTTCTGCGCCATGAAAGCTCAATTCAGAAAGACAGAAATTCCTGTGTTGCACAGCTGTCTGGTTCTGCAGAGATGGAAAGTGCCGAAAGGCCCTGGACTCCCCTGGAACTACACAGCATTCATTCTGGAAGCGAAAACACTGTGTCACAAACGTAGGTCTTAATTATTCACGACTTTATGGGGTCCCTTTATGATGCATGCAGCAACTGCAGACGATAATAATTCATACACATAAATAGAACACGTACAAATATCCCCACTGATGGCCTTTTTGAAATAGAGTGTGCCACTGACTTTTGCATGAATTTCGAGGCCTGGGAACCCGTGAGTAAAATAGCTTAATATACTACAATAGAGCAAAATGAGATGTTACCCTAAACAGTTACAATCACAAAGAACAATCAGAAGTCAATTGTGCTCCAAAATATATATTTTTTTACAACTCATGAACGTGTGTGGTGTAGAGCAACTGGTCTTGTTAAAAATGTGTTCTGGTTAGCTTTCTTTTTTATTAATTTAATTATTCTGTCAAAGAACATTGTCACTTGTTGGAAAATGATTCTTCGTCAGTGGTCTTTATTAATCAGGTGCACTGGCCGATCCAAAACACAATTTTTAATTGGCCATCGGCCCACCTTCTTTGTACGTAAAGGCGATTTTCTAATCTGGACACTAATTAGCCAATGTGTTAAGCAAAATTTTGATCTATAAAAGAGAAAAACAAATTAGTTCACTCCGTCAATAGAGGCAACAACCCACAACGATGCACATGAAGCTCCCTTAAGCGTTCCATTACTAATATCTAGGCATAACCTTATTGCTCCAGTTATTTTTTTATTTGAATGTTTTAGACAAGTTTACAAAAGGACAGCCTTAATGAGTGAAGACAGATCAATGAACAAATATAAAGAAGATAGAAAACGAGTATCTGAAAAACAACAGGAGAACAGCAATATTAAATACAAAGGAAAAGCACCAAACATTGAAAAAGATATTCAAAGGCATTTGTTCCATAAATCCATTAACAAAGAGTGGGTGGAAGGGAGGTGGTAATCTGAAGGATCCATGAGATTATATGATCGGTGAATGGACAGTCATCTGCCCCTTATTTTACATCTCTCGTTTCAATAGTAGACATTTCACATGCTCAGTTAGTTTGGAACAAAATCAAAACACAACAAAACTTCAAGTAATGAGTTCCTTTTCAGGGTCATCAATTAGGCGCCCGCCCTGAAATCAGAATCTCCAGCACAATGTTTACAGGCAATAGAGGTGGATCAGGGCAAATCTCAAGGCCTGTGAAACTCAATGGGAGTTCAGCAATCTGTCCGACAAGTATTGCCACTGCCCTTCAAAACAGAAACCTGATGCTGCTGCAGTCTCAATGAACTGCTAACTACCTTCTCTTTCGTCCTTGACAGTCATGGCTTACTTTTGGAACATGCTGTGGATAGGCGTCTAGTTCAGGTAGCATATGTATCACTCTCAATAATGTAATGCCTAAGCAGTGCTATTCTTTCATTACAATAAATGCATATCTATCTCTATATAAGACTTTTATTGTGATTAAGATATCGTGCTCAGTAATTTTGTTAGTGTTTACATGGGTGCAGGATTCTGATGGCTGCTGCCCCACCAGGTTTTTAGGTGATCAGTGATTGTGGGAGTTACGAAGGGATGTCATTTCTTCTCTGATTCTCGAAGTCCTCAGAGCATAGGGCTGAGTCAGGGCCAAGAACGTGGTTGGCTGCAGGGGTCTCACAGTGGGTGTCAGGCCACTAAGCAGGAGGTGCATATGCCAGACACATGGTTGTAGTAGGTCTATGGTGGTGAGCTTCATGCTGACAGTGCAGGGGCTCAGAACAGTGATGTGCCACCAAAGACAAGATAAAACAGGAAAGTCATGTATGCTCGGTTCATTCATGAAATAGGTTCTGCTCTCAAGTATGCCAGTTTACATTTTCAGCTTCTGTGAGATTTAGTGGGCAGTGATATCGGAACTCTAGCCTCGCTCTGACTTGTCAGTGCCATCTTGCACTGAAGGGTAGAACTGGATCTCATGCTCTACCAGGGCATGGAAGGTTCTCAGGTTTCCAGGCAGTCACCTTCCTTCTTCAACAGCTTACCAGCCTGGATCTTGTCTTCAGTCCTATGGGTATTGTCCATATTCCTCAGTGGGAGACTGCCAAGAATTCTGCCTCTGGTCCCCATCTTCTTATACACAGGTGTTGTAGGACATTTGCCTTTTCTGCATTGGTCATTCCAGATTTTTTGCCTTTTGCTGTACCATATAATTTTGCTGGTTTAAGAACTCTATGTACTTTAATCCTGCTAACTAGCTGTAAAATGCCTGTGATTCCCCTTTAAAAATGGTTGACTTGGCATTTGTATTTTGCCTATAAGTCTCTAGCATATGGTACAAAGTGTACTCAGGGCCTGGAAGTTAAATGCCACCAGTGCAGTGCAAAACCTATTGGGTCATCCATCACAATGGAAGTGCAAACATTGCTTCAGGCCTACCACTGTAGCCTGATTCTAGCAGTGTAAAAACTACAATTCGACCTGTCAAAATAAACCCTTTTGACAGGTCAAAACCTCCATTTTAAATATTATAAGTCACCCCTATGTAGGCCTTCTAGCCCATAAGGCAGGGTGCATGCTATTTAAAAGTAGGATATGCACACATTTCATGTTAACATGTCCTTACAGTAACTAACCCCCAGAGCTACTTTTTCACTGTGGTAGGCCTAGCTGTCCAATCTGGAAAACCAGAGTGCAGATTAAAATCCTAAAATTGCATCCCAGGAATGGGACTAGCTAAAAATATAATCAAGCAAATATTTTTAATAATTATTTAAAATCCAATTTAATGGTGAAATCGGATTTTTAGGTCGAGCCTGGGCAGCGCGCATGCGCTGCTCTGCGAGGCATGTAGGATTGAGTTAGGGAAGTGAAGCTCCACTCACTCTCTGCCAATATTTATAATTGGCTTGTGGCGGTGTACTTCTTAAATGCTGGCTTTTGATTTCTTCATCGTCTTGTTAGTCCCTCCTTAGTGTCGCCTTGTCTTCATTTGAAACCTCCCATAGCGACTGGCCCATTTACTTCGGATGTTATACGGTACGTCTTATTTAGTCTGTATGCACTATTTTCTTTCATGGGCAGGCAGGACGTGCTTTCCTTACATCCAGTGCACCATGCGCGCTTTCACTTTCCCGACTTTTGCCCAGTTTGGTCACCCGATCCTGCTCTTGTATTTAGTGTTAATTACTTTTCCTTCTCAGCGCAGTGCTGATTGATTCTATGGTTGCCTTAAATAGCAGTTCTGGTTTGGAATTGCTCCTCGCCCATGGAAATACGGATCTCATAGGTTGGTATTTGCCCAGGGCAAAATTCTCGTAGCGTTCACAGTTTTTGTGCTCAGATGGTGAATTACAAAGAGAGCTGGTGTTTACCCAATCAACTTGTTTTCTACTTTCTTCTAACTTCAGCCGCAACAAGCCTCTCCTCCACTTCTTTCCTAATCTCTCCCTAATATATTTACAGAGCAGTGGCGCTAAAAGAAGGCTCAGGCTCAGCCCCCGCCCTTCCCCCCCACGCACTATGTACTGAAACCTGAGGAGCAGCAGAGGAGAGAGGCAGGCGGCAGCCGGAAGCACAAGAAGCATTTGCAATGCAATAGGTCTCGCATTTGTGAAACTTTGCGCTATTGGCATTGTTAAATGACAATGCCTTTTATGTTATGTGTTGTTATTTAAAACATAAATAAAAGGCGTTTTAATTTACAATACAAATAGCTTAAACTCTCGCAAATGCGAGACCTATTGCATTGCAAATGCTTGTTAATAAATATTGATGAAAAGTAACTTTTAGAAGTTTATCCTTCCCCTGCCTAAAGTTCTTGGAGGCTAATTTGTATTTGCTCTCCAACCTCTCCTGCCCAATGGTTAGCATTTGAATAGGTATGAAAAAGCTGTGAAATGCCTCCCAGGAGCTGCATATTAGGCCATTGTGAGTGACAGCTCAACTTGAATAGGCAGAGAGGACTCCTTTGAGCTCAGCAGAAGGGCAGGGGCTGTGAGTATCCTTATTGACATTGCAGTATCAAATCCTGCGTGAGTATCAAATCCTGCTTAACAGGTCTGTTGGGGTCACACATAACACTTGGAGCCCACTTGAAAGGAAGAGAAAAGGATGCCAGGACAATTCTTGCCTAAATACTGTCTGGTTTCTGAACAAGCCTGCCTTTGTCCTACCAGACGTCTGTCTCTGGATTCATTGTGGATACTGTGGCTACCTCAAACTAGATTTGAGTGAGAGATGTGGAAGGAGATCAGGGATACTATAGTATACTCCCCCCTCACACACAGCCCTCAGAGCCCAAGTTTAGTGTGACTGAAGTCTTTTACCATCTTGGAACTGCCCAAAGTAGATAGGGTAGGCCCCGGAAACCTTTAATACATTGGTTAGGTCATTCCCAAGAGTCATTCACACCCATTACCGTGTGCCAGGAATGAATGTGACATCTCTGGACACCCACTTCAGAACACTGCTGGACTTGAAGAAGAACGGAAGAAGACTGGACCCTCTGTCTGTGATCTGAGAATAGCCCTGAAGGACTATTCCTGCTCCCTTTTGTACCCTTAACAAAGAAGTGGCTGCCAAGGGTCATATGGTGGATCTCCTGTTCAAGCTACATGACTACAGCATGCTACAAGAGGCTTTTCCTACAACTGCCCAGATAACCAGTGGCAACTGGAGCTGGGTCTGGTGGCTCAGTGGACTAATGCATCAACTGCAGGGGCCTGTGTTCGACCTCATGGTCACAGGTTCAAATCCTGGCGGGTCCACTCAGCCTTTCATCCATCTGAGGTCGATAAACTGAGTACCATTGAGTTGGGTAACAATAAACATCTGTTATTCAGCGCCAAGATGCCCCGTTGGGGGTAAACTAGTGCTTTACAAATACACATGTTATGGACTGAACCCTGCTGTTGTCCTTTGCCTGACACCATGTGAGTCTTTAAGTGCCTCCCTTGAGGCCCTAGTGGGCTTTAGAAGTGTACTCATCTGGTGAATTTGGGTATAAAGGACAGAGTCAGAAGGTAAAATGTTTGACCAGGATGAGCCTGATTGGTGTACCCTACCCATGCTCCATCATGGCCAGCCTTAAATTACACCTAGGTCCCAGTCTACTGCAACCATTGATGATCATTGGCACTTTGTGCTCCTTGGTGCTATTCCTACTTAAAAATTAAAAAATTGACATCTCTGGTTCCCATTATTGGATATTTGTTATTTTGGTGTCATTTTGTTTATTATACTTTACTGTATTTTTTTATTAAGTTTGGGATTTTTATTGTTTTACATTTTCACTTTATTACTGTTTTGGTACTACATAAATACTTTACACATTGCCCTAAGCTAAACTTGTCTGCTCTGTGCCATAGCTAGCAGGGGGTTGAGCTCATGTTAATTTAGTGATTTTGAAGGTTCACCATGACAAGGGTTGTGATTGTTCCTTGAGGTCAGTAGTCACCCACCGCAAGTAATAATCCAATTGCTTAAGGTGGCAGAGCGCATTCAAGTGTAAGATGAACGCTACATATAATGCAGGAGTCAGCCTGCATCCTCAATTTATCAGTCAATCAGGGTTTGTGAAGCACACTACTCACTGCTCTGGGATAGTTAGCCAAAGACTTCACACACAGTAGATGAGGGGTAGGAGGAAAAGCCCCACTTCGACCTCCTATAACAAGACTCTACACACACCGAGAAATGGGGCAATTAGAAGAATATCGCTATTCAGAAGAGGTGAGTTGACAAGACACACATGTTGTAAAAACTGCCCTCACCCACAAAAATATTTTTTGTGGCATGCTTCATCATAGGGCTGCTACAAACCCTCCGCGCAAGCCAACGACAGATGTGGAGCAATAGGGAAGGGGAGACAAGACAAACATCAAGAGAAAAATATATATATACGGAATCGAAGGAAAAGTGCAGAAAAAAACCAATGTTAATACTAACGCAGGGATCTCCTAACTACCCTTTATTAGTGGATTCCCTGGTTAGATTAAAAAGGTTCTAATCAACCAGTGGATGGTGGTATTCTGGTCTATAATGGACCCACTACCCCTCCACTCTGCAAACTGTCGACATGTTTCAGCCGGATAATGCGTTGTCCCCGGCTTTCATCAGGACTAAATAATAGATCCCTAAGAAACTCTCCCTACCTCCTACCTTAAGGAGTAGAGCGTTGTCACAGCCTGTGTAAATGCTCAGGTCATGAAGGTTTCGTAACTCACTCAAAGAGAATATACGAGTTTACTTGATACTCGTGTTTGAACTGGCGGGGGAGTGAGGACGGCTCCCTGTAGTCACACATTCGTCAAGGTGAGTTCGTCACAAAACATTTTGTCCCTCCCGGCGCCGCGTAGGTACCCACTACTCACTGCTCTGGGATAGTTGGCCAAAGTCCAACTGGCAAGTGGAATTCAATGTTAGTCTCAAACTTTGGGAGGGGTGAAGGTAAGGGCTCACAAATTGCATTTTGTTTTGTTTAGGTGTGGTCAACATCCACCTTGCAATGAGCCATAAGGGAGCTGCCACTTTCAATTTGAGGCTTGTTTCCAGATAGCCTTTTTGACCCATCATGTGCTGCTGCTGGGCACTTGGGTCTCCAGCAACTCACTGCACAGGATTTTGGGGTTGGTAGGTATCCCAATTGTTTTGTATAGTTGCACAGGCATGACCCTGCCTTTAGACCATAGTATTTCTTAGGTTTCACTTTTGTCAGGCCACAGGTTTACCTGATGGAACTGGCTTGGCTGGGGACCTACACAGCAAAGGGTCATTCCTGATCCTTTCTCTTAGATGATGAATCAAGCCAGGCAGCTGCACATGGATTTAAAAAGTACTGCAGTGCACTGCAGGGGTGCATACAGGGAGAAAGCGAGACCACAGCACTGACTACCACTAAACCCTATGGAACATCCTACAGCCTTGGGGCCTATACAGACCAAGGCATGGCCCCAAACAAGGAGTTCCTTACTTCTCAGGTAACCAAAGACTCTTTTGCACACAACATACATCAGAGGAGTCAAGGGACAGAGTCATGATGTACTACATACATTTACCAGGTAGAACAATTATATAGTTTCCGCTCTGGAGTTCTGTAAACAAGCCTACACCCCACTGCTATAATCAGCTGCCATCAACCGTTAGTAGTGTCATAGCAGGCGCATGACAGGGTCTACTGGTGAGCAATATTCAAAATCAATGTGGATCATTTGTCAGGGGGTCTTGATTAACTGGTCTCACAAGAAAACAAACTGTCTCTGCCAGAATGATAAAATCAGGAGCAGGTTGTTGCATGGATACAGTGCCAGGGAATTCCATTCCTATAATGCAGAAGCCTTCTAATACTGCATGTTCACCTCTTGTGGTAGCTCTCTGAATGGTGCATTATCTGACTTAGCTCTTATGTAATGTGCATACAGACATTTTTTTAATAGCTTTTCTTTATGTTTGTACTAGACACATCTTCAGAAGACAGCACAGCGGACAGGTAGAGCTAAAGAGGCAGATTTACTGATAGTGCCCAGGTGCACCAAAGTAGTGCACTCCGGTTGTAGGTCACTCATGATTTTAAATGTGAAAAATATTTGTAGGAAGAAAAATGCAAACCCTCCCCTGGTCCACAATACAAAGTATCCCAAATATAGATATGCATGTGCATGCTGTCATTCTATGCTCCTGGACATTCAAAGGGAGTAGAATGAGGCGAACACCTCCGGCTATTTACTCTCTGGTTACCCAAAAATTCGTAGATCAATTTCACTCATTGCACGTGGTCAGGTAATCAAGGTTTCATTTGATTGTTAATTGGGCATCAGAGCTCTTTACAATCTGATGACATCTTTCTGAATATTTTTTTATACTTCTGGAAGGGAGGCTTCCATTTAGATCTGAAGCCATCTGGACGTGGCAAGTGTTGAAAATTAATGACTGTGAAGGGAGGATTAGCTGCTCCAGAATTATAGATAGATGAAAGGCTGTGGGGTTATTTAGAATCATATTAAAAGGTAAGCAACAAAGCTAAGATGACTAGTGTTTGTTGCCTGGAGTGTTAAAATAAGTGGTACTATGAGTGTTAGAAGAAGTGGTAATCAATATTGTTATTACCGGTTTTTAGAAATGTAGGTATTATAATTTGTTGCTGAAATTGCTGTGGATTCTTTCATTTTTTGTAGGGGCGGAATGCAAAGTTTATATTGCTTGTCTCTTTCTGTAGGCTAAAGGCACATGGGAGTGGAGGGGAAAGGTTGTCTCTTTTTCCAGTGAAAGGATATACAAAACCATACTAAAATTCTCTTCGGTGTACTCATCTTAAGAATTTTGGAGGCCCCGGGGAAGACATATTTTGGGGGCCCCTGTACAGAAAAAAATTAAATTGTGTTACACATTTTCTGTTAATTCAAGCGGGCATGATGCCAAATAATAATAAATTATATGTTAAACTTTAACGGAGTCACACAAAAATAGTTGAAATATGTCTTGGCCAAGGCTCCAAATATCTTTAAGATGACACACTGTAGAAAGACCAAGTTAGAGGCAGAAAGTGAGAGTGGTTTGCATAGAGAAATAGAATATAAAGAGATCAAATAGAGAGAAAGGTCACTGTCCCAGGGGGGCCCTTGGAAGAAGGGGGCCCTGGACAATTGCCCACTTTGCCCATGTCTTAAAACATCTCTGTTGCAGGGTAATATGTTTTGATACTTGCAACAGAGTTGCGACTTTTAAATAAAACACAAAGTGGTGTTGTTTCTTTCTGTCAGGAGTGAAACTCGTGGTCCAACTGAAAGATAACTGACAGATGGGAAATGGCGGCTCCTCCTTTTACTGTGTTATACTTTGTCCTAGTGGAATTCTGTTGAGTCTGATTACAAAATGGACTGCACAGGACTAGATTGGAGGTGCACCCTTAAAAGATGGCTAACTAGCTCATATTCTTTATTTTTTTTTGTTCCAAGGCACTTAATAGCGCAGGATCAAATGAACAAGGTCAGTAATAACATTCCAAGTTAAGAATATACACAATAGGCTACTTTTTCACAGTTTGTGAAGATAGCCTCATACGACCTCTTTTTATTTCTTCTTATTGCAGACCTTCATTAATATAATTTATTTCTCCTTATTGCAGACCTTCATTAATATAATTTATTTCTCCTTATTGCAGACCTTCATTAATATCATTTTCAACGTGCAGTGTGGGCCAGTTTGAACTTAAATACAGCTTTCACTTTATCCAATGAAGGGTTCCTCTTTGTGATTTTCCTGATTCCCGCTGCTTCACTCCACCATAGATTAAATCTATGAGTAGTGGGAACCTGGCTTCTTTCACTATTAGTTTTAAACTTCAGATTTCTTGTCTTTAGACTCTAGGCAATTATCTTCCCTAATATCGCTGAACCTGTCCTCATAGTAGGTCTCATGGCAAAAGTAGCTTTTTGATGGGTGCGTTCTTTACTTCTTTTATCAATTACTTGAGTATTGCCACCTGAGCAGGTTGACGATATTCCTGCTCCTATATGTATGCTGCAGTCAACCTCTGCAAAGCTGAAATTCCCTATTATTAGCAGCACACCTTTAACGGACATCATATAAATGGCATGAACTACATTATATCGTGCTTCCTCTTTTAAAGTGGCCTATATTTTATTTACATGAGGATTGTGCCCTGTTGCCACAGCATGGGAAGCCAGAGAGACTGAATGTCTGCATATATTCTCCATTCTTATAACCTGGCTTGACAGTACAGCTGTCTCCAGACATTTATGTGAGCTTCACTAGAGAGGGACTTTTGCTCTGCCCATATGTTGGGAGCCAAGAGTACATGTTTTGATTAGGCAGAGGGAAGAGGAGACAGCTGCTGCTGGGGGGCACTACATTCCCCACACAACAACGAGGATATCGGGGCTGGAAGCTATGCCCTCAAAATTGCTCTCTTCAGCGCGCAATGACTTCCGCTGCGCAGGAGAGGAGCCTGGGGATTCCCTGCTGCTGCTGGGGAGCACTACATTCCCCACACAACAACAGGGATATTGGTCCAGGAGCCACGCCCCCAACATCATACTCTTCAGTGCGCAACAACTTCCGCTGAGTGGGGCTCACGTGGTCTCACCTGGGCGAAACCCGGGCCAAGGGCAGGCCCGTCTATGCCCGTCGGGGCCCGGAAGAGGCTGGGCTGAGCCACCCTACTTGGGTTTTCTCTTTAAGGTACTGTGTGCTTTTATTGGGACTACCATTTGGGGGACTTCTGGACTTTTTATGACTGCCAGCACCAGATGACTTGTTCCTATTGTGCTTACCTGACCTCTTTGTTGTTAGTTATTTGCTACTCAGCATAGCAGGATGGCTAAGCCTAAGCAAGGACACAATATGGAGGGGGCAGTTGCCATAACAATTGGCACACTGTGCGGGTACACTGAAAAGGCAGTGGGGCCCTTTAACAAAGAAATTCTCCTTGCCGAAAGGCAGTTTTCAATAGCTACCCTAACCAATGATTGTGAAACATCCCTTATCTCACTAGGCCAGGAATGCATGGGTGGGCCCATCTTGACAAATGTGTTTCTCCCTTTAATACACAGGCCGCTAAGGAAGCCTCGCCGCCTCACTCTAAGCGAAATTAGGAATAACTCACAAACAAACAGCTAACTTAACCAGGTCAACTCCCCTTGGAAATCCAATGCCTGATTCCATCTTTCATACAAAGAGTTTATTGGGGGTATTTTGCTCTGTTTAGTAAGAAAGTTCCAGATCTCCTTGAGTCCAAGTTATCGGGGGTTTATGAACGCTTTGGGCGCAGTAATGCAAAATTGAGTGAACTTAGTGAATTGGTTGTTATGCCGGCCCAAAGCCCAGTTGGAGGGGGTGGCACCAAAATTGTGCCGAGGCCATTAACTTTGGCCTAGGAGCAGTTGATCATTTGTGCACCTGGTGGAGCCCCTGCGCCTGGTTTAGCCTCTTCTAGGTGCCCTTAGGGAATTCGAGGAGTCTGGAACACAAGCTGGAGGGCCCCGGACTCTGGGATATTCCATTTGACCTCCTAGGCAGGTGGGGTTGATTCTAGGATGTGTTTCTAGGTGAGATCTCTCACCCGTAGCATGTCCTTATGCCATTGTGTTGGCAAATGTCCCTCTGTTATCCCCGAAGTAAGTGAGTCTGCTGTGGAGCTAAATAATTAGACAACCCATTGGATCCATGAGAACATCAGGTGCTAGGGTAACACATTTAATGACATCTTTATGGCGAGATGGGTGGGCTGGATCAGGAAAATGCACTAAGAATTTATGGGGGACTGCATTATTGTTACATTCAGAAGGCGTAGGGTTGTAGGTGAGCTTATCTGCACCTCTTTTAATAGCCAAAACAAATCCTGCAATGTTAAAATATGCCCCTCGGATATTTCTATAGTGATTTGGTCAGAAACCTCCAAACTTGGGAGAGTTTTCCTTGTCCTATGCCAGCCCAATCATTTTCCTGTAATATTCCCACTCACAATCGCTTTACCCTTTTGGCGATCTGGCAGCAAACGACTGACTTCGTGTTTGTAATGTGACTGAGATAACCCCTGCGCAGGATGATAGCCATGGAGTAGGCCCTCTGGTTGTTCGGCCCTGTCCATCTTATGATTTGGCAAATAGCGGGAGTTTGACAGTCGTTAATTTTAAGGAACTAATCCTTTGTTACTCAGTGAGGTGAATCTAGTTATCCCTGCAGATCTTGAGGTCAGTATACTTTTTAGGAATATCGCTGGCCTTGTCAGTAAAGTGGGCTGTGAGGAATGGAGTAACTTCATACACAAATCTGATATTTTTTTTTCCAAGAGGCCTGGGCCCCTGAGAATATTAGTATGAACGGTTATTGCTCCCAAATGATTTCTGCAGTCCCATCTTTGTCGGGCAGTACAAGGGTAGGATTAATGACCTTGGAGTGCAAAATTAGCTTGGTCCCTCCAGGAGCAATTTATTCCAGGCTTTTTTGATCCACGTGCCTAATGGTTTGAATATTATCTTAATCAATTTTTATAATGTGTATTTTGAGTCTGACCATACTGCCAATTTTGATATGTTATCTGAATTTATCCTTGGCCTTGAAGTTAAATTTGCTTTTTTGCACAAACTGTAACAAATTATTTTAGGTGGGGATTTTAAGGCCAAGCTTGGGTTAACACAGGAGGAAAATGAGTGTACCATGCTTGATCATTTTAGTCTAGGGCGTGACTATCAGTCAAGAGACAATAGGGGCCATGCTCTCTTCCAGCTTATCAAAACGTGTGTCCTAATCAATGCCAGTGAATTTTGTGACCAGTCCTATTTTTACAAGGCAATCTTTGTAAGGGGAGAGTGCTTTTCTGTCATTGACTATATTTTTGCCACCCGTGATTTGTTGGCTAGGTTGTCTAGGGCAACTATTGATGAAAGTCCATTTAGTGATCATAATCCCTTAAGCCTCCGTTTATGTATTTCCAGAAGCAGGGAAGGCAAAAAGAGTGTAGCCATTCAATCATTAACAGGCAAGACCCAAGGTTTGTGTTTGGCATGATGAAATGCTGCTCCGAAAACCCTTTTGTTAAAACTTTGAGGTCGATTCCGATCTCGGTCGGTAGGGCTCCGAATCGGATTCGGCTTTACCGGATCCGAGTCGGAGGCCTTGTTTCCGACCGATTCGTACAGTCGTCCGACCGAGCTAGTACGATGCGAATGTACGCGTGTGTTCCGACCAAACGGTTTCCGGATCCAAACCGCTCCGACCAACTCGTACGGAAACGAATCGCACCACGCAATGGACACGTTCTCCGACCGAGCCAGTATGATGGACGCGTTGGACAGCCGGATCGAGTCAGAGCGTCCGGCTCGAAAAAGCACCCGGAGCCGGACTTGGGGGGTCCGTGCCGGACCCCCCTGCACCCGTAGCCGTACGAGTCGAACACAGGGGGGGACCCAAGGGTCCCCCCTATACATGCGTGTACGGTGCGGATGGCACCAACACGTACCCACTACAGGGGGCCCCCTTGTTCGCGACGTACCCATTGAGTCACTGGGAGCCGATGTACACGTCGTACGACCGGCTCCCATTGACTTCAATGGGAGTCCGACCGAATCGAGTCCGGCAGCATGCGGCCGCATCGTACTCGCTCGGTCGGACTGCAGGAGTCCGGCTCGGTCGGAATCTCTCCGGATCCGGCTCGGTCTGAGAGTTTTCCGACCCAGATCGGAATCGGCCCCTAAGTCGGAATCATCTCTCCTTGGTGTTTAATTGCCTTACTCTTACCGATGATTATTGGGCCATGGCTAATCTATTTGCACAGCTGAGTTCAGTCGTGATCAGCTAGCTCATGAAACCCAATAGACCATGGGTCCATGAGGCTAAATGGTTTGACCATCCTTGTAGGAAGGCCTCAGTGCAATTACATGAAGCTCTAAAGGAAATACCCAGGGGCACCGCCAAAATTCAACAATGTAGAGCAGAGCACAAGCAGTTCTATGGACCAGAAGTAAAGAGCTACAAAATGAATCTTGGGAGAAGTTGGTTACTGCATGCAGGATGAAAGATACCAGTTCTGGGCAGTGGCCAATAATATCAAAACTGTGAGCATAAAATCCATATCTGTCATCACTACCATCAGTCCGAAGGCATTGCTTAATCATTTTAAAGAAGTGTATGAGCCTAATATTCCCACCCAGTTTTGCCAGGAGGAGGTGGCTTTCCCATTGGCTTTAGAATTTACCCTCGATGAAGTTGTGGAGGCGATTAATCAGAGTCCCCAAATAAGGCCCCAGGGCTGGATAGGGTGTCCATGCATCAGCATAAATCACTTCCAGAATTGTGGGTTCCCCTGTGGTGTCATTGTTTTAATACCTTTAACATGCGGGACCGCCACAATCATGGCCCACTGCTGTTATTGTACCGATTTTTAAAAAGTGTAACCCTCAGCCACCAGGGCGTTATCGGCCGAAATCCCTGCTAGACTCAGCAGTGCAGCTTGTGGGGAAGAATTGTCCTAGAACGCCTTCTAACCTGGTTTAGGGAATGGGACACGCTGTCGGAGGTGCAGTATGGGCTTCGTGAGGGGCTCGACACGGTGGAGTAATGCCTACATTTTCATTTGCTAATTAACAAATACACCGTTGTAAAGCAGAGCTCCATCTGCCTGGCCTTTATGGACCTTTCCTGTGCCTTCGACACCATGGTGATATCCAAACTATGGGAGATTTTGACTAATTTAGGGCTGGATGGTGACCTGGTGCAGTTTTTGAGAGTGTTGCATTATGATTTGTCTGACTCAGTCAGGTTTTTCCCATCGGGTGAGTAGGCAGACTGCTTTAAGCTGGGAAGAGAGAGTGCACCAGGACTGTGTCCTGGTTTTGATATCATTTCTGTTACAAATTAATAGTTTAGGCACCGCCCTGTCTGATAAAGCTTTGGACACCCCCTCAATTGGCAGAAAAGGTCCCAGTTTTACTTTATGTGGATGACGCTGATTTACTCTCTAGAACCCCTAATGGTCTCAATATTTTGTTTCAAGAATTTGTTACTTTTATTGGGTCAATTGGTCTAGTCACCAATCGAAACAAAACTTTTATTATTGCATGTAATTTCAGGCAAAACCAAAAAGAGCCCAACTGCTTGTATGAACTAACCCTCCATGAAGAAAAGAAAATGCTATGTTATGTAAGAAAACATAGCGTTTTCTTTTCTAGGTGGAAGGTTAGCCCATACAAGCAGTCGGGCTCTTTTTGGTTTTGATACATATCGTTAGGAGGATGAGCCCCTCTGATTCTGTCCCCTCCTACTTCCTTCTATTTTTGATTGTAATTTCAGGCACCATAGGATGTGGGCATATCTTTACAAGACCACCCTGCCACTCTGACCTAGGATTTTTCATATTTGGGTGTTGTCTTTGATACATTGGGTATTTTGGGACCTTATATTGCCAAAGTGCACCAGACATTTGTAAGTTCTGTAGGGTTTATTTTTAACCTTGCTAATCTAATTGGGAAAGCAACAGTAGCTCCTTTAGTGAAGCTAGACAGAAGAAAGTCTCTCCTAATTCTCACCTATGGGCCGAGTAGTTGGGGTAACTCTAATGTTAACTTTCTCCAGGGTGAACAAAATAGGCTGCTGAGGTGACTCCTGGGCGTTCCACCTGCATGCTCACCTTTTATTATGCTTGGGATGGACTATGTGGATGATACCATCAAAATGGCCCCTCTCTCTCCTCTTGTGGGGCCACATGCCACATTCAATGGGGAGATCATCAATGACTGTCTGTTGTGTGAAAGAGGTTTGAAAATCCCTTGGCTTAATTATATCAAGACTGAAATTAAGAATCTGGGGAGGCCGACCTTTTTTTCCAAGCCTGCCACCCATGACCAAATCTGACATGGCTTGGGTGAAAACTGCTTTTAATTTGAAAAAGTTCTGTCTAATGGAGGAATATGAATTTGCTAAATCTACTATAAGAAAGTATGTTGCACTACATAGTACAATAGCTTTGGTGCCATGCCTAGAATGGATTGACAGGACCTGGGACAGAATGTTATTAACCCGATTCAATCAATCAATCAATCAGGGGTTTATAAAGCGCGCTACTCACCCGTGAGGGTCTCAAGGCGCTGGGGGTGGGGTGGGGGGCAGCTCCGGATCAGTCGAAGAGCCAGGTCTTGAGGTCCTTCCTGCACGTGTGCAGGGTCGGGGAGCGTCTGATGTCCACCGGGAGCTCGTTCCAGGTCTTGGCTGCGATGTAGAAGGCTTTCCCGCCTGTTCTGCTTCTGCGGATGCGGGGGACCTCTGCCAGGGCGAGGTCAGCGGAACGGAGGTTCCTCCTGGGTACGTGGAAGGAGACTCTCTCGTTGAGGTATTTGGGTCCGATGTTGTTGAGGGATTTGTAGGCGTGGGTGAGGAGTTTGAAGGTGACCCTCTTCTCGACGGGGAGCCAGTGGAGGTTTTGTAGGTGTTGGGTCATGTGTTCGTGATGCTGTGTTCCGAGGACGAGTCTGGCTGCGGCGTTCTGGATGGTTTGGAGTTTGTGTAGCAGAGTTCTGTTGATTCCGGCGTATAGGGCGTTGCAGTAGTCCAGTCTGCTGGTTATGAGCGCATGGGTGATGGTCCTTCTGCAGTCGGGGAGGATCCATTTGAAAGTCTTGCGGAGGATGCGCAGGCAGTTGAAGCTGGTGGACGCGACGGCGTTGATCTGGCGGTTCATGGAGAGGGAGGAGTCGAGGATGATGCCAAGGTTTCGTGCGTGGTCTGTAGGGGTGGGTGGATTCCCGAGGGCGGAGGGCCACCAGGTGTTGTCCCAGGCGAAGGTGCAGGGTCCGAGGATGAGGACCTCGGTTTTATCTGAGTTGAGCTTCAAACAGCTGTCTTTCATCCAGGCTGTCACGTTCTTCATTCCTTCCTGGAAGCAGGGTCTGGTGTCTTCGGGATTCCTCGTGAGAGAGAGGATGAGCTGGGTGTCGTCGGCGTATGATACAATGCTGAGCCCATGCTGTCTGGCGATGGCGGCGAGGGGGGCCATGTAGATGTTGAATAGCGTGGGGCTGAGCGATGATCCTTGGGGTACTCCGCAATTGATATCGGTGGGTTCGGAAAGGAAGGGAGGGAGTCTGATCCTCTGGGTTCCGCCGGAGAGAAAGGATTGGATCCAGTCGAGGGCGGCTCCTTGTATCCCCGCGTCGTGAAGTCTGGCTGTGAGCGTGCGATGTGACACGGTGTCGAAGGCTGCGGAGAGGTCTAGAAGGATGAGGGCCGCGGTGTGTCCCTGGTCGAGTAGCATGCGGATGTCGTCAGTGTCGGCGAGGAGGGCGGTCTCGGTGCTGTGGTTGCTGCGGAATCCAGACTGGGAGGCGTCTAGGATGGAGTTCTCCTCGATGAAGGCGGTCAGCTGGGCGTTTACAAGTCTCTTGCTGACTTTGGCCGCGAAGGGGAGGAGGGAGATGGGCCGGTAGTTTTTCAGGTCCGTTGGGTCGGCCGTTGGTTTCTTGAAGAGGGGTTTGACCTCAGCCTGCTTCCAGTCGTCTGGGAAGATGCCGGATCTGAAGGGGGCGTTGATGGTCCATCCTAATTCGGGTGTGATGGTGACGGCGGCCCTGTGGAATATGTGCAGTGGGCAGGGGTCCGTTGGGGCTCCTGAGTGGGTTTTCTTCATGATCGCGGTGATGTGTTCGACGGTGGCGAGATTCCAGGTCATGATGGGTGGCTTATCGGCGGCGGTGGGGAGGGGGGTGGTGTCCGGCGTCTGTTCGCTGAAGTTGTAGTAGAGGACCTTGAACTTCAGATGGAAGTAGGAGCTGAGCTTGTCGCAGAGTTCCTGGGAAGGTGTGACGTCCGTGGCTTCGCTGGGGGGTTTGGCGAACTGCTGTATGACGTTGAACAGCTCCTTGGCGTTGGTCACGTTGGTCTGGACTTTGTCTCTTATGAAGGTCCGTTTGGTGTCTCTTATGCGCTGGTGGTATTCCTTCAGGGCGCTCCTGTGGTTGTTCCGTGCTTCCGTGGTTTTCTGGTTTCACCAGGTTTTCTCTAGGCGTCTGCAGGAGCGCCTGGCTTCTTCTAGTTCTGTGGTGAACCAGGCGGCCTTCAGGGGGCATTGTTTGGCGGGGTGGCGGAGGGGTGCAAGCTTGTCGGCGCAGCAGGAGATCCAGCGGTGAAATTCTATGGCTGCGGAGTTGGTGTCGGTCGTGGCGCTGGGGGGGTCTTGGAGGAGGGTGGTGTTTCCGATTCAGGTTAGGTTTTGTGAGATGGCATCTTGGTTTTCTTCTTGTTCAACTTTGACTCAACTAAAATACTGATTTGTCCATGCGATGAATCTTCCCCACAGAGTTTGCCGCACTATACCTTTTTCTGTCTTTTTTATTCTGATTTTACTAAAAGGTTTTTAATTCCAATAATGAGGGTGCGGGAATTAGAACCTCAGACGCAGCCTTGGTTTATTTGCAACAACTTGACTCCCCATCTAATTGTGTAAATATGTGTTCCTTTTTAAAATGTGCAATCAACAGAAGGAAAACAAATGTTTCTAACTGGAGGGGAATTTTCTGCTGGGTGGGCTATAGTGTTTTAATGTCGGGGGAGATGCTGTGACCGTTACCTTTTTAGGTCGAGCCTAGCATCGCGCATGCGCTGCTCTGCGAGACGTGCAGTATCTAGAATAGAGCTTGAAGCACCGCCCATGTTTTCTATTGGCTCCTGTTAGTGCCCTTCATAAAGGGCTTCTTTTGTTTGGTGGATATGTTTAGTTAGTTCCATCTTTTAGTGTTTCCGACCCTCCCAGGCAACTTCCCCTGTGATTGTTAGTCACACTCACTCCACGCTGCTGCTATCTCCCACCTCTGGGCGGGCCTCTGTCTATCGCTCATTCACTGAATGAGCCTGGATGTTAACACAATCGGGTTTCCTACTTTCCTGGCTCCTTGACATGGGCACTGTCGTGTCCTTAGGCCCCACAGACACACAGGAGACAGGTAAGGATCTGTGATTGTTTATTGTTGCCAACTCTATTCTGCTGCCCACACTCACGTCTACCCACGCTCCTTCGTCCCCTTCTCCATGCCCCTCCCACACCCTTGACCGGATGTGGTGTCCAGTTCCCTTGGTGTCCCCACGGTCCACTGCAGGGTCCTAGTGCCCTGCCTGGTCACTACATCTCCCCCTTTTGTCACAAAGAAGTGACGAGAAAATGAAACACAGAGATGTGTAGATAGAGATAGATGCAAGTCTGCCAGGGCACATGTCGGTGTGCTTCCCATCATTACATTTCTTCTATTAGTCTTTTTGGCCATCTGCATGCTCTTCTCGGGCCGGCCTCCGTCTGTTGCTCCTCTGCTGGTCCCTCACAATTGTCTGTTTCCTTCCTGTTGTGCTTCTGCTCTTCTTGTTCTGCTGTTTCCTTATCTTGGTCTTCCCCTTTCTTCTCCTTCAGTTCTTTGAAGTGTGAGCTGTTCCGTGTTATCCTCTGGTGTTTTGACTCTGCCGTGATCATTGGACACTTCACTTTTGTTACTGTTAGCGGGTCTTTGGAGAACATGCTGTCAGATTTCCTTTGTTGTCGTTGACGCACTACCACCGTGTCTCCTTCCTTGAGGACTGACGAGATGGCGTGTCGCTTTGCGTCTGCGTATCTTTTCATCTTTTCTTTCGCCCCTCTGTCTTTTGCTGCAATGCTGCTGTGATCTGGTGCCATAGTTGCTTCTATTTGCGGTAGTCTCGTCCTACTTGTTCTTCCCAGTACTAGCTCTGCTGGGCACCTTCCTGTGGAGTTGTGGGGCGTGTTTCTGTAGTCACGGAGTACCTGGCACAGAGCTTGGCTAAGTGATATCTGCGCCAGGTTCGCCCTTTGAACTGCCTTCTTGATGTTCCCCATGAACCTCTCCACCATCCCGTTCGCTTGAGGCCACAGCGGTGTTATTTTCCTGTCGTTTATCCCTAGATAGGCCATGAATCTTCAGAAGTCTTCTCCTGAGAATGGAGGGCCATTGTCTGTTTTTAGCGTTTCTGGTGAGCCCCAGGCTGCAAATATGTCATCTAATATCGGTAATGTTGCTGTTGCTGATGTCGATGGGATGGGTCGTACTATTGGAAATCGTGAGTATTCATCGATGACCACAAGCAGATAGTTGCCTGTGTCCAGTGGCCCAAAGAAATCAGCTGCTAATGTTGTCCACACCGCTCTTGGAAGTTCTGACATTTGTAGTGGTTCATGCCTAGCAGGGGGTCCTGTCACTTGACAGAGATGGCATGTTGTTATGGTGTCTTCTACCATGCGATCTAGGCCAGGGAACCATACTTTCTCTCTTAGCAGTTTCTTCGTTGCTACTACGCCTCGGTGCGACTCATGAGCCAGATTGACCAGTTGTCTCCTGAGTGAGCTTGGTATCACTATTCTTGTCCCTCTCATCATTATTCCTGTGTCTGTCTCTGACAGTTCTTCATGTTATGTTATGTTATGTTATGTTATATACATTTGTAACGCGCTCGGCTACTCCAGAGAGTGTCCCGGCGCGGTCACCTGAGCGGATCATGAATCCGAGCTTAAAACAAGAAGGTTTTCAACTTTTTTTTGAAGATGCGGGAATCTGAAATACTGCGCAGAGCCAAAGGCAATGTATTCCAGCCTAGGGCCGCCTTACGAACAAGGGAACAACCACCCAGCCTTTGCCGAGAAAAACGTGGAACCTGGACCAATAATTGAGAAGAGGAGCGCAACTGTCTTGTCGGCGCATAGAAAGAGAACCTCTTTTGCAGGTAACTAGGTCCCCGGCCATAAAGGGCATTATGGGCAATTGACAAGACTTTAAATTTGATCCGCGCCTCCATCGGAAGCCAGTGCAAGGAGCACAGATGGAGGCGAACGCTACTCCTCCTGGGAAGATCCAGTAAGAGGCGGGCCGCCGCATTCTGCACCACCTGAAGCTTGTTCAGCAGATAGCTGGGGGTCCCTACATACAGAGCATTAGCGTAGTCCAGGCGAGACAAAATCAGAGCCCGGACCACGGTTTCCCTAGCTGCCATTGGGAGAAGAGGGAGAAACTTCCTCAAAGATTTTAAAATCCCAAAGCAGGACCCCGCCAGCTTCTTGATATGGGTGGCAAAGGTTAAATTTTCCTCAAACCATACGTCCAGGTTTTTAGCGGCAGCACCCAACAAGCACGGCAGTGGAAACCCTGGGGGCCACAATAACTCTCTAAAATTGGAAGGAAATTTCCCATACAAAAGTATTTCGGATTTCTCTTCATTGCATTTTAGCTGGGCCTGCGCCAACCAGCAAAAAACCGAGAGTAGACAGTGTTGAGCAGAGGAAACATCAACATTGGCCCCCTCCCAAGTAAACAGAAGCTGAGTGTCGTCCGCATAGGCAATCACCTTAGCCCCCAGCTCCTCCGCTAGATATATCAGCGGGGTAACATAAATGTTAAAGAGGAGGGGGCTAAGGGACGAGGCCCTGCGGGACCCCAGTAGCTACTGGTTGGGGGAGGAGGCGCACGGTGGAAGCCAGACCAGCTGTGAACGGTCCGCCAGGAAAGAGGTAAGCCAGCTTAAGGCCGAACCAGCAATACCAATCTCCGAAAGGCGAGCCAGAAGTAGGGAGTGAGGCACCGTATCGAACGCCGCCGAGAGGTCCAGCATGATCAAAGCTGCCCTCCCGCCGGCGTCCAAACACTCCCGGATAGCCTCCGACACCTCCACCAACGCAGATTCTGTGCTATATGTGGCTCAAAAGCCTGATTGCGCTGGATGCAGCAGACCAGCACCTTCCACATAGTCCGTGAGTTGTCCTGTGACTACCTTTTCACATACTTTGGCAAGACTAGGCAGAAGGGAAATTGGGCGGTAGTTGCCAGGACTCAAGGCATCTAGTGAGGGCTTTTTTAAAAGGGGGAGAATCTTAGCCTGTTTCCAGGTGACCGGCACCCGGCCCTCCGACAGGGACATATTGACAATATTGTTAACAACTGTGTTAATGGTGTCAGCGGATAGTGCTAAAAGCCTAGCTGAACATGGATCAGTGGGCGAACCTGATTTCAAACCCTTAAGAATTTTAAGGGTGCATGCCAACTCAGCTGGGGAGAAGGTCAATAGTTTGGCAATAGAGCCCGGAGGGGACACAGGGGAGATGGAAAGAGCTAAAGGTCCTCTAGAGCCAACGGAAAAGGCCGCCTGGATGGTCTGAATTTTGTCCCGAAAGAACTTAGCAAGAATATTGCACCAGGTCTCCGACACGGGCAATGAACAGACCAGGGCACAGGGGGCCACAAAACTTTGCACTATTGAAAATATTTCTTTAGTGTTATTATTAGCCTGGTCAATGCGGGCTGAATAATATCTGCTTTTAGCACCCGCAATCGCCCTATAGTAACTTTTTTGTTTAGATCTAAGAGCAAGTTTTGCCAACAAACAGTAGTTATTGGAGCGCCACCGCCTCTCCAATACTTTACAATCATGTTTCAGAGAGTGGAGCTCGGGCGAGAACCAGGGTTTGGAGGGGACTCTCTAGCCAGTCCTGGGGCGCGTGAATGAGAAAGCGCAGTCACAGAATTGGAGATCCACTCCGTAAATCCCACCAAGTTCCCTTCCAGATCCTGCGAACAGATGGGCCGAGAGGAAGCCAAAGCACTATTAAACTGCAAGGGGTCAATTTTTCGAAAGACTGGTGGAATAATGGACCGCGTAGGCAGAGTCTGCTGCGGGACTTCCCAAGAAAAGCAGATGAGAAAATGGTCCGACCAAGAAACTGGGAGAGGCTGGTCCACCTGAATGGAAAAGTTGGAACAAATGGGGTCTAATATATGGCCGCCCTGATGCGTGGGGTAACAAACCCCTTGTGAGAGTTGGGCCAAATTAAGCGAATCCAGAAAATCCATGGCGTCTCTGTTCTCTGTTTGATCAAGATGGAGATTAACATCCCCTAAAACCAGGTAATGTGAATAGCGAAGCGCACGCTCAGCTATGGCGTCACTACAAGAAATAAGAAAGGTGCTAGCCGAACCGGGGGGACGGTAAATAAGCGAACCTCCCAGCGTAACATGAGCGGAGAGTCGGAGGCTAAAATCCAAAACCTCACTACCCGCCCAAACATTAAGGTCCTCTTTATGAAGAGACCACTTATCCTTATAAAAAATAGCTACACCCCCACCCCTTCCAACCTTTCGGTCAAGGCGGGACAGCTTATATCCTGCGGGGGTGGCTAAAGGATTAGAGGTATCATCTAACCAAGTCTCCGTGATGAACAACAAACTCAAGGCAATATCCAAAATCAGATCAAACACATCAGAATGATGCTTCCTAAGAGATCGTACGTTAATAAGAGCGGTTCGCACACACAGGGACCTGGAAGCCCGACTAAGCGGGTTCCTAACCGGAAGGTCAGTACTCGGCAGGAAACCACATGAATCACAAACGTGGTGCGCGCAACAAGGAATAACAGTCCTACCTTCTGGTAAACACAAAGGGGGCCGGAGCGCTTTTAAGGATTCTGCAGAATATGAAATCCTATCACCGGCTATCACTTTGAAAAGGGCGGCATTACTGGCCCTGGCCGCAGTCGGGACGCTGACGGGTGCAGACGGGCTTGCCTTAAGCGCGCCATCGGCCATGTATTTTCTTTAGAGCTAGCACTTCTTCCTTGCGTACTCCTGCTCCCCAGGTGCAGTTATTGTTGATGTGTCTCCATCTCTGCCTTCTCGTTATCTCCATGGCCATTTGCACCGCTAGTGTTATCGGTGCTGGGGTGTTTTGTTTTAGTATGAAGTTGAGGTATTCTTCTGCCATCGAGGTCGTCTCTTGTGCCTGCGGTAATGGGTGTCTCGACATGTAGTCTGCCGGGTTGTGTTCTTTCCCTGGCTTGTGCACAATCGTGAAGTCATAGTCCATCAGTCTTATGCCCCAGCGTTCAATTCTGGGTGGCATTTTGGCTGACGGGCTGCCATAGATCGTCACCAGCGCTTGGTGGTCAGTTATGATGGTGAATGACTTCCCATAGATGAACATGTGGTAGTGTTCACACGCCCACACCACTGCTAAGCTCTCCTTTTCTGGTTGCGAATATGCCTTTTCAATGTCTGTTAAGCTTTTGCTTGCATACACGACAATTTTTCTTTCTGAATCTCTCCCTGGCAGATGCTGCGCTAGTATTGCTCCTAGTCCTACTGGGCTGGCATTGACAGTCAGTTCAGTGCAGAGCAGGGGGTCAAAGTAGGCTAGATGTTCCACAGTCATCACTGCTTGTCTGATTTCCTCGAAGGCCTTGTTGCATTCCTGAGACCAGATGAACTTCTGTCCTTGCTTGGTCAGCTCTCTTAGCGGTGTGCTCACCGTGGCGAAGTCCTGTATATATCGAGCACAGTAGCTGGCAAGGCCTAGAAACGATCTCACTTCTGCGACATCCGTCGGAGGATTTGCGTCCTTCAGCGTTTCTACTTTGCTGGGGTCTGGCCTCATCCCTTGCTTGGAGAATATGTGTCCGAAGAAGACCAATTCCCTTCTCCCCAGCTCGCATTTGTCTCCATTCAATGTTAGGCCCGCTTGCTCCAGTTGTGTGCACACTTGACGCAAAGCTGTGTCATGTTCCTTATCTGTTTTTCCAAATACCAAAATGTCATCACTATAGTTTAGGCTGTTCTGTACCGGCCTTATCACCTGCCTTATTGTCTCCTGGAATATCTCCGCTGCCGATGAGATTCCAAAGCTCAGTTGCTTGTATCTAAACAGACCTAGGTGTGTGGAGAATATCGTGATGTACCGGGACTGGTGATCTAGTTCTAATTGATGGTACCCTTTGCACAAGTCCAGCTTCGAGAATCGGCAGGCCCCAGTGAGACAGCTGATCATGTCGTTTAGGTGTGGCCCCGGGTGACGTTCCCTTGCGATTGCGGTGTTTGGGATCCTCATATCTATACAGATGCGGATCTTTGAGGTGTTCTTCTTTGGAACTGCCACAATCGGAGACACCCAGGGCGTTGGCCCATCAGCAGGTTCAATTATGTCTTGTGCCAGTAAGCTGGTTATTTCTTCTTCAACTTGTGGTTATAGGTGGATTGGTACTCGTCTATGATGTTGGGCCACCGGCTTAACTGCTTCATTGATGTGTAATGTTATCTGTTTTCCTTTCAGTTTACCGAGACCCTTCAGTATGGCTGGGTATTCTTGTAGAATATTCTCCGTCTCTGACATGTGGGACGTCATTTCTAGTAGCCCCATCACCTGCGCCGTCACATTGCTTAGCAGGCATGGTGCTGGGATATCACCCTTGAGCACGTGTATTTCTTCTTTGTAGGACCTGCCTTTGTATGTCAGAATCTCCGTGAATTTTCCCATGTTTTCTACTGGGCTTTTGGAGCCCCACGTGAACACATCCACGGTTGACGGTGATAGCTGTGGTTTCACTTTCATTTTCTTGTATTCTGACATGCACATGATGTTGCATGTGGCTCCACTGTCAAGCACGAACTTCGCTTGGTGGCTCCCTACGTCAATGTCCACGATGGCAGTTTTCTTTATTTGCTGCTTCTCCACGAGATGAATGTCCTCTGTTCTTTCATCTTCCTTGGGCGCGTCTGACATTAGATATAGTCTCGCCTCTCTCACAGGTGCTGCTGCCTCTTCTGACTCATCAGAGGAGCTACGATTGGCCATTTCTATGTATCGGGCGTACCTGTTGCTGGTCATCCGTGGTCTCATTGTTCTGCCTCTCTCACTTCTGAATTGTCTGGTCATGCACGTGCTTGAGAAGTGATTGTCCCGGTTGCACTTCCTGCACTTCTGACCCATTGCTGGGCAGGCACCGACATGTGGGAACTCGAGGCCACATCGGTAGCATGTTTGTTCGCTCTTCTTTGGTGGGACCGGCGCTTGGGATTCTTTTTTTTTTAAATTCCCAGTGACGCGATGTGCTAACGCCACTCTCTTCTCTTTTCCCATCTCCATCTGCTTGGCATGCGCCGTGGCCCGTGCTTCAGTGCAAGCCATCGTCAATATCTTTTCCAGCGTCGTTGGTTCCTTCAGAATGCGTGCCCGGAACTCCACTGATTGACACCCTTCGATAATACGCAGCCTTATTGCTTGCTCATTGTCAAATTTGTCAAACTCGCAGTATGTGACCAGTTTTCTCAGTCTCGTTGCAAAGTCGTCTAGGCTCTCTTCTCCTTGCTGGCACGCAGTGTTGAATGTGTACCTCTCAAAGTCAACGTTTCGTTGAGGGTCAAATTTCTTTGTGAGACACTGTATCACTCCTTTGTAATCTGCTGTTTGATCAGCAGGGAATGTTAAAAGCAGATCTTCTATTTCATCCCCTGCGAGATTTAGGAGCAGGTGCAGTTGTTTGTTATCCGAACGTCCGTGGCGCTCATGTAGCGCTCAAATTTTCTGATCCATCTTTCCCACCTGATGCCTGCTTGCGGCTCCGATAGGCTAAACGGTAAAGGCCTGCGGAATACTGCTTGCGTGCCCTGCTTCTCATCATTGTCGCTCATTTTCCTTCTTTGGCACTCTCCTGCCCTTTTCCTTTTTTTTTTTTTTCCAGTTCTCTATTTGTCCCTTTGTTTCCTCTGTACCTTGCTTTATTTCCACTGTTTTCCTCTTCTTTTTGTGTCTTTTCACTCTATTTCTCTGTTTTCCTATCTGTTTCAATGGTTGCCTTACTCCAAAATGGCCTGTCCTCAAGATGGCCGCCGCTCTCGCGAGAGTTCGTTTGAACTACGCGCGTCTTTTTCCTTTAATCCTCATGCGCTGACGCTTGCCTGCCCTTCGCCTCGCCGGCGGACGTCTTATTTTCTTTATCTTTTACGTGCAGCCTTACTCAGCCTCAGTACTCTTACCGCTTCTTCGGCGGCCGGGGTGGGCTCACGCGTCGTTGCTTCTTTGGCTGCTCTACTCGGACCAGGGTGGGCTCCTGGCTCCGTTTCCTCTCCACGTCGCACCGATCACCGCGTGTTCCTTCTGTTGGCCAGCGGACCAGGGTGGGCTCCTGGTTCCGTCGCTCTGTTTTTCGGGGGGACAACGATCCGATCCACTTCTGCTCTTCTGTGGGTGATGGACTATCCCACCTTCGTCGCCAATTGTCGTGTCCTTAGGCCCCACAGACACACGGGAGACAGGTAAGGATCTGTGATTCTTTATTGTTGCCAACTCTATTCTGCTGCCCACACTCACGTCTACCCACGCTCCTTCGTCCCCTTCTCCATGCCCCTCCCACACCCTTGACCGGATGTGGTGTCCAGTTCCCTTGGTGTCCCCACGGTCCACTGCAGGGTCCTAGTGCCCTGCCCTGGTCACTACAGGCACCACTCGCCTCTCCGAGATGGGAGGAGAGATTCTAGTTCAAACCATGGAGGTGAAGGGCACAGGGTGGCTCTAGACAACACCTGACCGTTCTTTGTAGGGACTTAGCTAACTGTAATGTGTGTACCAGAGGGCAGAGCACAGAAAAGGCGGCGACATAAATGAAGTACCAAAACTGGAAATAGCTTGCCTATAAATGTTTGAGTGTATTGATCAGGAGCGACGCCTTTTCTGGGTTACACTTTTGAGGAACACGGACTGTAGCATTCTTTAGGTGAATTGTGTGAGTTTATAAATATCAAGCGCATGGAGTCAACAAGAGGCACATTTAATCAGAGTCGTGTGACTGTTTCAGCCTAGTATCACAAGATCGGGTGATCAGACTTCAATATCGTGGCATGTGTTTCATGGTTAGCAGGCACTGAGTACCTTTACTTTTTTGTTTTGAAAGCAGAGTACGAGTACCTGCACTTATCAGCAGAGGTTCAGTACTTTCATTGGAAGAGTACAGACACTTACATCTGTGCACTTCTAAATTTCCAATTCTAGCACTGATTTAAACAATACAAAAATGTTCATAATGTAGAGCGGAATTCTCAGATGTATGGGCATTCAAGCTTTGGCATGCAAATACAGGGTCAAAGGCCTTTTCTGATTGGATGAAGGAACTCAGCTGCCCAATAGAATGAGTACACCCAACTGACTAAACGTTTTGTTCACCTTTTCCATTTTAAGGCTTGCCCTACATTTTTACGTAAGCATACAGCTACCTACCTAAATTAGCAATTATGATCTATTCATGGCAAAACTTTTCACCCGAATTACATCCCGGTGCAAGAAGTTGTGATTAATGCATGCAGTTATTGTTTCTGTATACATTATTACATTTTCTGCACATGCTTTTATCCCCAGTTCAGAAGTAGTGGTAACAAGTGTAAAGCCGTGGCAAGAGAAATGTAAATCGCTCTTCCCTCTAAATTTGTGATAATGCACAAGCTCAGCACAAGCACAGCATCAGCACTTCAGCACCAGCACAGCAAAGAGCACCTCAGAACCATCATAGCATCAGCGCAGCACCACCTCCTCATCGGTGCACCACCACCACTGCAGCACCAACTCAGCTTCAGTGCAGCATCACCTGAGCACAACACCAACTCAGCATCACTCAGCATCACCTGAGCACCAGATCAGCTCCACCTAAGCACCACCACCACACCATCACTCAGCACCACCACAGCATCACTCAGCACCAGCACAGCATCACTCAGCACTGCCTCATCATCACTCAGCATCAGCACAGCACCACCTCCTCATCAGTGCACCACCACCAGTGCAGCACCACCTCAGCATCAGCGCAGCACAACCTCAGTGCCAGCTCAGCACCACCTCAGCGCCAGCACAGCACCACCTCAACATCAGCACAGCACCATATCAGCATCAGCACTACCTCCGCATTAGTGCACCACCAGCAGTGCAGCGCCACCTCAGTGGAGCACCACCTCAGCACCAACACAGCCCCAGCACAGCACCACTTCAGCATCAGCACAACACCACCTCATCATCAGCACAGCATCACCTCAGCACAGCACCAACTGAGCATCACTCATCACCAACTGAGCACCAGCTCAACACCACCTGAGCACCAGCACAGCACCACCTCAGCACCACCTCAGTATCACTCAGCATCACCTAAGCACCACCACAGCACCACCAGTACAGCACCATCTCAGCATCAGCACAGCACCACCTCCTTATCAGTGCACCACCATCAGTGCAGCACCTCTCAGCATGAGAGCAGCACCACCTCAGCACCAGCACAGCACTACCTCAGCACCAGCATGGCACCACTTCAAGATCAGCACAGCACCATCTCGACATCAGCACAGCACCACCTCCACTTCAGTACACCATCACCACCAGCGCAGCCCCACCTCAGCACCAGCGGAGCACCACGTCAGCCCCAGTGCAGCACCACTTCAGTATCAGCACAGCACCGCATCAGCACACCACCATCTCAGCATCATTTAGCATCATCTGAGCACCAGTGCAGCACCACCACCACAGCATCACTCAGCACCACCTCAGCATCACTTAGCACCCCCTCTGTATCACTCAGCATCACCTGAGCACCTCCGCACCAGGACACCACTACCTCAGCACCACCTCAGCATCACTCAGCACCACCTGAGCATCATTCAGCATCACCTCAGCATCACGTCTGCACTAAGCCACTACCTCATTAAGAACCATCTCACTCTGCCCTCGGAATCTGACATCTGTTGATTCTCCCCTAGTTTCCCTTCGCTGCTCGCGTTGTTATTCAGGTACTATTTCCCAACCTCCACCCTTCCGTTGTTTACGCCCTCCCCCATAATAAAAAAGACCCTATAACAAACAAGCATTAGAACAGGCAGGAAGAAGTTGCCGGCATTTCAAGGACAAAAAAACTAGTAGACATTTTTGAATGTTAATTCTTTTTTTACTGGGGTCGTTCAGTTGTACATAATGTCTTCTTGGTTAAATATAAGGTAACAAAAATGCTTATAACACTTTTTTATTATAACTTTTCAACATGCTTCACAGTAGCCACAATGCTCTATAGCATAGTTTAAAGACATTGGCAAAGCCAATAGCTCTGGCTAAACACAAAGGCGAGACCTATTGGCTATGCCAATGCTTGTTTTGAATTGATGTTGTGTAGGTTGTGTGAATTTTAGCTATTTATTTCTTATTAATACTGGAAAAGGTTTATTAGGACTTGTGTAAGCCTTTGTTATTTATCAATTGCAATTTATTTGCCATCACTTTATCTGGTGAGACGAAAGGACTCATTAAGGTCTGACCTAGCCTTGATAAGTAATGCTGGAGGTCTTAAGAGGCATTTAATTCTATCCTCTGATCTCCAAATAGTGCTATGTAATCATTGATGATTTTATTCTTGTGCAATGGTCTGTTGTGAGCATGCCAAAGATGTGCTTTTAATGTACTTTTATGGCTACTTGTCTAACGAAAGAAAGTTTGACTTGACTTAATTGGGCAGAAGTTGTGCGCTTTCACAAAAAAAGTGCTTGCCCTCCACAGAGCTGTGATCTTTTTTGTTTATGTATCCAGCTGGCTGAGCTTGGACTTTCAGAGGCACACACATGGCCTTGTAATGCTGTATAACTGTCTTAGATAATTAGATAATTTATGGTGGTTGTCTTTGGCAGCAGCACAGATGAGTGGAGAGCAGTCATTAACCTACATGGATTTTTTGGTCTGGCTTGACAGTGCAACTGTCACCTGGTCTCTTGACTTGCACCAATATTATTTTACAGTTCTTTGCTTCCACACAAATATATATCCATTCCCATGCTATTTATGTGTAATGCTTCACATCACCATACAACATTCCTCTAAAGCCCGACCTATTGACATTGCAAATGGTTGTTCGATTACCCTAAAGCTATCCGTCAAAAAACAGTCTGCTCTTTGCCAGTCGTGTTCACCTTCTGCTTTACAAAGAACAAGCCATTTTAATGCAATAGGTCTCACATCTGCGAGGTTTAAGCTATTGGCATTGTAAATAAAAATGCCTTTTATTTATGTGTTTTTAAAAGCAACACATATATAAAAGGAATTGTCATTTTTAATGCCAATAGTTCAAACTCTCGCAAATGTAAGACCATTTTAATGGTGGCCGTGCCCCTTTCTTTAGACGGTGCTCCCGTATTCAGGTTACAGTGAGCAGCGTCTAAAGAAAGGGGTGCGGTCAACATTAAAGTGAAAGTGCGTATGAGGCGCTTTCACCCAAAGTGAAAAAAAATAATTAATTAAAAAAAGTTCTGTAGCGCGGCCGATAAAGTGAAAGCAGCCCGCACTGTTAATTAAATAAATAAGCGCTGCCGCTAATGTGAAAGCGGCCCAAGCTGTAAAATAAATAATTAAATAGGCGTGGCCGCTAATGTGAAAGTGGCCCACGCTGTAAAATAAATAATTAAATAGGCGTGGCCGCTAAAGTGAAAGTGGACCGCGCCGTAAATTAACTAATTAATGAAGTGCAGCCGCTATAGTTGAAGCAGACCGCGCTGTAATTTAAATAAATACATTACTAAAAGCGTGCGGCATGCTGCGATGTCGTGTGTGGAATAGGGGAAGATCATTAAAGAAAATAGTGCTCATTGACTTATAGAGCAGACCGTGTAACTACACATGTAAAAAGTCCAGTTGTTATGGGAGGTTACAAATGCAGATAAGGTGGTACCAAGGAGGGACTATTAGGCCTATTTACAAATGAAAAGCAACGATTTTGCAGGAACAGTAACAGGAGCCAATTGAAAAGATGGATGTGAAATGGGCAGAGCTTCTATGCCTAACTTCAATAAGCATGCCTCGCAGAGCAGCGCATGCGCTGCCCAGGCTCGACCTAAAAAAGGGCAAATTGGAGTATGCCTTAAGCCCAATTGCCTGAGTCATTCCTGACTAAGAGAGGTTATTTGCTGTCCTAACTAGATGTTAAGAATGGGCATGCATGCCCCGCTGATACCTGTTGTTTTGTGTGATCGCAGCCTCCCTACATTGCTTTTATCGCTTCCATTTCCAGACGATAGTAAGTGCGATGTCCAGACTTGCTTCTTCCAGCTTCCGCTATATTTGCAGACATCAGCTACCTCTCTTGTTGCTAACTCAATACGTATTCTGAAGGAGTGCATGTGTTCTGCTGGGTTGTGACCTTTCATGGGAGATGGTTCTCGGGCCTTTTCCCTTCCAAGAATTCATCTTTCACTTACTGAATGATGTAAGTGACAGCACAATGAGCACAGTGGGTGTCCACCATGTGTCCTCTACAGGCTAGCGAAGGCACTGGTTAGCTCAGCCTCTAATTATAAACATTTGTGGGTCATCATGTCAATGGTGAAAGAGTAGAATGTCCACAGAAGACATCACTCAATAAACATAGAAGAAATACTGTTCTGTGTCACAGAAGATGCTGCATTACGATGTTATTAACCGACGCTAAATGCCATACAATATCCCTGAAAAGGCAGCAATGTTAACCCGGCAAATAATTCACCAAAACGAATGACTATAAAATGAATGCCTGGAGGCAATTCCAACTCTTCAAAATCAATCACTGTTTTCAGTGCCACATACTGCTGCCACAGTTTAACTGCACCAGGCATCACTGCACTGCGAAAACTGGTGCTGCACTGAGAGAGAGATAACCTCAAAGGGGCTTATTTACAAGCCCATTGCGCCGCCAGTGCGTCACTGTTATTGGCGCACCGGCAGCGCAATGGGCTTCCCCATATTTCCACGGCCATGTAAAGCCACCCTCCGTGACTTTTCATGGCCTTGTAAATATGTTTCCCTTTCATGCATCACTGCGTGAAAGGGGCATTCCAAGGGTGTTGCTGTGCATCAGAATTCTACGCCTCCCCAGGAGGCATAAGGAGGCCCAACAAGGAGAAATACTTTTATTTCTCCTCGTTTTTTCCTCTTTCTCTGCGTGCTGCAGAATGGGAAAATGCCTTTAATGATTGTTTTTGTGCAGGAAGGTGTTCCTTCCTGCACAAAAACCATCATTCTCTCAGCGCAAGCACCCTTGCAAAATGACACAACGGTGTCTGTGCTGGTGCACGCCTGCTGTTTTGTGCGTTGGCACAGGGGAGAAGGACAGGAATGCGCAGTATCTTGTAGATACGGCACATTCCTGCCCTTTTATTCTGACTCACAGCAGCGCAGCAGGAAGGCTTGCTGCGCTGCAGTACGTCAAAATATTGTAAATGGGGCCAACGTTTTTTTGGTGTTTTTTTTTATGCTTTACATAGTGATTTGAACATATAAAGTAACAAAGCACAAGAAGTACCAAAACATTAAATGTTTCCCAGGACAATGCATTGCACTATGGGAGAGAATGTATTCGGTAAAGGATATAGTCAGTTAATCAGCCTGCTGGGCTGAGACAGTTTCAGTCTGATATAACTACATCCAACCAACCCCACAGAACAGCACCATACACAAGAAGTATGCTCCCATCAACACAGTTCACCGAAATGTAAATCTGGCGCAAGCTAATGCCCAGCCTTCTCAGTCTGAGGTGCAGCAGTAATATTCAGTCTAGACCCTGACTCTGGTGACGATAGTGATCCAGCACAAAGAGGCCAGGGTTGGATAATTTGCACAATTAGTTTATCTAAAATTTCAGTCATTAAGTTGAACGCTCATCAATTATAGGTACACAGTGCAAACTCCATCTTTCTTGAGTGGGAGTCTCTCTCAATCATATAGCACAATACATTCAATTACACAAGCTCATTCAACAAAATCAAACTCATAAGAGTGGATAGATGTAGAGACAAAAGGCACATTATAATACATTTGCTAAGAAATATGCACATTTTGGATAGAATGACATTTACCTAATAAAGATGACTGGAAAACCACCCCTCTGGCCAAAGGACTGGTGGGGGTCCCCTGACTTAGGATCAGGAGACAAAGATTATAGGATAGGATCAGGACAGATCTGATACTTACTAAACTTCTCTACAAACCTGACGCACCAGGGCGATTCCCTCTCTTACACTCTCTCCCTCCTCGATATTCTTCCGCAATCTTCAAATCTAATCAGGCAGTAGTCTGGATCTTCCGAGTCTGCTCCCGTCTCTCTCTCTCTCTCTCGTGCTCAGCTCCCAGCAGCAGTAGTTCTCTCACAGCTCCATCGAATCATCTCTCCCTTTACTTAACTCAAGTCACTCTAGTTATAGTCTTTATTTCTTCATGTCCCACCCTCAAGAGTTGCAAATTTTACTAAAATACGGAATATGATTGGACGGGTTAGGGGAGTCTTCATCACACCAGGCTGACGTATTCATTTTTATTAGTAAAACCTATTGTTTGCTAACCCTTCCCCTTCAACTCATTCATATATTTCGTTTTCATATGCATATTTTGTTGCAAATGCAGTAATTTATTTAATACAGGCTTCATAGATGAACGATACATCTTCTTCTTTTCCCATACCTTCTGTCCTTGGATCTTGGCAGTGATTCAGCTCTCTCTCGGTCAACGGGTCATTTCATGGATTCGCTGAGCATGCGCAGCTTTCGCCATTTTCTTTTTCAGTCATGGTTTAACAGGCCCAAATGCACACTATTAATAAAAGAATCATGAACAAATGTTATTTTCTTAAACATGTAATTCTCACTGTTCACCACCCACTTCTACTCTATCCCATGTAATTATTATTACTCTTGGGCAAAAGCGTTAAAAACAGCAGCTTTCTTTTAAATCAAGCAAGCATATGCCGGGCATGCGGTACCTCAAGACCGCGTTTTGGTCTTTCTTGCGCATGCATGAGGTTTTCCCTCTCAAAGTGAGTTAGTCACGTTATTCCTGCGTAATTCGGGTTTGCACATGCGCAAAGCGTTCTCGCAAGTTAAAGCGGGTTTTAATCGCACTGCATTTTATTTCTCATTAATTCAAGCATGCGTAAGCTTTTTCTCCCCGTGTATCTGTATCTGGTGTATGTTAGTTTCATCTCATCTACTAATTTAATGATTAGTGAAAGTTAATGGAGGATTCATTCGAGCAAGTTTTATTTTTCTTGAATCCTTGCTCCATCAATAGGAGCACTCGACAGGGTCAGACGTGTCTTGTGTCAGTAGGTATTTGCATAGGGGGTCCCCATATCCCATGGTCTTTTCTTGAATGGGAGCAACAGATAATCAGTGTCAAGTTATTCCTGACAATATGAGAGGTCATGAAGCTACGTTTTCACAACAGGCAAGTGTTTCTTCCCCCAGTAACAGGCAACCCTCCTCTTTGCCATCAGTAGTGCAATAGACACATATCGACGTACCTCCCATGGTATATTGATTGGGCATCCAATAAGGGCCAGTTTGGTTTAAGTGACACCGTCAGGCCAATCATTTCGGATAGCGCCTGGAAGATCTGAGTCCAGTAGGCAGATAAAGGCGGGCATAGACAAGCACCGTGGATGAAGTCCACTTCGACTGCACCATAGCAGGCACCCAGTGCAGGAATTTAAAGTGTTTAAGCCAGAACTGGCCACTGGGGGCCAGGGCTCTAGTTTGCATGCTAGAAGGTACATTCTTTATGGGTCACCTTTTCTCCTTAATCCGCCTCCCATGCTACCCTGGTGGCACATTTTACCAGTGGGGCCATGTTGTTAGGTATAATCTAGTGACCATGTGCTCGCAAGACCCCACCAAAAGCAGGACCATCAGTACCTGGCATTCGGGGGGACTTCGGGAAGTTGGGATAGTGCTCAGTACAGAGCATGAGCATCTCTAAGAAAAGAAATGTGTCTAGTACTCAGGCCCCTTCACACACTGCAGAGGCAGTCAGGAATTTGCCATTTGGGAACAGGTCACCCATTAATTTCACCCCCTAAGTAGAGTCTCACCAGTGTGTTCAAGCCAAGGGTGCTTAATGATAAAGAGAAGTGTGTGAGGGCCTGATGGGGTGAATGAAGAGTAGCAGACCCATACTGCTTTCACATGCCCTCCCAAGCTATCTGTGTATATGCCACTGAGTGGATTTCTGCGCGCTTCCGTTTTGGCACCTGCGCTTTGAGTGTGGCGAGGGGGACTGGGAAGGCTACGTCATGCTCGATGGCAAGATGTGTCAGATAGGGTGGAGGGTGCAGTCAATAGCAGTCCTATTGGGCTTGCATGCAGTGGTAATATAATTCGAAGTCTGGCACCGGCAGCCCTCCCTGCTCATATGGCAAAGTGAAAGTTTCCCAATTTACAGGGCTGTTTACTGGCCCATGTGATTTTAATCATGAGGGACTTGAGAGTGTTGAAGAAATGCCTGTTAAAGGGGATCAGTATGTTGTTGAATAAGTACAGGAGCTTTGTTAGGAGAATCATCTTCATGAGGACAATTCTACCTACTTGGTCTTCAATTTTGGCTATGGTAGTGCCATACTTTTCAGCTATCATGGTCTCCTTGTCATGGCTCACCGAAATACCAAGATATTTGAGAGATGTCTTGCACCATGAGATGGGACAGTCAAGCGGCTGTTCCTTCGCTGCTGTTGTAAGGGGCAATATAGCTGACTTATTCCAATTGATCGATAGTCCTGAAAGTATTCGGATCATCATACATTCTTGTATAATTGGGGTGAGGTTTCAGCGGGGGTTGCAGAGATGTAGGGCCAGATGTACGACCATTCCAAATTGCGACTCGCAAATTGCGAGTCGCAATTTGGAATGTACAACAGTGTCAGAGACACTGATTGCGATTCCAAATGGGGTCGCAAAATGCGAGGCTCCTGAATATGAATGAGCCACTCGCAATTTGAGACCCCATTGGGTATGGCTGGCCCTCCCAGGGATGGTGGCCTGCTGGGCTCAGCAGACCTTCATGTCTGGGACTGCTTGTCAATAAAGCAGTTCTTTTTTTTTTTTAAATGCAGCCCGTTTTATTTAAAGGAAAACAGGATGCATTTTTAAAAAAAATATGAAAGTTTTCGTTTCATTTTTTAAGGGCAGGTAGTGGTCCCTGGGACCACTGCCTGCACTTAAAAAATATTTTTAGAGCCAGTCACAAAGGTGAAGGGGTCCCCTGGGGACCCCTTCCCATTTGCGACTCCATTACCACCCTCTTGAAGAGGGCGGTAAATTGCAAGTGTTTTGCACCGCAATTGCGGTTGCAAAACATTCATACATGGCTATAGAGTCGCAATTAGGAAGGGAACGCCCCTTCCAATAGCGAGTCGCAAAACACTATTTTGCAAGTCGCAATTTTTTGCGACTCGCAAAATAGTGTTTGTCCATGGCCATGTAGGTTTTTGCGTGCGCAAACGGGTCGCAAACACGTTTGCGCACACAAAAACTGGTACATCTGGCCCATAGTGTAATGTCATCACTATATAGGGATACAAATTAAGTTTCATGAGGAAAATGCAATCCCTCTGTGCCCATGCATCGCTGAATAGTAGAGTCCAATGGCTCTGTTGCCATGGCAAATAGCGGGGGGACAAGGGTCATCCCTGTTGATTGCCTTCTTGGATCTCAAACGGGTCAGATATCAGGCCATTTACACATACTCTGGCCCTAGGGGAGGTGTAAAGCAGTTTAATTAATCGAATAAAGCACCATGGGAATCCCATGTTGTCCAGTAGGGCGAATAAGTAGCCCCACTCGATAGAGTCAAATGCCTTTGTGGCATCCAATAGGACTGCTACTGCGTCCGGCTGTGGATCAATTTGGTGCAAGAGTACAAATAAAGTTTGGAGGTTATGGGAAGTAGACATACCTGGTATAAAACCTGCTTGGTCCGGGAAGAGCACATTGGGCCGCAAGAGTAGTTTCTGTTAGTGAGGATTTTGGCAAAAATCTTCGCGTCAGTGTTTATAAGCGAGTGTGGCCTGTAAGAGTCAGGATACTGTGGGCGATAACAAGGTTTTAACAGTGTAGTTAGGATGGCCTCCTGAAAGGAGGGGTGAGAGTACTGTTTTCCTATGCCCCAGCAAATAGAAGCTGGAGTCTAAGTGCCAGGATATTGGCATACATTTTGTGAAATTCAGCCATAAAGCCATCACCACTTGGGGATTTGCCAGTGGGAAGGCCAGAGATACCCTCGGTAATTTCACCTAGGGTAATAGGCACCTCCAAGAACAGGCAGCGGGCCCCTCAAGCCAAGTCAGTGCAACTCTGTTGAAGTAAGTTGTGTAGTTTGCAGATGACACGGAATTGCGTGTTGCATATAGACTGGTGTAGTACTTTACAAATTCATGTAAAATAGCTTCTGATTCTCACTGCATAGTGCCATCCTCAGCCTGCAGTTATGTCACCACAGAGGACCCTATTCTGTCTCACCAGTTGGGCAGAGTTCTGCCCGAGCAACAAGCCTCATCATATGCCCTGGCAGTAGCAAATCTATACATGTGTTTGGCCTCCTATCTGCTTCTTCATGGAACTCATCCATCTTGCTGCAAATAATAATAGTATATCTGTGGGGGGGGTTAGTGCAATAGTGTTATTCTAGTGTGCGTAATTCTTTCTCTAAAGCATTCAGCCCATTACGGATTGCTTTATGCACTCAATGCTGCTCAATGATTTAAAAATAGGCTAAGATTTCAGCTCTTATTTCCTTTGCAAATGCTGTGCCAGTGAGCGCTAGAGGAGAGTCGCCAAGCGAAGGTGCGGTATTTAGAGACTGGTATATTAATGGTAAGTTTAACCGGGGAATGGTCCGAGTATGTATGTGGGAGATGCTCAATGTGTGTTGTCCAATCACTAGTGTCACATGTGTCCAGCCAATATTCAAGCAGAGCCCATGTGCCTTTGATATGTGTGTGCCTTCCTCTTTATCTGGGTTTCTTTTGTGCCGTAGGTCGAGGATATCATGAATCCCAATAATGTTGCGAAGAGCCATAGCTGCAGCATTGTGTGCGAGTCAGCAGATGGGAGCTATCCAGATGTTTATTTAGTACCAGATCGAAATTCCCAACCCACAATATTATTCCAGGCGACAGCGAGTCATAGTGCCCCCATACCTGCTAAATAAACTCATGGTCATCCAAATTGGGGCCATATGTATTTGTTATTGTTAGGAGCTGTGTGGCTATGCTGGCCTGTACAACGTTATACCTACCTTGCAGGTCATTTTCTTCAACAGTGAGTGTAAAGGGCAGCCCCGATGAACCATTATAGTTTTCCCCCTGGTATAGGAGGAGTAACATGAGAATGACCTGTGGCAGAACTTCACACTGCAAAAGTGAGAGTTTTTTGAGTCCTGGTATGTGTCTCCTGTAGGAGCGCTATGCCAATTTTATGGCGGTCTAAGTATGTTAGTATTTGTCTGGCTTTGTGGGGGTTGTTAAGGCCCGTATGTTCCAAGATATCGGGTTTACAGGTGTAGTAAGCTTATGCGCAGAGGTCATCAGTCTGAAGGTGGTCTGTAGCTCTTACGTGCTATAATGTACTTCTGCCCAAGCGGTGTATAAGCCATAAGACAATAAGAATACAAAATGATGATCTTTAGTGTGTAATCACGTGTCCCCCATGCCCCCACTCACACCAGCCACTCCAACCTCCCACTGAAGTAATCCCACCCTGAACTTCTCCAGAACCCTATCGTTGCAAAACACTATGTGACTGAGAACAGCATTGAGACTGCTTCAGGGGAGTTCGCTCCATGGGAAGCCAGAGAACTGGCCAGCAACACCTCCTTTCCAAGGGGGCATTCGCCGGGCATTCATTTGGGCACCTCAGACAGCAGGAGCAAGGAGGTTGGTCGAGCCGTCTATACAGTCAAACAATTAATATTTCGGTTCAGCATTTTAGAAGAGTGATATGTTGCACTGGTGGAGAAATATCAGCCAGAGCTGAAAGGGACAAGGCCGTCTATAGGGACAGATACTGGTATGGCGTCACTGTCAGCGGAGTATGTCAGGAATTATGGACAAGGGGAGCATGTCATCAACGGATGTATCAACTATCCATTCTTAATCTACATTGCTCAGTTCAGCCTCAGAAGGGTCCAGTCGACTGCTGGATGGGGCAGGCCTCACCTGCTTAACCTTAACGAAGAATTGTGAGGCAGACTGTGGATCGAAGAAGATATATGGCTTACTTCCATAAGTGATCTTGAGGCACGCCGGGCACAGCATTACATAGGAGATGCCTTCCTGGCTCAGTGTGCTCTTGATCGACATGTAGATGTGCCTGGCCTCCTACACTTTCTGAGTAAAGTCCGAGTAGATAGGTATTGTGGTGCCCTCGTGGAGAAGGCGTCTGCGTCTGGCCTTTTCCTGGCCAGACGCAGGACCGTATCATGATTGCGGTAGTTAAACAGACGGGCTATATACGGATCTAGGTGGAGAACCTGGAGGCATTTGCAGTCTGCATGAACGGTGAGCACATTCCACTGCAAATAGTGATGAAAAAGCATCAGCGCCCAAGAGGCGTTTAAGGAGACCCTCTATGAAGTCGGCCATATTGCCTGTGTTTGTGGATTCAGGGAGTCCCATCAGCCGCAAACTGTCACACCTGGACCTAGCCTCTAAATCTTTGTTTTTCACCTGCATTACGTCGAGAACTTTTTGCATACTCAGCAGTTTTTCATTGGTGCCAGACATGCCATCCTCAATTGCACATATTATTATTATTATTATTTGTCTTGTAAAGCGCCCAAATCAACCCCAGAAGGGTATCTCCATGCTGCGGGAGTGCTACAGTAGGACAAGAAAAGGAATTCAGAAAAGCTCAGTTTTAAGTAGCTTACGGAATCGTAGATAGTCGGTGCAATTCTGTAGGTGGCTGGGGAGGTGATTCCAATGGGAGGGGGCCAGATGGTAAAAAGCTTTCCCTCCTATGCGGGATTTCTTAACACGAGGCACCCAGAGAAGCGATTTAGAGCCTGACCGGAGAGTTCTGGAGGGCTGATATCAGATGAATCTGTCTGCTAGATAGCTGGGGCCATTGCCATGTATTGCCTTGGGTACTATGCAGCAGATCTTAAATCAGATCCGCTTCCGGATAGGCAACCAATGTAGTCCAAGGAGTAGCGGCAAAGAGGTGGTCCTGCAGGGGAATTGGAAACTAGGCAGGCCGCAGTGTTTTGGACCACCTGGAGTCTGTTAAGAGAGGATTCGTTGGCTGAGATCAAGAGGGCATTGCAATAGTCAAGGCGACTTATTACTAATGCCTGAAGGAGTGTTTTACGGACTGTCATGGGGAGAAAAGGGAAGACCCTTCTCAAGAGGCTTAATGCGTAGAAGCAGGAGCCCACGGTGGTCGTAACTTGCTCCTTCATCATAAGTTTCTGGTCCAAGTGTACTCCTAAGTTTTTTACCACTGCTTTCGGGACCGGGGCTGCACCCAGGTCAGTGGGCCACCAATCTGGGGACCAGAATAGGGGTGCTTCTCCAAATAGCATAATCTCTGTTTTACCAGCATTTAGCTGTAGGAAATTGTTCCTCATCCAAGCTGAGATGGCCATCATGCCTTTGGAGAAGGTTGACTGGGAATTGGGGGAATTTTTATCAAATGCCATTAGGAGCTGGGTGTCATCAGCGTATGAGATTGGGATGAAGCCCAGTTCCCTAAGTAAGTCCGCTAGGGGAGCCACATAAATGTTAAATAGAGTGGGACTAAGGCAGGATCCCTGAGGCACACCTTTAGTCAGCGCCGATGTTTGAGAGCGGAAGGTACCGAGGTTGATGGTTTGAGTGCCGTGAGTTAGGAAGCTTGACAGCCACTCGAAGGCAAGGCCGTGGACTCCAATGTTTCTTAGTCTGTTTAGTAGGATGGAATGGGATATCGTGTCAAATGCTGCTGACAGATCCAGCAGCACTAGTAGGTCTGCTTGTCCATTGTCCAGGGAGTGCCTATGGTTGTCTGTAACTGCAATCAGTGCTGACTCCGTACTAAACCTGGGTCGGAACCCAGACTGAGAGGGGTCGAGGCATCCTGTTGCTTCAATATACTCTGAGAGATGCTTATTGATACGTTTTTCCAGAAATTTGCACAAATAGGGCGGTAGTTGGACAGATCATCCTGAGGAGCATTAGGTTTCTTCTGAATGGGAATTACTTGGGCAGCCTTCCATTTGGATGGTAGGTTGCCCTTGCTCAGGGATGAATTGAGATTGAGCAGATAGCAGGTGCCAACTGTTTATGAAGTAGTGAGGATACTTTAGCGGGTAGAGTATCCTGAGGGGAACCTGATTTGACTGTTTTCATTAGAGACTCCACAGTGTCAGTTGTGAGTGGGGGGAAGCAATCCAAAGAATGTGTAGTGAGAGAGTATGAGGGATAGAGGGTAGGAATGTCATTCAGAGGGTCCCTATCTTTGGTGATATTGTCGTAAATACTCTCAATTTTCTGGATAAAATGGTTGGCTAACTTATCACAGAGTTCTTGTGAAGGAGTTACCTCATTGTGGCAGGCCTTGGGATGCGTGAAAGAGTTGAGGATGCGGTAGAGTTCTTTAGGGGAATTTCCTGCCCGATTAAGTTGTGACTCAATGTGAGTTTTGCGCGCCTTCTTTAGGTTCTTATGATAAAAAGCAAGAGAACTCTTGTAAGTTTCTTTATCATTAGCGTCGTGGGAGAGACGCCAGCGTCGTTCCAGCTTTTTGCATAGGCTTTTTTCCTTCCGTAGATCGGGAGAGAACCATGTCGCCTGTATTCGTCTTGTCTTAGTAGGGTAAGATTTTAATGGGGCCAGCTAATCTAGAGTTGTAGCTGGCCAAACAATACTCGATATTATCTAGTGCCAAATTGGCATTAGTTGGGAATGTGTTCACGAAGCGGTCAGGCGTAATTTTATGCCATTGTCTTCGCCAACTGCGGGAGGCTTTGGCGGAGGCGGGAGTAACCCTTACTTCTTTTATTTAAAATCGGAGTAAAGAGTTGTCTGACCATGTAAGTGGGCAGGGGGCCTCACAGCAGATATTGGGAGAGGTTGTCAGGATGAGATCTAAAGTGTGTCCTGCAAGATGTGTGGGGCCTGTATTAATCTTCTCCAGTCCCAATGTGGCTAGGTCCGCCAAGAGCATTGAGGCGTCCACATTGGAGGAGATTTCGCTATGTACGTTAAAATCTCTTAATAATATGAAATGTTTATTGGAGATAATGTGGGGGGCAATTAGTTCCATAAGTTGTAGCGAAAAATCCTGTAGGGGGCCTTGCGGCCGGTATACAAGTGCACCTTTCCAACAATTGTGAGGTTGGGAGTTGATTCTGAACACAAGAATTTCTAGTTTGTTGTCACTGCATTGTTCTAGAGTAGTAACCTTGATGGAGTCCTTATGGACTATGGCTATACCTCCACTGACTTTAGACAGCCTATCAAGTTTTTGGATGCGGTAGCCATCAGGGATTGCCACCGAAATCGCGGGGGTGGAGCTAGGCTTAAGCCAGGTTTCCGTTAGGAAGTAAATATCGGTAAGTCCTGAGGAAAGCAAATCCCAAATTTCAGTAGCGTGCTTGGGCAATGATCTGACAGCCCGAAAGCAGTGCCAGTCCCGGCTAGGATTGCAGATGGAACGGTTAAGGGGGAGAGGGTGATTAAAGGATTCCAACTGAGGGTATTCCTTGCCTGTGGCAGCTGTCAGAGAATTTGCCTGCTGCAATTCTAAGCTGTGAAATTGGCAGACTCTACATGCGAAAGGTCCTTCCATCTCCGGGAGGGCCTTGGAAGTACATTTGGAAGTGCTTACCCTTCTTAGTGATATAAGCTCCGTGCTTGTGTATGAGTGTTTCTGACTGTGGCTACACCCTGGGTTAAAAGGAGCAGGGGTCCTGGCTCCTGGCGACGGCTGGGCATGGACGAGCGCTGATGGGCTTGCCTCTGGCACACCTTCGGCGCACCAGCGGTGCGTTCGCTGCGCGTCGGGAAAAGCATGAGTTTAAATAGAGCCAGGAAGCAGCTAGACTGCTAACCCTGGGCTCCCTCCCTGCCCGGAAGTGAGGAAAGCAAGAAAAACACCACCGCTAGCTCCCGCCACACAATCGGGAAAACCCGTGGTGGACCGGGGAGAGGAGCGGTGAGTCACAGCGGGAGAGCGGGGTCGAGAGAAAGCCGGTCGGTAAGGAAGTTTTAGAATATTAGAGGCTAAAATGTAGTATCAGCAATTTAAAACATGTAAAACACAATAAAAGCGTTAAAAGCTGTTGCGAGCATATTCGAGATTCAACCACAGTTATTATCTTGTCTTGCTTTGCCAATGTAATGAACATTGTGCCGACTCTCTGTGTCAGGGTGTCTATTTTGCTTTCTATGGAGGTTAGGCTTTGTTGCTTTTGTAAAAGGAGAAAATGGATGGCCAGTTTGACGACCTCAGTTCAGTGGTGGCTGGTGACATTTGAAAGTGGTGAGGCGTAAACTTTTTGACGGAGTGCACTGTGGCGAGCGAGCGCAGCAAACTAGCATGAAAATTTTAAGGTGGGTTCGGGGGGGGTTCTCCCCCCGAGAAAATTTTGAAAAAAGAGTGGGTAAATGGTGCATTTTCAAGCAAATTTGAGAAGCAAGAAGGTTAATAAAGCAATTGTGAAAGTGCAGTTATTACATTAATAAAGGGATGTCATATAACAACATGTAGATACTGCCACAAAGTTGGTTTTATAAAAATGGGTCTAATTGGTGAAAATTATAGCACAATTAATCAAATACATTGGCTTGAAGTCATACAATATTCAGTCAGGTCTATGGGGGACAGCATGTAATATTGCAATAATTCAGGGTCTGCCACATTACCTAGGAGCTATATATTTCCAAAGCCGAAAATCATCTGCTTATAAAAATGTTGTGCCAAATACAAAAATGGATGCAAAGTGGTGGAGCATTGGTGCCACAGAAAATGCAGTGCCGGCCTGATACAGTCGGCCTAGTTGCATCTCAAAAGTTGGAAACTTTGTGCCAGTATCTAATGCCCGACATTTTACATGTGCATTAATAACGTGGTTTGCTTCTAATAGTATGATGATACACCAGCATACCACAGAACAGCCCATGTGACATCACAGATCGAACGTTCACTGATGCTCATTGTGACAGAAGACAGCTCACTGTGCCAATCAGCCACTCAAGCTGCCTACTTTGCAGTTCGTGATGCAATGACAGGTGCAGGTAACCAAATATACAGGTTCCAGTTTCACACATTATTAGCATTCAGTAACTACACGTACTGCTATGAAGCCAGCACCCACACTGCTAAAATTAGAAAAACAAAAATTGCCATTGCAGAATCTACATTGGAACATGTGTAGTAAATAACACTGCGCGCCTGAAACCTAATTGTGGAGTTATGCTAAGGGCCACTGTTACGCCATAGTATATATTGAACTGCATGCAAAGGACCATTGTCATTCCAGAAAACATGTTATCCCACAGCAAAAGCACAATTACCATGCCGGAAGTTCTGATCCAAACATCAACATTCCATAGAAGACGTCACACAATCACTCAGCTCAGGCGGCTCCCAGAACATTCTCCGCCCGAGCACGCACACAGCAATGAATACAGGCAGCACCTCAGAAAAATCTTCACACCTAGGCAGAGGCTTAAATACTGGGGAAATATACAGACCGCCAAAACTACGAGGCACAGTCCGGCTGTACTCTGCTCCTTTTGCCGAGAACTTCCCTTGCACGAACGTGTCTCCCAGGCAAGTATACTACACAACTCCTACTTACATTTAACAGTAGTCACTCAAATCTGAGCCCAAGAATTTTTGAGGAGTACGGTGAGCATGGCAGACGTGTGTGGTGGACGACATTTGTAAAAAAAAAAAAATTGAAGCTAACATTTGAATATTTGTCCATCATATTCCTCTTCCTTAATTCCGATAGCGCAAGAGTCATGACAGTGGCAAAAATGTTATTGCATCATATAATTCAGTCAGTAGATTAATTCGTTCTTTAAATTAAATTGAAGCGGAAGTTTGAGTCTTGAAGTACTTGATAAACAACTGACAAACCTCGAATGCAGTCGCGGCTCTTAATACTCGCAAAAGGTTGGGGTCGCATGGGGGTTACTGCGGGGGGGACGTATAAAATGAAAACTTACCTGACCGGGTCCGCGTCGCCTCTGCTCCTGGGCTGGGTCTCGCGCCGCCTCTGCGAACAGGAACAGGCATGCTGCTCCCTCCCCTCCTGTAAGCCAATCACAACGCTGCGTTGTGTTTGGTGGGGAGTCCCGGACGGTGCCCAGCCGGGCACCAGTAGGGACGCCATTTTCTCTATGTAGGCTGCATGCAGCCTACATAGAGAAAATGTAGAGTGCGCATGACTGCTTTGGTCAGCCCCAGGGCCGACCAAACAGTCAGGGCACTCAGAGTGGTGGAAGCCACTCCTCCCCGACCCGCCCACCCGCCTGCCCCAACCAGGCATACACGCCCCCAACAAGGCATACCCCTGCCTTCTGATTTCTCGCAGCGCGAGAAGCAGAAAATAAAATGGTATTTAAAATGCCATTTTATTTTCTGCTTCTCGCACTGCGAGAAAGCAGTGGGGCGGCGCTCCAACGCCCTAATGGAGCAGCCGCCACTGCCTCAGTTGGTGTCTCTGCCCGATCAGCAGACATTGCCCTGTCCGGGTTTCTTAGCCTCAAAGCTCAGTTTAGCTTGTTTATGATCGGCTCTCCCCGTTATGGATGACACTTTGCAGCAGATGGATATATTCTAGTGTCCTTTCCAAGGCCCACCAGAGGACCCAGCTAACCGTTAGCTGCAGTAGGGTTCGCAATCAGTGAATACATCTGCGTCAGAGCAGGATGGCACACAGACATCTCCCAGTCGATCACAGGTGGTAGCCCGAACAAATGATGATCAATGCAGATAGTGCAGCTGGCATGCCCCAGTACCACAGCAGTATACCAAGCTAGGCCCAGCAGCCTACCCAAAATCCAGTCGACACACGAAGAGGCCAATTTCACAATCCAGGTGTGGCCTTCCCAGCCTCGCCACACTCCCCAATCCCTCCAAGGGTAGCGGCTGTAATCGCTACTTCTGACCACTCCATGTAGGGGCAGTGGGCCTTAATGCTACTTGGTGCCGATCCAGAGCCGATTCTGGGTTTTCCAGCTTGGGCTTGCTGCTCAAGCAACAGCCTTGCAGCTCGATCCAGGACTTGCACTCCGCCTCAGATTCCAGGCCGCTGCAGCCCCACCCTCCCAGCGACTGCAGCACACTGGGCGGCACAAGCAGGCTGTAGCAGGGATCACCAATCGCCATCTGGGCCCTTCCATAACCCAAAATTGCCTCTAAGTGTCCGCAGTGCCACCGCACCCCCGCCCGCACCTCACCTCTTCTTGGCTCACCACCACCACCGTACGGGCTACCCCGGGCCCACCGACCTCTGCGGCAGGGCAGCTCGGCCGGGCCCAGCCATGCGAGCAGACTGCTCTGAAGAGCAGCAGAGCTGACATTCAAGCAGATAAAGGAAGGCTCCGGCCCTCATCGGATAGAGTGCTCCGCCAGCCCTTTATTAGGTTTCGCCTGCACAGCGCTTGTGCTGCGCTTTAGAAATCTATAGTTTTTAATATAAACTTAAAAGGGACTCATCCTCTCTTTTCTGGCTTCTCATTGGTTCTTCTGCATGCCACTTACGTTTCCTCCATTTCTATTGGCTGTAGTATATTTTCCTGCATTTATTATTGCTTGTTCCTCGTCTGCTTCCTTATCAGTTTCTCGCTGCCAAAATACTATTAACATCCGCTTTGGTGGAACTATATTTTTATAAAGTTTTGCCTTTTGCTATTGCAGCATATTTATATAACAATTTATTACCCGGGGCCCCACAGACTCGAACCAGGATCCCCAGCTCTTGAGTCAGCAGCTCGGGCCGCTGCGCCACATCCGCTACACTCCGGTGTTATTTGTCAGGGAGCTCTTTCCTTCTTCCGACGATGATCTATGAAAACAGCTCTTTATTTATTACATAGGTGAAACGGAAGCATTACCAATGCTTGTTTTTGATACGTTTCGTGCCTGGATGCCGCCTGTAGTGTGTGCATGATGCAGGATTATGAGCTGGGAGCCGCACGGCTCTTAATAAACGTTCATTCATCAATCATCTCAACCGTTTGAATCTGCTGTTTAGCATTACCGTGTTTCATTACATAGCCTCGTCTTTGCTCTTATGCTTGCTTTCCGTAAGTTATTTTATTGCAGGACCAATCACTGACCTCCAGGCCCAAGGAAGTGGAATAGCGCTGCGGGCATTCTGCATTTTTTGAACTTGTTCGTCACTGAGTCTTCTTACAAACACAGACAAAGCAATTAGAAAATGTTAGTTAAAGTTTTTGTGAAAGAGAAAGCACCTCATATGTGGATTTTAGTAAAAACATTCGACATGCTATGTTTTTCTTGGTAAATTCAAGAATCTGGAAAAATATCACAGTGATGAACTGACAAAGGGACCTGGATGCATATGGGTCATGTCAGTTATAGTTTTTCTACCACGCAAAAAGTTTTTAGGGCTACGGAGTAGATGTGAAACACATAACGCATATCCTGGTATTGCTTGACTGCAGAGACTTTTGATACACTGAATTAGATATTATTTGAATCTCAAATATTATTCTCCTGCACAGAATGGGACGCATGAGTCTAGATATGCTAATTAATAAAAGGATATTTTTCTAAGAAATGCAAATTAAACTTTACATCTAATGGTGTCATCTCATCCTATCTGTGCTGCTATATACCATATGGCATCACAGCCTGCTTGATTTAACAGTTTAAACACGAACACAATGTACATGTTTTAAAGTACTTTCTTTAGATAAACGCATTTTTGTGAACCCCTTTTCCGTGTCCTGAAGAGTTCAATTGTTTAGTGGTTTATACGTAAACGACACGCTATATGCTTTAATAGGACTATCCTTATAGAACCAAGCAAGAGCACAAAAGTTCTTATGTATGCCACTTTTATTCTCCGTGATGACGATGTTCTCTGTCTTAGGCGTTTCACATGATGCACATGGTCTGTATGCCTCATTTCATGAGCTAGAAGACAAAGGGCATTTATCCACTTCAATCGGATGTGGCCTGTGGTATTTAATCAGTAAAGAACGTATGATTTTAGGCCTATTTCAATTCATTATTAATCCTGTAGCCAGATTTTCAAGCCACTAATTGACTGGTCCAAACCATTCCCAAATCGGCATAGGCCTTTCCTTGTTGATAGTTTAGATAGAGAAAAAACATTTTATGAGCTGGAAATAACGCATTTTTTTTGTTTTATTTTGAGGAGAGAACATTTTTGCCCAGATTCTCAAAGGTGTCACGGAATGCAGCTCAGCAGCCAAAAATGTGGTGCTGCGTTGCATAAAAGGGAGAGAGCAGGAGAGCGCCATATTCACAGAGATATGGCTGTCTACACCCCTCTCCCTAGTGCTGACGCTGATTTCAGCTGCCGTGCGCCACAGGCACACACCTTGGTGCTATAGTTCTAGGGTGCGTGCCTGAGTTTACCATAGGTTTTTTACAGGATGAGTACCCTTCTTGTACAAAATAATATGGCTAGACAAGTTTACACCTTTTTAGGTCTCGGCTGGCATTGGAGCGCGCATGCGCTCCTCGCCTCGAGACTTATAGTAATCAGCATTAGTTTGGAGAAGGGGACTCGAGGCGCGCCCCTCATTTTCATTGGGTAGCGTCAGCGTTTATGTTAAACGCTGGCTTCCCATTGAAAAGGAGGGTTTTAGGTTGCCTCCCTTTGGCTTTTGGGACGGCCCACTTGGACTCCTCGCCTGCTTTCCTCCCGTCGCAAACGTTTTCTTATCTTTATGGGGCCATGTGTTTCAAACACATGGCCCCATAAAGACAAGAAAGTTCAGCAAGCTTTTGCACGTACCGTCACGCGCGTCTTCTCTTTCCCTCCCCTCCCTCAAGGCGAGTGTTTGCAGGTTGATAAAGCAGATAGTGTGAAGACTTTGGGCTGGAGTATGCTTTGCACTTGGTTGTTTTGCACGTTGTACTTAGTTTGCACCTTCATATTGATAATGTACGCGATGGATTCCAGTTGCTGGGGCTGATGATCCTGCCGATGCCCCGGTGCTGATTGGTTCGTGCTCATCCCTCTGTGCCCAGAAGACCTTTCTCTCCCGGATGCCTGCGAAGAACACCTTGGGTGCCCCTCGTCCTACATAATCAGCCAGCCTTTATTTAAAATGCATGAAGCCTTTATATCAAAGTGTCTCTAATTAGCCACATATAGGTCACCTCCTTTTGATGAACAAGCGAATGCAGATCCTGATTTCGATGACAAATGATAAGCAATTGGGGAAATTCTAAAGATGAACAGCCATAGGGTTTCCGTCCAGAATCTGTGGTCTCGTTGTTTCAACTTCGGAAAAAAACTTCAGCGGGTTCCGCGTCTGGAAGAAACATTTGCTGTGAAGTTTCAGGCTTTGGGGCGGCTCGCTCCCTGGCTGCATTTCAGATCTGATAGGGTTAATGGTAGCTGGGAATGTTTTGTAGGAAACTGACTTGCAGAGCGAGTGAGTGAGAAAGTGTGAGGGAAAGGGACGAACAAAGAAATGAGGAAAGAAACAAGGAGGAGGAAAGAAGAAGAAAAGAAAGAGAGGAATAAGGGGGAGAAAGAACAAAGGTATGAGAGGACGTATGTAGTAAGTGGTGAGGAAAGGCAGAGCCAGAGAAGAATATGGAAAGTTGAGAGGGTGGGGAGCTGGACAAAAGACGATAGCATGTAAATAAAGAAACAGGGGGGGGGAGAATAAAAGAAAGAGAGGAGGAAGAGGGAGAAAGAACAAAGGTAGGAGAGGAGGTATGTAGTATGTGGTGAGAAAGAGCAGAGCCGGAATATGGGAGGTTGAGAGGGTGGGGAGTTGGAGAAATGATGATAGCATGTAAATAAAGAAATTGAGTGGATGGTAGATCAAGAGTATTGAGAAAAGGAGAGAGGAGAGGAGGGAGAGATGGGAGAAAAACTGAGAGAGAGAGGTGGAAAGGAGGCGGTGGCGTCAGCGAGGACTGGAAGTGAGGTTAGGACAACGAGAGAAAGATAACGAGTTAAGGTTAACAGAGTACGTGTGAGGAAGATAAAATATAGTTAAAAATAAGAGAGAGAAAGAGAGATGGGCGAGGGTAGGATGAAAAAAGAAGCAAGAGAGCGTGCCAGAAAGAGAGAAAGGAATAGAGCGGGAAAGAAGGAAAGAGATTAAACAGTACAGGATTGGGAACGGAAAGGAAAGTGAGAGAATAAATGAGAGACAAAGAGAGAGTAAAGTTGGAACACGCGAAGAAGGGAGAGAAGAACGCGGAGATGCCGAGGGCAGATAGAGAGCGCACTTCCCCTCGGCTCCGGCTCGGTATCTCCCCCCAGCTCACTCCTTTCCCACCCTCTCTGGGAGTCGCCCCCACCTCCCCGCTGCCTGTCCCTGCGCTCACTCCTGGCCGCTGCCGAACTCCTCGCCTCAGCTGAGTCTAGATCGAGGTTTCCTAATCCCGCTGCCCTCCCTCTCTCTCTCCCGCCCTCCTCCAGACCTCGTTCGACCACAGAACAAGAAGTGACTGAGGCAGCCCGAGCCCCCTCACCGCTCCCGGATTCCTCTCTCCTCGGACCTCTCAGAAATGCTTTCTCCCGGCTGAGGAGCCGGCCGGCCACTGACTGACCCTACCTTCGGCGTGGAGGAGCGGCGACCCTGGCCTGGGACCCTAGGCCACCGGACCCCTGGCTGGATGGCTCTTGCGTTTTACGACCGGTCGAGGGATGTTCTTCCGCGGGCCCTGGGCGTCTCCCTGCCGGAAAGAAGAACCCTGAGGCACACTGACTTCCTACCTCAAGAAGTTGCCCGTCAAACAGTTGAACTTTATCCCTCATTGAGGGACCCTCGTGGGCGTTTCAGCGCAGGGGTTCCCTGTGCTTGAGGGGTTCTGCGACTCCTCATCCAAGGGTGTTGCTGCTCCTCTATGGCGTTCCATGACCCCCGGGAGGGGAGTGGGGGCGGGGGCTTTCTTTCGATCTTCCGCTTTGTTTCCTATGTGGGTACCCGTGGGCAGCGCTTTAAGTGGTCCGGGTCTCGCCGGTGCTGGGCACCGGCAGTTTTTTAAAGGCCTCGAAACGGGTCCCTATCGGTCTCTGTTTTGTGTACTACTCACACTCTACTACTCTCTACTACGCACTCTCTACTACTCACTCTACTACTCTCTACTACTCTCTATTACTCACTCTACTACTCTCTACTGCTCACTCTCTACTACTCACTCTCTACTACTCTCTACTACTCGCTACTACTCACTCTCTACTGCTCACTACTACTCTCTAGTACTCACTCTGTACTACTCTCTACTACTCACTCTCTACTACTCACTCTCTACTACTCACTCTACTACTCTCTATTACTCACTCTCTGCTACTATCTACTACTCACTCTCTACTACTCTCTACTACTCACTCTCTACTACTCTCTAATACTCTCTACTACTCACTCTCTAATACTCTACTACTCACTCTCTACTACTCTCTACTACTCATTCCCTACTACTCTCTACTCACTCTCTACTACTCACTCTCTACTCTCTACTACTCACTCTCTACCTCTCTACCTCTCTCTCTACCTCTCTCTCTGCCTCTCTCTCTACTCCTCTCTACCTCTCTACCTCTACCTCTCTCTACCTCTCTACACGCACACATATGCACATATATATATATATATATATATTTATATATATATATATATATATGTGTGTATATATATGCATATGCATTTATATATATGTATGTGTATATATATACATACATACATACATACATACATATATAAACATATATATACATCTGCATATCTATATAAATACAAATATAAATGCATGCATACATATACATATACATATACATATATGCATACATATGCATGTTATGTACATGAAAGTTTAAAAACACTAATAAAAGCAAAGCTAAAAAGCCACCTAATTACAAACAGAATTGCTTTAACTTAAACGAGGGCGAGACCTATTGCATTTTCAATGCTTGTTCTACTTTGTATGTGTGCTGTCCAGTGCAGCACACATGGAAAGTCGGAAGAACAAGTAGAAATGAAAACATTTCTCCTTTTAATGCCTGCTTTTCAGGGGCGTTAATTTTTGGCGCTAAACCTTGTCTATTAATGTTAGTAGATAGGGCTTCAAAAAGCATGGGTGGTTGCATGGTAACATTCATGTACCACTCATGTAACTCCCCCTCGACTCAAATGAATGCAAACCAGCGTTTCGCACTGCTTTGCATTACCTTTGTGTACTTTCCAGCACAAAACAAGTTTTGCACTGGAAAGCGAAACGTGAAAAAAAGATTTTGTGCTGTTTAGCATCACTTTTGTGACGCTAACCCAGCGCAAAATGTTTGAGAATCTCAACCTATATTTTTTAAGATCTTAGAGGACAATTCCACAGAATCACCCTATTGAAATGTCAATTCATGCCAAAAGTAGCACTTTAACAATGTAGATACAGCTATTTTTCTGAAAGGATTTCTGAATCACAGCATTTTTTGTTCCTGCGATGGAGATCGCAGAACACATGAAGCTGAAGCGCTTCATTTTGGAACTACAAAGTCCCACTCGTCATTTGTGTAGAAAATAGTTATGGGCTTATTTAGATTTTGGCGGAGGGGATACCCCATCACCAATTTTGAGGATGTCCTGGCTGCTGTATTGCAAGTGCATTATAACTAAGGCTCCCAGTTTTCAGTTTTTACTGCTTTTTACAGGTAAATTCAGGCAGAAAATGTGTTCCTTGTCTGTATTCATTTTTAAATGCAGAAAAGTACTGAAAATTGTGCTTCTTGTGAGTGACTCTCCATGCTGTGTTTCGTGAATTTCAAACAGCTGAGCAGATAGACAGTATGGGGAGTTAAAAAAACAGGTTGAGATTTCCTTAAATATAGGCATATGTTAACATATATTTGTAGTGTAATGCTTATTTACCTGAGGATATAACATTTTGCCATATTTGGCAGTTTAATTTGTGAAAACGCGACAGGGATCAACGCAGGAGTGCATGTTTATCAGTTAAATCAATGTGGAAATATACCATTTTACGACTGCATTCAACCTCAAAACACAAAGTTAATATGGATAAATACCAATAAGAAGGCCCAAAAATAGATATGGATAACTATGGATAGAAATGTTCAAAAAATAAATAACTTAAACCAAGAAGCCCTAATTATAACTTATGGACTTTGTAATACCGTAGACAAGGTATACTCCATGTTTTGATGGAGTATTCCATCTACAAAACTCTAAATAAGACCCACGTATCCTTAGAATGGAGGTGATGGCATCAAGGATTATGGACATAGAATGCTCTTCATCACTCTTGCAAACTCTGGGGCATATTTACAAAGAAGTGATGGATCGCGGCGTTAGCCTTCTTGGCTTAACGCTGCGCTTCGCCACTTCTGAAACGCCAGGCTGCACCATATTTATAACAATATGTTGCAGCCCTGCGTTTCCCTCTGTGCTAGCGCTAATTGCAGCTGCCTAGCGCCAACGCAGGCACCCTTGCACCATAGTGCAAGGGTGCTTGCGTTGGGGGGAATAATTGTTTATGTGCAGGAAGGTGTCCCTTTCTGCACATAAACAATCTTAAATAGCGATTTATAACTTCTCTGTGTGCTGCACAAAGCACACAGAGCAGTTGCAACTCGTCATTTTTAAAATGATTGTTTATGTGCAGGAAGGGACAGCTTCCTGCACATAAATAATCATGCATGGTGTTTTGCTGGTTCTATGTGTGCAGTACAATACAGCACACATAGAAACAGCAAAAATGAGGAGAAATAAAGCATTTCTCCTTGTTTCGCTATGTTAAGCCCAGGTTTTTTTTGGTCTTAATTTTGGAGCTGCCTCCTATTTACGCCACCCTTGCAAATAGGGGGCAGCGTCAAAATCAATAGGTGTTGTGGCAGGACGCCCACCACAACACCCATTGTCCACCCCTTTTACACTAAGTATAGCGTGAATGGGTGCCTTATTTACAAGGCAGAGTTAAGCCACGTTAAGTGGCTTAATGCTGCCTTGTACATAAGGCGAAGCCAGTATCCCCACTGGACCGTCTTTAAAAGTGATGTTTTTGTGGCGATAGGGGCTTGTAAATATGCCCCTTAGTGCTGGTCCTCGAGGCTGTAAACAGTTTCACTCACCTGAAAGATGAACAGGTGCACTTAAAGTCTGTTGGGAATTTAAAGAAAGTATTGCAAAGGCAATCGTTTTGGCTAATGTTTAGTGGAAAGGTTTTCTCAAGGTTCATAAAAATGTACAGGGGGGAACAATGCAATCTTCAAGCCACCCAGCTCCCTCCCCCCACCACACATGCTCTACAACACAGGCAACAAACGTGCAAGATCTTCTCACCTACAGAACATGTACAAAGTGGGTAAATGTGAATGTTTGGCTCGCCCTCTTGAGTTCCAGTTCTAATCCTCCTTTCTCCGATTACCAGTTTCAGACTGTCAATGTGACGTGTTTCCTTGTACAACTAGGTGGCTACTGAACTGTGGTGGTCTTGTTTCTGAAAAAATGTTTCAAATAAGTTGAAGTGTTTTCTATCTCTGTAAATTATGCTTTCTTCTGCTGTCTATTCTCCAGAGCTGGGCTTTTTAGCTCTTTCCTTCACTGCAGGCACGCAGTCAAAACCCCATTCTTCAAACAACGCCTCATCAACAGCTACTTCTAGCTCACTCTGCAGCAAGAAACCTAGCTCGTCCCCTGAACTACGCTCTCCCTTCCCTACCTCTAGGTGGAACTGCCTTTTACGCTAACACCCCCACTTTCCACTTCCTAATCACTATTTACATCCCTTGTGGTACAGCCTTCTGTTGCACCATAGCTAGGCTTGCACTAAATAAGCCCACATACATACATACACAATTTTGAACAGAGAAGTAGAATTGCTGTCTGAAACAGATGAGGCCACTGCTGATAATCAAAGAGGCCATCTTTCATTGGTTCATCACAAGTGCATTTCTTACCTAATCAAAACAGCCCTGAATGTAATTATATTGGATTCATAGATGTGTCATGCATTAACTAGATAATGTGTTATACACAACTTCCAGAGAACCAAATCCTAACAGTACAAACTACATTACCTTCAGAATGACGAAGCAGGTTCAATTTTTCGCATGAAACCACTGCTTCAATTTAACTTTACAGTCAGGCTTCTCACTGACTCTCAGGCTGAGTCAGTCCAGCATTCATTTGAAGATCTATTCTAGTCACCTGTGCGCTGATTCTGTCACGGCTGGACTATGCCAACGCCCTTTATGCTGGTATCCCGGGCTACCTGTTGAAGAAGTTACAGGTGGTTCAAAATACGGCAGCCAGACTTTTATTGGGCGTGTCGGCTAGGAGCAGTGTTTGTCAACAGCTGCGCTCTCTCCACTGGCTCCCCATGGTGGATAGAGTCAAATTTAAACTACTGGCTTTAGCCCACCGTGCTCTCCATGGCTGTGGTCCTCTCTACTTGCAGAGGCGTCTTTCCTTCTATGTTCCCGCACGCTCCCTGCGATCCTCCTCCTTATGTTATGCTCAGGTCCCTCGTTTCAAGCTTCAGAGGATAGGGGGCAGCTCATTTGCAGTGAAAGCGGCGGTTGCTTGGAATTCTCTTCCTCTTGCCCTGCGTACCATCCAGGACCCAGTCGTGTTCAAGAGGAAATTGAAAACACATCGATTTCCCTGAAGCTTTCTGCCCATACCCCGCTAGGCTCCGCGCCGGGACACTCATGAGTAGCCGCGAGCGTTACAAATTCATATAACATAACATAGTGCATTGTTCCTTTGGTCGACTGGAACCCATGTCCATCTTATAACATATGGATAATTCAACAGCTTACACAAACAATGGCGACAGAGGGGTTGCAGTTGATCACCATCTTGGAATTGGGATTCTGCAAGAAAAGGCTGATCATTCCAGTCCGTGAATGCCAGTCCCTATTTTGATGTCGGGAACGCGGATCTCAGGGCATCCATTTCCAGCTGGAAACGGCGATTCGGGCCCTGGTATCTGTCCCTCCTGCATTACACAGCTCCTAATTGGGCCCAATGTAGAGCCAGTTTATGTGCATTCGATTCTATATACAAGCATTACAATATTAGATGATATGTGTTTCATTACTAAGTAGTACAATAAATAATTCCCTAAAGAAATAATGATTTACACTTTTTAGTGTATGTGTTAATAATGCCAGGTTTCCAGAAACGATACACACGTACGTTACTGTCCATTTACATTTTATTTACATTAAAGGGCTGTTGATTTTGTAGTTATGGTTTAGTCCATCACTCCACGGGGAAATCATCGTTTGTTTCACGGCGCTTTGAGCCTGTTGAATGAATTTGCATGAAATCTCCTCCCAACAACAGAATCCAGAAGCAGAGAATCATGTCACATTGGGGCAGAAGGGGTGCGGTATCTCCCCATCAGGGGCACGTTGCAACGCTTCGTGCACGTGCTACATTATCACGCAATGCTTGGCCATCATTTATAGCTGACCCCTGCTGCAAGGGCGTGGTGCACAAACGTGCACGACCCTCTGATCTGTGAACGCCACAGACTCAGGCGATGTCTGATCTGAAAGCAAAGATGCTCAGGGTTTTTGAAAACTAAGGGGAGGGTGGCTCAGCTGCTAATACCCGTGGTGGTCCTTAAATGATGCCCTTGGAGACGTTACTTGTAACCTTCAGGTATGTATCCCTGTCTTGCACTTCATCCGAGCATCGCCTTTTGGGTGACGTGTGCCCGAGTCCCCTATGTTTTATCGGGAGATTAGCAAATTCATGCCAATGCTATCTTGAAGTTCGTCACCATGAATGGGGGCCGTAACTCGGAGCTTTGCTGCCTGCATTACTCACCCCTCCCCTCTCTTCGAAGGCAGCCAACCACCAATAGAATCAATTATTTTGTCATAAGTTAATGAAGTGAATCACGCAAGATGCACAGGAAAGTCTAACAAACAAGATAAGGGAAAGGAAATGTGATTGAAATTGAAAACGACCAGGCTTGAGTAATTTCAGTTAATTTAAAAGAAAGCTGAATAATGTGTTTTGTAATGCGATTTCCTCAGCAGAACATTTTAAGCTTATTTATCGCCACATTTGCAAAATTTCAATTTGCTATTTCATAAAATACATTATATAAGCCATTTTTTACAATGAAATTAAAATGTAAACCTTTGTGTTTGCTCTGTAGTTATTATGTATTCATGTGCATGTATATCATACAAGCCCCACTCGTTACCAAGGCTTGTACCAGAGATGTGCACAGTCTGGGAAATGGAACAGCTTGCACTACAATTTAACATTGCCCCAAAAAGCAGAAAGCAACACTCTATAAACATGTAGATATACAAAATGGAAATTATCTACACACCTTGAAGAGGCTTGAACTGGTGGTAAAGGGAGAGACTGGGTAAGGGCTAATAGAATGATTCTGGAGGCCAGTCAGGGGAAGAGGAAGATAGGAAAGTGACGTAGGTGCAGGACAGAAGAAAGTTCATGACAATCTGTGGTCCTGGGGGAGTTTCTTGAAGATTTTTTTTATTTTGTGCAGGTTTGAAAAAGTGCAAGGATGGTTCGTGGGCTCCAGAAGTATATTCTCAAACGGTTACTGTTTCTATTATCGGTCTACTCTGGCCTTCCAGTTTATGATAATAGAAGAGCTGTTTACAGTTGTGTGTGATATAGGGAATGAGGCAGGAGGGTTGTGCAAAATGCATGGAATTTCCCAAACACCTGGAAACTTGCATATTTGCGTGTGTTTGTGTTTATACAAACCTGTTGCATGGATATAGTTCGCTACATTTGACTCTTTGTTTGTCTTGTTTATGTTCTGGGACAGTCTTTCAAGGGTGCAGCGAAGTTTGGGGTTACTGGCAGATCAGGGGATCGAACACCCTAATCTAGAGATGACCATCGTTTGAACGGCTGTTCAGAATGCTAGTCATTTTAACATTGCTTAATTTTCTGCAGACAAATGATTGGGAGTGTGGTATGGACATCAACGTTACCACTATTGTTCAAGGGCTTAGGCTGCTCTCTCTCATCATTTGCTTTAATTTCACCCCAGCCATCACAGAGACTGTTTATCTAATCAAAACGCCCAGCATTAAGAACCCACTACCAGTGTCCTGTTGTCCAGCATAAATGAAAAATTTCCTTGGAGACCTTTCCTTGTAATCGTCAATGGTATTGTCAAGAACAGTCTTGAAACCAATGTGCAGATGTCCCAACTACAACTGCAATAGTGATGTTTTGCTTCCTTTCAGATTGATACTTAACTCAGTTGTTGTTCCGCCTGAATATTTCTCCTTTACTCACTTATCAAATTCTTGATTCTCCAACTATGTACCTAGTCCCCATCGTTGCTAATGTCCATCATTTGCATGGGATTGCCCCACAGTTTTACCCTGACTATTTTTGCTGGCTGTTGAACTCTGTGCACTTTAACCTTGCTAAGCAGTGGTGGAGTACCTGTGCTACCCCTTTCAACATGATGAAATTGGCATACTAATGGTTGGCTATTTAACTTACCTATACGCCCCAAGTATATGATACAAAAGTGCACCCAGGGTCTGTAAGTTAAATGTCTCTAAAAGCTATTTTCACTATAACGGGGTTGGCTCTTCCATAAGAAAGCACTGAGATCCAATATCAAATTTAATATTGTCATATTTGGCTAGAAAACAAATTCAAAGTTCATTTTTGGACTTTTTGAAATATTAATTGCACAACCAATTAATTGGTGAAGTCAGATTTTAATAAATATTTTGGAAAAGGTACTTTAAGAAAGTTACCTTCTCCGAGCCTAAAGCCTCTATAGGCCTATTTGCATATGCTTCAGCTGTCATCTTGCAGCTGAAGAACCCCCTTGATCACACAAGAACCTGCTCCACTAGGGCTAAAGTGCAGGGAGGTTTTCTGTTCCTCTGACGGCATGACCATCTGAGCTGTACCCAGGAACTTAATTAGAGACCTAGCTTGTCACAGGCAACGATCCCCAAGTGCTATCCCCAAGGTCCTGCAACCTTGGCTGGTGTAAAATGGTACTCCTCCTAACTTTTCCTGAAACCTGGGACTCAGAAACGTTTTGGCTTTAAAGACCTCCAGAGGACTGGGACCAACTTACCAAACTGAGTGGACGAAGGTGTGTTGCCACTGAGCCAAAGATTCAGTTGGCTCCTAGTCAGAGCTTTTCCTCAACAGCAAATATGATTCAACAGAACCTTGCAGAGAAGTTAACGGCCTCATGGAGCCCTCTTTGGCTACAACCTGCATCCTTCCCCTACTTGAAGAGTCCAAGCTCCAAAAAAGTGACTAATTCAGAAGGCAGAAATATTCACCAGGTGAAGGCGCAAGGGAAGAGAAACTTTCTCTGTGCATGAAACCCCAATTTCTCCCACTCAGAGCTTCCCCACCAAAAGTCATGGCTTCACTGAGTCCTCGTCCAGCCACTATCCAACGATGTGGAGCCCTCTTCGGCCACACCCAGCTGCCTGGCCCACTGAGGATTTTTGACTTCTATTTCAGAGGCTGAGTCTGATGCTAAAACTTCCAACTGGGTTAAACCCAGTTTGTGAATCCAACCTGCGCTCCATTGCGTTTAAGGCTTTTTGGTGCTATTTTCACATTTAAACTTTACAAATTCATAACTCTGGTTTTTCAATGGATTATTGTTGTTTTGTTGTCATTTTCTTTACTAAAAATCACTCTTTCACTCTATTTCTCTAAATTGGTTTTGGATTTTTCATGTGTTTATTGCTGTTTGTTTACTGCATAAATAGTTTACATATTCCTTCTAAATTAAGCCTGACTAATCTGTGCCATAGCTACCAGTGGCTCACACCTTCTCTAAGCACTGTTTTATGATAAATGATGTAATTTGAGTTGCCATAAGTGTTGTTATGAATGCTATTATTTCACATGGTATAAGTGATGTAATATGGAAGGGTATAACCAGTGCATGGAGAAGGTGCGAGTTATAGTTAATGTAATGTGGCGAGTGAGGTGACAACACTGAATGCATAGGTGTGTGAGTAATAGTAACTTGAAGGTGGTGCAAAAAATATAAATTTAAGTTATGACTATAACTGTACAATTTCTATTGTTTGTGTGGTATAAGTTGGGTTTGTATAGAAAGAATAAATAAAGGTTTCCTAACTAACTTATCCCTAACCTTTGTTTTTTTCATTGAATATACATATAATTTACAGAACATGAAGATTGTGGTAAATGTGTTAAGGATTTTGTTAGAAAATGATTAAGTAGCAGTAAAAATTTCTTATGCAAAGTATGGTTGCGTCAAATCGAAAACATTGCTAAGGAGTTAATTAAGAATTGGTTGGATAACAGCAAACATTAATTATGAGATGCATTTCAACATAAATTCACTGTGACCCACTATGAGCCATGGGTCAATAAAGAGAGTGTTAGGAAGAAGGAACTACCTAGAGAAGCTGCCTTGTATAGAAGCTAGTTAGTGAAAGAACAGTAGTGATTAATGCAGAATGATATCAACTCTTACTTGGAAGAAGACCCATTGTAGAAAGCTGCACATGGGTCCATCAATGCAAAAAGACAGCAGGCGTTACAAGCTACAGTGGTAATTAGTATTCAAACGATATTATGGGTGAAGAAATGTAGTAGGCGATGCTATTATCGACGAGGTAGATCTGTAGACTATTGAAATAAAGAATGTAGGGTTAAAACATAAGCAAATGAAAGGTAAGTCAAATTGACTGCCTCAAAGAAACAGCTGTGATGGGATTAATAGTATGACTGTCAAAGTAGTCAGTAAATTGTTTTATAGGAAAATGAAAAAGAAATCTGTGCCTTTGGTTAATAACTGCTATTTCGGAACATGATCTATAGTATAACTGGAAAATGCAATTCAGACCCGATACATTGATTAGAAGTGACTGACAACTGCACTGTTAGCAGTATCCCGAATATTGCAGAGGAATATCAACACAAAATGGTAGAGATAACCGGGAAGGGGAAGTTGGCTGATAGACATTATCAATGTGCAATTTTCATGTGTCCTGCACAAGAATCAAAGGGTAGCATTGGCCGTGTGTGCTAGAAACCACCCTGAGGATTGTGAGACGTGTCTGTGAGGGCGGACAAAATACTGCTACCTTTTGGGATTAAGACACTAGCTGCTTTTGGGACACATGTTGGTACATGGTGCACGCCTTCCAGCACTAAAGTACACAAGTCATTCGTGTGAATCCCTGAATGTGCTCTGGCCTATTAAAGCTAGCCCAGATCTTTTGTGAATTCCAATATTTCCTTTTCGCCAGTTCACTTTGTTATTCTATAATGCAACACGCCTTATACCGTCCTCGAATTTTTTACGCATTCATATTTTTATTATTGTGATAATAATCAGATTTTAAAATCGCTGTCTCGTAAATTAATCAGTATGGTCATGCCATGTACACTGTAACGAGCTTGCAAAATCTAAAAAAATATATTTTTTAATGAAGCACCTGGTATTTCAATGTTTAAATGAATTACAATCGAATATCTCCTTTAAGTGTGCCATGAAATGACAATTGCAAATGGCACGTTTTCATATTCCTGTTTTGACTGGACTGTAAGGAGACATCTGTCTCCCCGAGTTCTGGCTCTGACATGTTGTCATTGAGGATTCCCAGCGGCCTGAGCTTTTAAGAATTGCCTAGTGGGAGGAAGTCTCCCAGGATGCCTGCACTGCATTATGCTCATTATGCATCCATCGTGTGTTAATAAGTAGACTGTAGTGGCTTTCTAAATAATGCAGGGATACTCCTGGGAAAGCATCTATGGACAATAATGCCATTAGGCGTGGTAGAATCAATGTTCTTTCCATCAGCGTCGCCACCGTCCTCTGTGCACAATTTATTAGTGCCATTACTACTAATAGACGTGCTGTGAGCCCCCAACAGGGCCGCTTCGAGTGAGACCTCCTGACGCTTGAAAACCAAAGGCTTAATTATGTGTCATATAATTACTGTGGTTTAGTTCATCTTCCAGAAATACAAATTGGTAAATTCAGAATGTGCCTGCTCATCAACTGTTGTCTACACAATTGCAAAAAGCACAAAAAACATTCACAGACATATTGTGAAATCTTGATAATAGTTATTTAAACCCGAAATATGTCCACTGGTAATCTGTATACAATGTTCTGATATTAAAAGGAATTTTATCATATCGGTATAACTGTGACATACAGAGTAATTGACCCCATCTTGAATATTAGAAGGATATTATGAGTCACAAGGCATTCTGTGCCATATAAAACCTTAGATCACCAGATCTATGAGGTTATACTAAACATTCACATAATGTGCTTGAAGCAGCTGCATTATTCGTTGTACCACAAAAGAGAAAAAAAGTAAAACATGTAAAATTGAAAATGGTTCAATTTGGCAGGTGGACGAATTGGTTTATGATTAAATGTGGCAATTGGAAGTAAGTAAACAAGTGTTAGCATAAACTAATTTAAAAATGTGAGAACAATTTAAGAGATTTGATTTTTCTGTTGAGCCTTTGAAGGTTTTCCCCTTTGCTTACTGTAATATGGAGCAACGTTTTGTGACAACTTCCCAATACCCAATGCAGATTTGGTGTAAGCTTAGTGCACTCCCAGCACTAGAGTGATTTCATTTGAATCAAAGTGGGGCTAGTACTGTATCCCATGGACTTTGACCCTGATGACAACACATGTTAAAATAATGCGAGGGCCCGCAGGTCCCCCCTGCAGCCCCGGAGACCGTCATCTACCGAGGCAGTTGAAAAATTGTATTTGGGCAGGCCCGCTGGGCAACCCCGCAGCCCTGGGAAACCACCATCTCCCCGGGGCAATTTATTCAAAATAAGGGGGCTCATGCATCCCCCCCCCGCAGTCCCGGTTACCGCCACCTCCCCAGGGCTGAAATAAATTAATTAGGGGGTCCGTTGCGGCCCACCGGAGACCACCACCTCCCTGGGGCTAAATACCACAATGGCGGGGGCCATGATGGCCCTGGGAACAGCCACCCCCCAGAGCAGGCTCCTTCTACCTCTAGGGGTGCCCACTCTAGAAGGAAGCTGTTTGCTTTTGCTTGGTGGGAGCTGTGCAAAAGCAAATATAACTCTGCCTTCTGCAAGCCGGAGCTGTCAAACAGTTCCGGCTTGTAGAAAGTGGAGGTATATCTGTCCCCCTGCATGCAAATATGCATACAGGGAAACAGATGAAAACATTTGCTCTGGCAGACAGGGAGCCCCCTGCCTGTCAAAACAGTGCCGGCTCCCGAAAGAGGCGGGGAGCTGTCTGGACCTGTGGGGGCCTTGAGGCTCCCCCTGAGGTCCCATTGTACTCTGGGTGCCCTAGGGGCACCCAGGTGACACAGCTGGGCCCTGGGGGATGGGGTCCCCGGGGCTGAAATCGGTAGACAGTGTGGAGCTGGTACACCCAGGCTGCACACAGGATAGAGAGACTCATGCACTCACTCACAGATCCACGCAGAGACTCATGCACCCATTCACAGACCCACTCAGACACTAATGCACCCACTCACAGACTCACTAAGACACTCATGCATCCAGTCACAGACCGACTCAGACACTCACACACCCACCCACAAACCCACTCACAGACTCATGCTCTCAGTCAGAGTCCCACTCAGACACTTATGCACCCACTCGTAGATCTACTGAGATACTGATTTACCCACTCACCTACCCACTCAGACACTCACATGCACTCACAGACCCACTCAGACATTTGTGCACCCGCTCACAGACCCACTGAGAGACTCGCATACCCACTCACAGACCTACTCAGACACTCATGCACCCACTGACAGAAAAGTCAGACACTCACACACACACTCAGAGACTCACTCAGACACTCAAATACCCACTCACCAACCCTCTCAGACACTCATGCACCAACTCAGAGACCCACTCAGACACTTTCGCATCCACTCATATGCCTACTGAGAGACTCACATACCCACTCACAGACCTACTCAGACACACAAACACCCACTCACAGACCCAGTCACACACTCAAACAGCCACTCAGAGACTCACTAATACACTCAAATGCCCACTCACAGACTCTCTCAGACACATGCACCCACTCACAAACCCACTCAGACTCATACACATCCACTCATAGACCTACTGAGAGACTCATGTACCTACTCACAGACCCACTCAGACACTCTTGCACCTATAAAGAGACCCACTCAGACACTTACGCACCCACTCACAGTCCCACTCAGACACACATGTAGCCACTCACAGACCAACTCAGGCACTCACGGACCCACTCACAGACCATAGCACCACTAACTTACCCAGTCACAGACCAAGACAGGCACTTACACACCCACTGACACACCCAGACAGGCACTCACACACCCACTCACAGACCCATACGGCCACTCACACCCACAGACTCACAGCACCACTCACAAACCTACTCACTGACCCAGAAAGGCACTCACACACCCACCCACTCACAGACCCACACAGGCACTCACACACCCACTCAGAAGTTACAGGTTACAGTTAGGAAATACAATTAAAAAACATAAAAAAGTCACTGGAAAAAACAAAGGTTAAAGGGATGTTATAGTTGGGAATAACATTTAAAAAAAATTACAAATTCACTGAAAAAACTAAAGGTTACAGGGACGTTATAGTTAGGAAATAACATTTAAAAAGCCATAGAAATTCAATGAAAAAAAATAAAGGTTACGAGGATATTATAGTTAGGAATTTAAAAACCTTAGAAATTCACTGCAAAAACCAAAGTTTGCAGTGACATTATAGTTAGGCTTAGATTTCACAAATACAAAACCATTGAAATTCAGCAGTTATAATAACCTGAGCTAACTATAACTTACACCCTCACAATGCACTGGTAGTGATCTCACATAGTACAGCACTTATGACATGGTCAGTGACATCACTGATGACATCTCAAATAACATCCCTGATGACATCATCTATAGAACCACTAACATACCCACTCACACCCCTATACAACCTGTCATATACCCACTCACACATTCACACAACCACTCACAGACCCAAACAACCAGTCACTCATCCATAGAGCCACTTACACAGCCAGTAACTCACTCATACAGCCACTCACACAGCCACTCACTCACCCACCCACAGAGCTACTCAAACAACCAGTCACTCACACATACAGCCACTCATACAGCCGCACACTCACCCATACAGCTACTCACATACCCACTTATTCACCCATACAGCCACTCACACAGTCACGGCTCCTGGAGGGAGTGCTGTGGGGCGGTGGGGCAGGGAGGGGCAGGGTGGGGGGTAGTAAACTCTGGCATACGGCAGAACGGAGGTAAGTACATAAATGAATAAATAAAACGAATTACATTGCGCGCGCTGCAACGCCACTGTACAACACTATACTCCAGTCAATTTCACTGTATAACACTCTAGTACACTCTATGCCAATGTACGCAACTCCCTCTATGCCACTCCTCCAATCTACCACACAATACTCCACTCTATAGCACTCCACTGTACAACAGTGTACTCTAGTTTATGCGAGTACACAACACCTTAGTTTACTGTATGTCACTTAACAAGACTCCACTCTACTGTACGATACTCTGTGCAACTCCCTTTATGCTACTCCAACTCACTTTACTGCACTTGACTCTGTGACATACTACTCCACTGTACTCTACTACTCCATTCTACACCACTCCACTCTATGGTACTCTATGCCACTCAACTCTACTCCACTCTATGCCACTCCACTCTACCACACTGTACTGCACGCTACTCTTCTCCATTACACTGCACTGTAAATATCTATAATCCATTTTGTGGCACTCCACTCTGTGACACTTTCCAAGACTACGACACACCAGACTACTCCACTCTATGACAATTTACTCCACTGTAGGCTATGCCAGGCCATTCTACTCCTCTCCACGCCTTTCTACTTTAAAACTTAACACTCGACTCAATGAAGCTTTACTCCACTCTATCCTATGCGACTCCACTCAACTTCACCTCACTCTATTCCTCTATACAATACTTTAACCCACTCTATGTCATTGTGCCAGACGCCACACTACACTGCTCCACTGTACAACACTCTCCTCCAATGTATGCCAAACTATACTACACTCTTTGCCACTCTATGAGAATCTACTCCACTCTATCCCCATAAACTCCACTATACAACTCAGTACTCCACTCTTTCCCACTAGACTCCAATGTACAACACTCTACTCCACTTAACAAGACTTTACAACACTTTTCAACACAGCACTCCACTGTACTCTATAAGACGTCACTCCAATTTATGACACTTTACTCAGCTCTTTGCTATGCCACTCCACTCTACTGCACTCCACTGCACTCTACTCTACGAGAAGCCACTGCACTGTATGACACTTTACTCCATTATACACTACGCCACTCCACTGTACTTCACACCACTCTACTCCAGCCTATGACACTACACTCTAAGACACTCCACTGTATGACCCTCTCCTCCACTTTACTGTATGACACTCCACATAACGACATGCCACTCGATGACACTGAACTGTACGATTTAAAAAACATCTTTATTCAATCAGGGAATTGTAAGTGCGCTACTCGCCCGTGAGGGTCTCAAGGCGCTGAGGGGGGGGGGGTCCGCAGATCTGTTTAGCCGAAGAGCCAGGTCTTGAGGGTCTTCCTGAAGGTGTTCAGGGAGGAGGCGCGTCTGCCGGTAACTCGTTCCAGGTCTTGGCTGCAATGTGAGAGAAGGATCTTCCGCCTGCTCTGGCTCTGTGGATACGCGGGGTTTTGGCCAGTGCGAGGTTGGAAGATCGGAGGTTTCTTTTGGGTACGTGGAAGTTGATTCTGTCGTTGAGGTATTTGGGTCCGTTGCTGTGTAGGCTATTGTAGGCGTGAGTGAGGATTTTGAAAGTGACTCTTTTCTCCACGGGGAGCCAGTGGAGACTTCGTAGGTATTGGCTGATGTGTTCGTGTCGGGGGATGCCGAGGACAAGTCTGGTGGCGGTGTTCTGTATTGTCTGGAGTTTGCGGAGTAGGGACTTGTTGATGCCGGCGTAGAGTGCGTTTCCATAGTCCAGTCTGCTGGTGATGAGTGCGTGGGTGACTGTCTTCCTTGACTCAGGGGGGATCCACTTGAAGGTCTTGTGGAGGATGCGGAGGGTGTTGAAGCAGCTGGAGGTGACGGCGTTGACCTGTCGGTTCATGGCGAGTGATGAGTCGAGTCCGATGCCGAGGTTCTTAGGGGGGGCGTGGTCCTAGGGGGTAGGTGGGCTTCCGAGATGTCGGCCACCAGGTGCTGTCCCATGCAGAAGGGGTGGTACCGAGGACGAGGACTTCTGACTTCTCGGCGTTGAGCTTCAGGCAGCTGTTGGTCATCCAGACTGCGACGTCTTGCATTCCTTTCTGGAAGTTGAGTTTGGCAGTGGTGGGGTCTTTGGTGAGGGAGAGGATGAGCTCTAATTATTAGAAATAAAAAAGAACATTGAGATTCAATTAAAAGGTTACAACTTAGTTATAGTTAGGAAAAATGTAGTTATTCTTTCTATATAAACCAAACTTAAACTACACAAACATTAGAAATTCTAAAGTTAAGGCATACAGATCAGCTCTCGCCCAAGGCACATGCACTAAATTCCCTCCATGTGTCTCTCTAAATGGAAACTCAAAAATTGTTGGTGGTTCTGAATCAGTAACTCCTTCACATTCTTTTCACTTCATTCCTTCCTGTAGCTTTCTTCTTACTTGATGTCCCTCTCTTTCATTTGTTATTGTATTTCTTCAAATCATTCCATTCCTTGGTTTTCTCAATTGTCTTTAATGTGAGCTCTTAAAGTCATTACACACAATTCTTTTGTTTCTTCATGTGTGAAATTCATTTTATAATTCTTTCTCACATTTTATATTTTACTGATGTCAAACTTGTATTCGTCAGCCAATTCTTTCAATTTATCATATGCACATCTGGCCACTTCTTTAATCAAGTACCTCATCTCATCAACCTTGTATGTTAAGTATCTGTTTAAATCAATTGTCCCTTACAAAATTTGTCCATATTCAATTTTTTTTTTTGTTGATAATCAAGTTTATTAGTTTTAAAACAAGTAAGGAAATCAGCAAAAACATGGAAAATAGCAAATCTGTTACATCTTTATGAGCACTGCATCCCACAGTTCCACCCCCCATGTGATATACATTGGCAAAATGATTTAGCGAGTCACTCAGTATCTTCCACGGTGCCCAGCCATTTACCCCACACCCTACGGTATTTCTTAGGACATCCTCGCGCCAAGTACAAAACTTTCTCTTGGGTCGCGCACCAGTCCACTCCCTTGCGCCACCTCCCAGGTCCGGTGGAGCGGGACATTTCCACGCCGCCGCTATGTCACGCTTGGCTACTGTCATGGCTGTGTTAAAGAATATCTTGTCATTTCGGGACCCATCCAGCCCATCCGTGATCCCCAATAATGAGTGACTTGGGTCGTGGGGAACCACCCATCCCAGGACCTCTGTAAGCTCTTCTTCAATTGCTCCCCAAAATCCCTCCAAGTGAGGACAGGACCAGACCACATGGAAGAAATCAGCCGGGGCCTGGCCGCATCTAGCGCAGGACGCATCCGGGCTTAAGCCCGCCCGGTGGAGGCGCAATGGGGTGAGGTAGGCAGCATGGAGATAGTAGAGTTGGATTATCCTAAGTTTGGCGGAGGCGGTGATTATCTTGGGTGCCATGAGGGCATCACGCCAGTCCTCCTCGTCCAAGGGGCCCACCCACTCTACCCATTGATCCCTCAACTTGTCTAGAGAGTTGGGAGTGTTATTGACTAGGGTGTGGTATATGCAGGAGATGCCCCCCCTGCCCAGGTCACCCAACAGAGTCTGAGCCTCGGAGGGGCTGTATTCCGGGAGACGGGTGTCATTGGTAATGTGTGTCCGGAGGGCATGCCTTAGCTGTAAGTACTTATAAAATTGGGAGGCATGGAGAGAATAACGGGCCCGCATGTCTTGGAAGGAGAGCATATGGCCTCTGTCCCATACGTCCCCAAGTTGCATGATGCCAATGAGATCCCAAGTTTTGAACCCCTGCAGACCACTAACCTCCCGGATCCAAGCCCCATGCCAGAGGGGTGTGCATTGGGTCAACCTGTACGACCAGCCAGTGTGACGTAGCGATGCTCGCCAAGCCAGCAATACGGACTGTGTCACGTCTGGTAGCCAGGACGGGATGGGCACCCCATACATCATGGCCTGGACTCTGGAGAGCCCTAGTTCGCTCAGTTCCAGCCGGTAGGCCGGATCAGGCCACCCCCCATTAAACCAATCATGGACCACTAGTAGACGGGCAGCTAAAAAGTACAGATACAGATGCGTCAGCCCCATGCCCCCGTCAAAGGAAGGAATCCGGCATGCAGACAAGGCCAGGTGCGCCCTTCCCCCGCCCCAGAGAAACTTGGTCACCACGCTGTCCAGTTCCCTGAACCAGTTCCTAGGGAAGCAGAAGGGAGTATTTTGAAGGACATAAAGAAACTTGGGGAGGACCATCATTTTAAATAAAGCAACCCTACCCAGAGGGTTTAGGGGTAACGCCTTCCATTTTTGTAGATCTTCTTTGGCCTTGTTAACCAGTGGGGTGACATTGAGGGACCAGCCCAACCCCAGAAGCAGAGTGACCCATATCCCCAGATACTTAAAAGAATTACGCCGAAGTGGTATATTAGACTGCCAGTCGTAACAGTCCCTTGACAAGTGGAGTGGGACCAGCACCGATTTCCCTGGGTTCAGTCGAAGGCCGGAGGCCTGCCCAAACGCCTGGAGAGTCCGGAGGCAATGTGATCCAGAGGAGGCGGGTTCGGCCAGAAAGAGCAGAACATCGTCCGCGTACATCGCGATCTTGTCTGTTTCAGTGTTTGGCCATTCCCAGCCCCTGATACGCTCCTCAGCCCGCACCAAGGACCCCAAGGGCTCCATCGCCAGGGCGAACAGCAAGGGTGAGAGGGGCATCCCTGCCGTGTACCCCTAGCAATGGGAAAGGCTTCGGACAATACGCCGTTGACCAGCACTCGCGCACGCGGCTGCGCATAGAGTACACTGACCAGAGCCCTGAACTGGGGTCCGAACCCCATTGCGGCCAATACGTCGTGCAGATACCCCCAGTCCACCGAATCAAAAGCCTTCTCAAAGTCTATGAGGAGAAGAGCTAAATAAGGGGTAAGTAAGTGACGATGGGCCAGAGCCAGCTGTAACCACCGAATACAGTGTCGGGTCGCGCGGTTGGGCATAAAGCCGCATTGGTCCGGGTGGACCAGCAGGGCCAAGTAGGGCTTCAGGCGCTGAGCCAGGATGGTGGCGTACAACTTGATCTCCATATTGAGGAGGGATATGGGCCAGTAGTCCGCGCAATGGCGGGATGGAGGCTGGGACTTCGGGAGGACTACGATAGTGGCAATGTCCGTTTCTGCCGGAAAGGAACCGTTTTCCACAGCTTCTTGAAAGAAGCCGACCAGACGGGGCACAAGGGTGTCGCGATACAACGCGTAGTATTCTTGGGGAAGGCCGTCTGGTCCTGGAGTCTTACCCGACGATGTGAGAGAAATTGCTTCCTCGATTTCTGTCCTAGAGATAGGGCGGTCTAGGTCTTTCTGGGCGGCCCGTCTAACTGGGGAAGACGTACGTTACCCCTTCCAAGGAGAACTTGAAGCGGTAGGCCGGGGGTCTGCACTGCGTATAAATGCCGGTAATAATCGGCTAACGTGCGGGCCATCGCAAGAGGGGCTTTGTGCACCGTGCTTTGGTCGTCTACCACCTCTGGAATTATGCGGTTTGCCCTGGGGTAAGTGGCTAGCCTATGTAAAATCGCACCGTTTTTATCTCCCCAGCCATATATTCTCGCAACCGACGACCTCCAGAGGAGCTTGGCCGCGTCTAGGGATAGCTGCCTAATCTCGGCCCGGAGGTGATCGAGCTGTTGGCTCTGGGCGGCCTCCGCAGATGGGGAGAATGATTGCTCCAAGCGTAGCGCCTGCGCCTTTCTCAGGGCAATCTCCTGCAACTGCGCCTGTCTCTGTTTCTTAAGCTGCCCCTTCGCGATGCCCCGTATGGTCACCTTCCCCGCCTCCCACAGGGTACCCGGGGAGGACACGGAACCCTCATTGGAAAGAAAATACTGTTTGAGCTCCTTCCCTACCACCTTCCTAAATTCTTTGTCTTGGAGGAACCATGCATTCATCCTCCATGTTTAGCGGGCCGAGGGAGGGGGAGCCCCTGTGCTAAGGAGCACCGGAGAGTGGTCCAAGATTCCTCTGGGCAGGATGCGAGTGTCGACAATGACCGAGCAGTCCGTGGCGGGGACGAAGATCGCATCTATACGCGCCTGTGTGTGGTGGGCCGCGGAAGTATGAGTAAAATGGATAGTACGTGGGTGCCACGTGCGCCACGCGTCGCAAAGGCCCAGTGACTCGGACCAGTTCCCTAGCTGTTTCGCTTGCGCCATACGGGAAGCAGAGGGAGGACCTGAGGTATCTAAGGCCGGAGAAGAGACTGCATTAAAGTCGCCACCAACGACAGTGGTGCCTAGAGGGAGAGTGGTCAGCAGGGCCGCGGTCTGCGCAAGTGTCTGAGTGAGCAGCGAGGGGGGAGAATACATGGACACGAGATTAAGGGGGGAGCCAGCCAAGGAGCCACAAATTGCCACAAATGTGCCCTGGGGGTCGTGGGTCACCTGAGAGAGGACGAAAGGCAGGGTGCACTTCATAAGGATGGCCACCCCACGTGAGCCCCTGGAGAAGCCGGAGGGCCATGCTCTGTCGTAGCCGTAGCGAGCAAGGAAAGGGCAGCAATTACCCAGGAGGTGGGTTTCTTGGAGCAGGAGGACGTCTATGTGAAGACGTTGCGCGTATCGCAGGACTGCTGTGTGCTTAAGATGGTCCAGGAGGCCGTTAACATTCCATTACAGGATGTGGAGAGATGCCCCGAGTGTGGTGCCCTCGGTCATGGCGGGTGATATCTGGGTCTCAGACAAGCCATCCCACAGGGTTGTGCGAAGGCATGAGGGAGTTCGCAGGCGGCCGAGTGGTTGCATGCGCTGGGAGCTAAGACAGCCTGTGGGGAAGACGCATATGCCGGTCCGTGGAAGCTGAAACAGTACAACAAAAAGAACAGCAACTTAGGGACGAAACGGTCCCAAACCTCCCCCTTCCCCCTCCCCCCACCCTACACTTCGAGAACGGAAGCATCTGTCGACCCCCCCATTTAACACGGCCAAACTAAAACGCTTGGGTTGGTTGCGTGGAGGACCCCTCCAAAAGAACGGATAGTCGGTGGATCGGCATTGAGATACTCTAAGTGAACATAGAGGTCTGTCGGTGCCAGGGGACCCCACCAGTGAGGCGCCCCACTCCGGTGGCGGACGTGCGACTAGCCTGACCCCATAGGACTTTAAAGAGTAGGGGTGCGGGAGAGGTCCGAGTTCGTCTCATGCGAGCCATCCTGGGCCGGCGAGGAGGATGATCGCGGTGAATTCTCGGTGGAGCGGTGCCTGCTGTGGGGCGGAGAGCCAGATTGGCCAGATGAGTCCCGGAGTCCAAGGGCCGCCACGCTCGAGGACCTGGGCACAGCTGCCTGCGCCCGGCGCCCTTTACGAGACCTCGTGCGTCGTCGGCTTTGACGTCCCGGCGACCTCGGCCCCTCAGGTCGGGAGCCCCCACGCTCCGGTGAAAGGTCGCGCTGGAGGCGGAGGGGGCGTTCTTCCGTCAGCCATGTCCATGCCGCCTGAGGTGATTCAAAGAAATGCGTTTTGTCCTGAAAACGACCCGAAGGCGTGCGGGAATTGGAGCTGGTATTGTAGGCCCAAGGCGCGTAGCTTTTCTTAACGTCCTTGTATGAGCGCCGGAGATCTTGAACTTCCCTGGTATAATCCGGGAATATCATAATGACGTGGTTTTGGAACTTAAGGGGTCCCGCCGCCCGAGCCGCCCGCAGGATGACATCGCGGTCTCTGAAGTTGAGAACTTTTAGGATGATTGGGCGAGGCGGGGCTCCGGGGGGAGGCCTGGGTGCCAGGGACCTGTGGGCCCGCTCTATCACAAACCACGCAGAGAGGGTGTCTTTGGGCATCCACGACGTGAACCAACCTTCGAGGAAGGTGGCCATCTGACCAGTCTCAATCCCTTCGGGGAACCCCACCAGGCGGAGGTTATTACAGCGTGCACGATTTTCCGCGTCTTCAGTCCGCCTATGGAGCTCCCCGGAGCGAGTACGAAGGTGGGCCACCTGTTCCTTTAGCTGCGAGATGTCATCCTCGGCCGTGGATATGCGTGACTCAGCTTCTGTCAGACGCCCGGTGGCGTTGCGGAGATCTTGCCGGAGGAGAGATGCATCCACTTTGATTTCCCCGATCTTCCCCTCAACGGCCGCCTGCGAGGCACTGATGGCATGAAGGATGGTGTCAATGTCTCTCTCCTGTGGGGGGGAGGGCCCCCCGCCGCCTTCCCGGGTGGATCCGGATTGGAAGTGGTAAACCGGTCCATTTTCGTCTGCGTGGGTGCCGGCGTAGACCTCGGGGCCTTGTCTCTCCCCATGTCCAGGAGTAGATCCCCAACATCTCCCGGGTGGCGGTAGCCAGAGGTGGGGGGTGCCAGTAATCCCAGGAAGTCTGCGCGGGGGCCGGGGGCCCACAGGAGGCCGGAGTGCCCGTTCACGGCCAATGGAACACTCGAAATGCAGAGATCTGAGGCACACCGCCCACCGTAGAAACGCGGCACCAGCAGCACCGACCACAGGTCCGGGGGGGGCTGAGGGGTCGATGGAGCTTCAGGATCCGAGCAAGCGGATCCAGCCCTGTGCCACCAACCGGTCCGCGATATCCCCAGAGCCCCACTCCTCAAGCGTAGCACCCAGGCAAGGGGAGGCCAACCGGTGCGAGGGCCACCGCCGGCAAACCACCCGTGGGACACCCCCAACAGCGACGCTCCCCACCGCCACCCGGTGTGGTGGCCGAGACCGCCCAAGCCAGAGAGTGGAGCTCTATGCCACAGAAACTTGGTCCGAATAGCCCTGTCAGAGCCCCTAGATCAAGGCAGGGAGCGCCCTCCGCCACCCGGCGAGCTGGCCGAGTACACCCACCATGGGTCCGGCTCCATCAACACCTCGGGCCACAGTCCAGGCCCCTCAATCCCAGGCTCCTCAGGGCTAGTGCCGGAAAGGCCTCTGGTCGGGCCCAGGGCTGGGGGAGGCACGCGTAGCTCTGCGCGCACACCGCTGCTCGACAGTGCAGCCGATCTGCTGTAACACTCCAACCCCAGGCACTGGAGGAAGCGGAGTCACCCAAGGATGCCGCCGGGGGTCCGTACAATCAGGGGAGGGCCCAGCCCAACGCCACTGCCACCACGGGCCATGCTGCAGGCCTCGCGCCCCAGGCACCTCGGGTCCGTCGAGATAGGCCCCCGCAGTGTTTCAGACCACGCCCGCCCGCAGACAGCTCCGACGCGGGAAGGATGCGTCAAGCGTCCCACGGGGCCAGGCCCAGCCGGGGGGACGTGGGGAGCCCAAGAGTGTCTCGCCATGCGCCGCTGCCCAATCCGACAGCCGGTCCCCCTCACCCACCTGCAAAGTCGGCGGCGGCGTCTGTTTTCAGCGGCCCGCCCGGCCCCGCAGTGTACCGGCCCTCTGCGCTACCGCTGCAGCCGCACGCCAGCCGAAGTGCTGGCTGATCTGATGACAGAGCCCTCTGAGCGCTTCCGGGCCGGTCATGCCCGTCGGTTGTAGGGCCTCACACAGCAGGAGGGCAGCGGGCACAGATCCAGCCCCTCCGGACACCGCCGATCACACGGCCTCCCCCCGCAGCACCACTCAAGCGGGGCCTCGGCTCCGTCGGCAGGAGGCCGCCCACTCGGGAACAGACAGGCCACACCGGGCCGCAGGCTCCAGATGGCCCCGGAGGCCCAGCGACAGCACCAAAAGCACAGGGGGGCAGCACCACCGGCCGGGGGACACACAGCGACCAGGTAGGAGTCACGGATGAGTGCCGATGTCTGTATGATTCGAGGCGGATGACGGAGGGGTCCAGAGCACTCTTAGAGTGCGACCGCCATCTTGACGCCTCAGGCCACGCCCCCCAGATTCAATTTTTAACAGTCAATTAATAATAGAGCTCTCTTTAGGAAATTCCTCAACCATAACTGTATTAACAGGTGGGTCAATTTGAGTTTGAGAAACAACTGGGGTATCTCTGCTTGTACTTGGTAATATAATACTACCATTGCAGTCTCAGGTAGGGCGCTTGCTATTGTACTCACAACCACAGATGGGGCTGGTACCTGTGTCTGAACCCCTGTACTATCTCCTGCCGCAGCCATATTTGGTATTTCATTATGACCAGGTCCAATTTCCTGTCCCTGTGCCGTATCAGTATATGGAGGAGGTCTAGAATTCAAAAGATCATTCAGAAAATGATCCTTCTCATCTGAATCTTGATTCTGCTTTTCTTACTCATAAGATTTCTTTTTATCATCTGTCTCTTTGACTTTTGCAGGGGAAACTCTTATTCCCTGCATAATATCCTCACTAACCTCAACGACCGCATGTCCTTCTACACGCCCACACGCCAGCTACGATCAACCAGCCACGCCCTCGCCACCGTACCACGCATCCGCAGAACCACCGCCGGAGGAAGATCCTTCTCCTACCTGGCGGCCAAGACCTGGAACTCCCTCCCCACTCACCTTCGGCGAACCCAGGACCATCTCGCCTTCAGGAAGCAGCTCAAGACCTGGCTGTTCGAGCAGTAACTTACCCCCTCCCCCAGCGCCTTGAGACCCTCCCGGGTGAGTAGCGCGCTCTATAAATACCGTGATTGATTGATTGATTGACTCCAGCATTGTCTTGTTGATCCCGTTTGTTCAGGGCCGGACTGTCTACCAGGCATTTTTTGCTGGGCTGGCAGGGTGGGGCCCAGGTTCACTGCAGAGGGGCCGATTTTGTTGCTGGGGAGCTGCAGGCGCTTCCAAATGAACAATGCAAAACAAATAGCTTTAAAGCCTACTTTTTAAAACATTTGTTTTGCATTGTTTATTTAAGGAAAGCCCGGTAGCCAGTCCGGCCCTGCATTTGTTTTCTAACCATTGTCTAAATGAGTGTTTCGCTTGTTTTGCATTGTCTTTCTCTCTTTCTCTGTGGCCATTCGATCCCATTTGTTCAATGCCTCAAACTGTGTTGGTCTAGGTGTTGACTTTCTGTCATTGATAGTTTGTCTCACAAAATCAAATCGAGCTTTCTAATGTCAAAGGTACCCACTAAAGGAAAATGTAAGTCTTTATCAAAAGCAGTATATTCATGTCATTCAGAAATCCAGGTACATGTATAAAACCCAATGTCCATCATTGTTTTGCCTGCAGGCGTTCCTTTGATAGGACATTTCTGATCCTCAGTAGAGGTACAACAGAACCTTTAGGCTTTAAACACATTTGTGATTATTTTTACTCAAAATCATCTCAAAATCACACAAAATAAATTAGAGAACAACAACCAATCTCAGCGTGGATTTGTCAATGGTCAACCTATCACAACACAGCTTTGTTAGCAATCAACCAATGAGAGCATAGCTTTGTGATGAAGTCTCATCAATCCCAGCGCAGCTCCCTGGCTATCTAACCAATCACAGCGCGGCTCTCTGTCAATGAAGAAAATCATGAGAAAGCCCTTTTCAATGAACCTACATTAAATAAAACAAAATAAACCTGGTCTTTTCAACTTAAAATAGGAAGTAATAAGCAAAATAAAGTAAAACAATTCTCTCAAACAATAGAAACAAGAGCAGCTGTAGAAACGGTGCTGCTAATTAATCCAGCTCACACTAGGCAGACATCCATCCATCCAGCAGCAATCTACCTTGGCTGATGCAATTACTTCTGCGCACCCAGGAGCAAAAAACACCAACCTAAATTAGACACACACTCTCCTGAAAAAGAAAACTTGTTAATTTAGAAACCCCTATGAGTGTGTATGCAGCACCTCACAAAACACACTACCTTATGCAGAAAAGTAAAACACAATATCTCAAGATCTTGGATTTTGACGAATCCGTGAAACAAATCCTCAAATAACAAAACAAAATCTTCTTCAATATAATTCCCAAAAAAGAATATTACATCAGAGCAATAGTAATCAAACCACAATTGAACCCGCAATCACATGCAAAATCTGATTATATTCTAGGTCCCAGTGGCAGCAAAATCAATAAAGAAATGAGCAGTATCACTTGTAGAACAGGAAAGTCTTCAACATCTTCTGGAGCACTCCCACTATCAAGGGTTTTTTCTACACAAAGCTTGCATATCAAATCAACATTTTTCAGATTCATAGTGGTGTGAGCAAATGTATAATTTCTTCAGCAAATCAGAGCACACAAAAAATAAATGTTATTACCTTAACACGTAAGCCCAATCCAATTTTCTTGAATAATTATTCAGCACCCTCTATTCTAATGTCATCAGGAGGTATTAGAACAAATATGAAACACTGACAATAACACTTTCTTCAAATGACTAGATCCAGTGAGGAAACAGAAACCATGGCTACAAGTAACATGCACATCCAACTGAGTGGCAGAGATGGCTTCCATCTCATATAGCGTTTCATATAGAAATGTGGCCTAAATATAACATATTATTTAATACAATTATAAGAAACTTGTTTCAAAAGCAATTATTTTAAATCAGTTTGCAGATATAAAATTGTGCGAGAAAATGCATAGTGCACATTGTTAAAGATACTCTGCCTGAAACACTGTGAGTCTCCAGGTGCTTCCCCTGAAGTCCCTGGGGTTTTTGAAGTGTACTCCTTGTTAAGGATTGTGACTTAAATGACAAAAGCTAAAAGGTAAAATCGTTGACAAGGACAAACGTGGTTGATGTATCCAACCCGCGTTCTACTACGGTCAGAGTCAAGTTGCGTCTAGGTTCCGGTCTGCCAAGTCCATTGACTATCATTGCCATTTTGTGCTTCTTGGTGCTATTCCTACTTAAAGCTTCAAAAAATTCATATCTCAGATTTCCCTTATTGTATTTTTTGCCATTTTTGTATCACTTTGTTTATTAAATCTTACTCTAATTTTCTAATTCAGCTTGGTATTTTTATTGTGCTGCATTTCACTTTATTACTGTTTTGGAACTGCTTAAACACTTTGCACATTCCTCTAAGTTAAGTCTTATCACTGTGTGCCATAGAGACCAGTGGGTTGACCTCAGGTAATTTTAGTGACTTTAAGGGTTCACCTTGGCTGTCCCCAGACCCAATAAATGATCCAATTTCTTATACACTTTTAAAGGTATCGTTTTTTACTAATCACCTGCACTAACTACCTCTAAGGATATAAGTATATAGTTCCTAAGAAGTTTTTTGTGTGCATATTGTCACAACTATAAAAGGATAACAAAATATTTTTGATAGGGAATTAGATAACACAGATTTGATTCTGCCATAACATGAATGCGTGTTGTTCACTAAACAGCTTTTACTAGGAATTCCTGCAAAAACTCTGCATGACATGTGGTTGCCATGCCACCTTGCCAAACAATAAGTTACTAAGTGACCACACCCAGTGATGGGTTACTAAGTGATGTAACCCAACAAGGGGTAACTAATCACCTCAGTCCAGCAATGCTTGCCATTCCATAACCAACTGGCAACCAACAGTATGCAGTCATAAAGGCTATGTAACTGCCATTGCTAATGAGCAGATATCAGTCTGGTATTGCTTATTTCCTTTTCAGAGAGTACCTTGCCTGGTAGTTCGGACTGGACTGTCCCAAGTGGAGTATGACCAAGCCTGATTTGCACAAAGGTGTTTCTTGACTGGAGTAGTGTAATGGGCAAAAGAAAAATGAACTAGCAAGTGGCCCCGAATAATTACCAGTGGCTGAAATTAATTCAAGCAATACACTGTTCATCTTTTTGTTTTATTCAGTGAAGCATCATAAAACCCAAACCAGTATGCGGTTGCCTGTTTCTCAATCAGAGGGGAACGTGTTTCGCAATTAGCACTGAACTACAACTACTGAAGGAGGACTAAGGGCCTGATTATGAGTTTGGCAGTCCAATGGACTGCCAAATCCAAGGTGGCAGTGCGACTACCACCGCACTGGTGGCCCGACTGCCCTATTATGAGTTTGGCAGTCGGACCGCCATGGGACCGCTGCTACCGCCAGGGATCCGCGATCCCTGGAGGTCTTACAGTGGTCTGAGACCAGCAATATGCTGGCGGTGCTCCTGCAACACCGCCAAGTATATTACGAATTTCCTCACTGCCACAGTTTTCATGGCGGGCTCACCGCCATGAAAAGTGTGCCGATGAGGAAATGAAGGGAGCCCCACAGGGCCACCTGTTGCCTCAGGGACATGGAGATGCATGCAGGGGGGCCCATGTAACCCCCAGTTCCTGCACAGCATGGACCTAATAGTCCATGGCATGCAGGAACTTGCTTTGGCATTCCCATTGCGGTGCCTTTCTAAGGCTTACTGCCTGAGACCACCAAAGCACCACCCGCCTGACCAGGAGAAAACTCCTAATCTGGCGGGAGGTCGGCACACAAGTTTGGTTGTGTGGGAGTGGGGCGGTGGTGTGGCAGCCCACACCCACATGGCCAAACTCGCAAACAGGCCCTTAGTCTGATTAAATGAGGTTGATTCTTGTCTGGCATGGCACAATCTGCAAAATAACAATGGCCCGAAATATTGCCCCGAGTAATTATGAGAGCTTGATATTATTCATGCAATCTACTCATCACTTCTTTGTTTTGAACAGTTCGATAGATGACTGCTGTTTCATGCTCCAGAGGAGGAAGTGTAGGGAACCCAGCATTCAAAAAAATGTGAATGGAGTTGACCGCCAAGAAATTCTGAGCTCATCTTGAGCAGAGATCTAAAGATTCTAATGGATTTCAGACAGAATTTTCCCCAACTAACTTTCATAGCCTTTACTTGGTCAACAACAAGGGAGACAACTTAGGGGTGACCAAGAAACATCTGGCAACATTTTAAAAAGCCTTAAATGACTTGAAGTAGGGCTGAGTCGATGAGATTTCATATGTGACACTCTGCAAAAGTTATGCTGGCTTCTGACTATAGGCATATCACCTGTTGGGCGTAAGAGTAGTGCCCCCTGATCTGAGACACTACATTGAGTCATAATATTTAAAATATTCTTGATAATATTTTAAAATGGTGTGTCCAACTCGTAGCACTCTTCCTGTTGGGATGTATGATGGAACAAAGCATGCCATTACCACACATGCCTTTACCACGCACCCATTACCATGCACATGCATATACCTTTACCAAGCATGTCTTTACCATGCAAGTCATTACAATGCATATGCCTTTATCACGCATAACTTTACAATGAAAATGTGAGTATATCACAGGTAAGTGAAAACCCTTTTTCGCTCCTCCTTGAGCCCTATGCTTTTCAACATCTATATAGCCCCCTTAGCCCAATTAGTTAAGTCCTTCGGGTTTGAGATGTTTTCTTATGCAGATGACACTAAGTTGGTCATCTCGTTTGGGCAAGACACTGAGAATGTCAAAAAGCGATTTGTCGCCTGCATCAGAGAGATTTCCATCTGGATGTCCCTCAACTGACTTCAACTAAATGGGGGCAAGACTGAGATTCTTCTGTTTGGCAAAGCTCAGCTCTGTTGGGTGGAGGATTGGTGGCCGGTAAAACTTGGACATGCCCCATTGCCCAGTAGAACTGCCAGGACCCTGGGCATACTTTTAGAAGACCAACTATCTATGAGAGACCAGATTACCTCCATCTGTGGTACCTGTTTTGGTACAATGTGCCTCCTCAAGAAAATCTTTTGGTAGCTTCCGTGGAGCTCCCGGAAGACACTCACACAGGCTTCAATCATCAGCCGCCTGGATTATGGCAATGCCCTAACGAATCGCTTCTTTCGAAATTTCAGTCTGTTCAAAACACCATTGCCATTATGGTAAACAACCTGCCTCCAAGGACTCCGTTGGCCCCCGCGCTTAGAGCCCAATATTGGCTCCCCATTCATTAGAGAGAACTGTTTAAACTGCTCTGCCTGACTTATAAATCCTTGTCAGGCTGTGGCCCAAAATACCTTCAGGGCAGACTTACTTTGTACCTTCCGAACAGGAATTTAAAATCTAGCAATCAATTTGTTTTATTTCCCCGGCATATCCACACATCTAAACATGGTAGCCGGGCCTTTTCTTACCTTGGCCCGTACCACTGGAACAGACATCCCCTGTTCATCCGTGTATGTACCAGTCTGTCTGGATTTAAAAACACTCCTTAAATACTGGTTGTTCGAATGCTACTTCTACTTCATCTACCTGTTACTCGCACGCCGAGATGTCCCTATGGGGATGAGTCGTGCGCTATATCAAGATTCAAAATAACATATATATATATGTGTGTGTGTGTTTGTGCGTGTGTATATATATATATATATCAAAAACCAAACTCCCTTGCTTGTAACAAGAAGTCGAGTACACACGGGTTGTCAGGTTAGAGCTGCTTTAATTCAACCATTGGCATGACGCGTTTCGTTTCAATAAACTTCCTCAGATGCCGCTGCTCGCAATTGGTTCTCCCGCCCTCCTTTTTGAAACGTCGATGCCCTTCTCCGATTGGCTAAGGCATCGCGGGCATCCCAGCACGCAGAGTTGCTCAAACTCGCAAATGCAAGTCCGTGCGGACACCGCCCACTGGGGCTAGTACTGACGATTAGGTGTCTGCTCCTTCTCCATGCTTGCCATTCTGATCTCAGAGTGGGCGGTGAGCAGCTCCCCTTGATCCTTCACCTCTCCGCTGCAATCCTGGAATTAAGCCTGTCGGTGCGCTTAAGTAAGCGGCAACATTCCGCGAAGTCGCAGTCCATCAAGGATGATCAGGCACATATTACAGGTAAGCGGGGTTCCGGCGCTACCAAAGAGTTTTTAGTTACACCACAGTTTGCCACCAGATACGCCGGACTGTTTGTGCGCGTGTATATATATATATATATATATATATCCACAGTCTACTGCTTTCAGCCGTTCTCCTTCCCACGGTACCGGTGCACGCCTGAATGGAGGGGAGGAACTGACCACCCATATTGGCCGATAAGTCCCAGCAAGAAATGGGGCTATTAGTCATTTGGGATACCACATGAGGGCTCTCATGTGGGGTACATTCATTGAGCACAAACTGTTATAACTGATTAAATTGGAAGCTTGTCTTTAACACTGTTATTTTAACCCACTGGGGATTTTATTATCACTATCACATGGCACTTTATCTTTTCTTTCAAATTTTTAAAGTACATGGGTATGGGAAGATCAGACTTAAAAGACATCCTTTATATCAATACATAAGGGTAGATTATGGACATTATCGGCCGTCTTCTTTCCTCTTGAACCCGTTTGTGTTACTATTAGGTCACACAATGTAAGGACAGGGAATGATTGTTTATGAATACATCAGGAAAGTAAAAATTCATCGTTAAAAGTCTGAAGTAATTTTTCAGAAATTCTCTGTTATAGGCTAAATAGTGGAACACTCCCTACCTATTATTGATATTAATTTTGTTTTTCACTTTCTAAATACGAATCACTTTCTGTGCACTGATTTGGGGTGACCTGTTGCCTAATAAGATAACATGTTTATCATACGTACTGCTATCGTACGCTAGTCCCACATTAAATGAAAGAAAATGTCTTTACTTTATTGTTCCATGGTAGTCGATTTTGTGGCAAGTGATGTTCCACGCATGCGCAGGAAATTGTAATGAAAATGTGGCAGCGCAATGGGTAAAAACCATTTGGTTTTTAATAGACAGCTTTTTAAAACAGGAGGAATATAACTCCACATTTTAGCCAGCACGCTTTTACTGAACATCAGCATGTTACATTGACAGGAACAACTTGTTTTTGAATTGTATAGCTTTATTCATAGCAGCAGAAATGTAACACCCTAAAGACGTCGGCATGCAATACAAATGCAATGATAGCTTCAATGTCTGGATAATCAGATGGAACATTTGTAATTAACACTTGAATTGCTAAATGAATTTTTATAAAAAATGTAATTTGGGACTACTGGAAAAAGGTACGAAAGTACGATAGTATGTTGTTTATGTTTATGAACTGTGGGTACTATTTCTTGAGGCAATTGGGCACAGTATGGTTATTTGATAAAGGCTCTTTGCCGAAAAGCGTCGTTTAAATGCATAAATAAATCTGTTTATGCTGTCTGGAGGTGTGCTGCAGAATTCATTTCTTGGAGTTCCAGAAATTAACTGAATAGATCATATATATATATACACACACAAACACACACACACATATATATATGTTATTTTTAATCTTGATATAGCGCACGACTCATCCCCATAGGGACATCTTGGCGTATATATATATATAAGTATATACATACATATATATATATATCCATATCCGAACAAAAACCAGCACTTTTCCTTCAGGCACCGGAATGCAACACAGCGACCAAGGTATCTTGCTCCAAATTATTTTATTAGCATATTCTGAGGGCTATGACGCGGTTAGGCAGGATCCCCTGCCTTGATCACACCAATATATATGCAAACACACACATATATGCATATATATATATATATTAGCTTATCAACCCCAATCACTAAACTCAACCCCCCTAAACCCTAAAAATACTCTTGTCCCCCAAACACCTGTACCCACCCTGAACCCTGAAAATACCCTTGCCATCCTAATATCCTCACCCACCCAAAACCCTAAAAATATCCTTGCCACCCAAATACCCTCACCTACCCTAAACCCTAAAAATATCCTTACCACCCAAATACCCTCACTTGGGCACAGTATGGTTATTCGATAAAGGCTCTTTGCCGAAAAGCGTCGTTTAAATGCATAAATAAATCTGTTTATGCTGTCTGGAGGTGTGCTGCAGAATTCATTTCTTGGAGTTCCAGAAATTAACTGAATAGATCATATATATATATACACACACAAACACACACACACACACATATATATATGTTATTTTTAATCTTGATATAGCGCACGACTCATCCCCATAGGGACATCTTGGCGTATATATATATATAAGTATATACATACATATATATATATCCATATCCGAACAAAAACCAGCACTTTTCCTTCAGGCACCGGAATGCAACACAGCGACCAAGGTATCTTGCTCCAAATTATTTTATTAGCATATTCTGAGGGCTATGACGCGGTTAGGCAGGATCCCCTGCCTTGATCACACCAATATATATGCAAACACACACATATATGCATATATATATATATATTAGCTTATCAACCCCAATCACTAAACTCAACCCCCCTAAACCCTAATATCCTTGCCACCCAAATACCCTCACCTACCCTAAACCCTAAAAATATCCTTACCACCCAAATACCCTCACTCACCATAAATCCTAAAAATACCCTTATCACCCAAATACTCTCACCAACCCTAAACCCTAAAAATACCTTTGCCACCCAAATACCCTCACCCACCCTAAAGCCTAAAAATTCAGGGGAGAGGGTATGGCCTAAATTCTAGAGCGGTCGCCCTTGAAGCTGGGAAACCGGGTTTGAGTCTCATCAGGGATGCTGAACATCCTGTGATTCTGGCCAAATCATTTAATCTCCCAGTGCCTAACAAAATGAATGTGATGCAACTGGTGCTCATGTAAAGTGCTCTGATACCTTCGGGTCAAGTTTGCGCTAAACAAAACTAAAAAGTAATACCCTCACCCACCCTCAACCCTAAAAATACCCTTACAACCCAAATTCCTTCACCCACCCTAAACCCTAAAAATACCCCTGCCACCCAAATACCCTAAACCCTAAAAATACCCTTACCACCCAAATACCCTCACCCACCCTAAACCCTAAAAATACCCTTGCCATTCAAATACCCTTGCCACCCTAAAAACACCCTTGCCACTCAAACTACCCTCAGCCACCCTGAACCCTAAAAACATCCTTGCCACCTGTCAGGTACCATTGCACTGTGCCCTGTACCATCTGTCAGCAAACCCAAGGGTTGCTGTTTAATCATATTTTTATTTATTTTATTTTAAAGAGTTTTATGAAGCGCAGACGTGACCCATCCGGTTATCAGAGTGCTGAACAAATCATAGACAGATTATACATACAGAGTAAATGGCAAAGATAGTTATGAGAGAGAGCAGCAAGAACTGCAGAGCATACATTTAGTACATTGAAGCACGATCAAATATTGTCAACAAAAGATTCATCCTGTGTTCAGTAAAGTTGTTAATAGAGATATTTGTTCATCAGAAATCTTTTCATTTCTACTTTGAAGGCAGTAATCGAAGGATTGGTTCTGATAGTGGGTAGCAGTGAGTTCCAAATTCTAGGTGCCAGGCCAGAGAATGAGTGGTTGTATGTTTTCTTCTTGTTAAGCTTCTGTGGTTTCAGCAATAGTGAATTGGCACTTCTTAAAGAGCGACTGCCCCCTGACCGCTCCAGTTTCTGGCCAGGTAAATGGTCATATAGCTATTGTGCCTCCCTCCCCCTCCCCTGCTTAAATACAATGTAGCATTTCAGGACAATGAGCAATGTAGTGTTTCTGGACTCTGTTACATGTTCTGGACCATGTTTTATGTACACGTATCATGGGCATCATGTCTTTGCCACCACATTTGCTCCTTGAGGTTTCACGGCCCCGGAGAGCCTCTGCTGCCCTGGCATGAGGTTTCTGTGCCGTGTACACTTGTCAGTGGGCGGGGAAACACATGTGCAATGTGAGCCTCCTGAAGGCCACGCCCCAACCAACGCATTGCTTGGCTTTCTTGTAGCTGTCTGTGGACAGACCGCGTCTCTGAGTGCTCCAGCGTGCCAGAAGGCCCATGTGCTGAGACAACAGGTCCACGTCAGCAGCACTTCGGAACCAGCGAGCTCCTTTTTGAAATTCGGAAGTCTCCACACCTGAGGACAGAGGAGGAGTCACCCGACGGGGAAGAACTGAGCTACGTGCCGTATGCACTCGACACCTTGAAAACACACGCACATTTCTTAGGGTAGGCTTTGAAAAATTCTAGCGCATTTCTTGATCTAGTGCATTTCTCGAACTTGACCTTGGACACTTCCAAAACAAGCGTGCATTTCTCGCAATATACTTGATGTTTATTTATGTTAGGAGAGATGTGCAAACGGGGTGTGTTATTCCTTGCCCACTATTTCATTGTTGTTTTTCTCCTGACTGTTGTGTTGCGCGTTGAAGGAAAGAGAGAAACGGAAAACTATTGTTTTGTTGCTCATAATGTTTCTTTTGTTTGTGATTGCTATTATTTACGCTTTATGTAACGTGCACTTGTGCCAACAGAGGCAAGCGCCTTGGTGCTGAACTCCAGTGTATTCAGGACATTGTTTATGTTTACCCCTGACATTACTCGTGTGAACTCACTGATATGGACAGCTTCCTATTGCAATTGCACCACAACCCTCTAGTGATAGGAGCAAACCCAGGAACTTCCCCACAACTTCCTAAGCTGATTATTGTTCAAAAACACAGATCCAATGTTACTTCAATATCAGTAAGAGCACCCCTTGTGTAAGTGTTATTAACCTATGACTTTTGTTCATAACAACACACACTCTAGAGGAGCACTGTTCCCTGTACTTCCGAAGAACCCGGGTGCAAGGCTGGACCAGGCTGCAAGGCATAGAGGTGTCTTTTTCTCTTCTCTCTCCAAACCCTCTTCCCTTTAGGGACACCTGTCGAGACTCCCTTGCAACCTACGGTAGTGTTGAGAGGTGTCTCAGGAGGTCGGGGGATGGGGGGGAAGGGGGTGAGGGCGAGCATTGCCCCTGCAGAAAACACGCTTTTCAGGTGAGTGGTCTCGACATAAAGGTAAGCCACAAAAAACTTGTTCCAAGGCTCGCAGGCTGACGAAACTCCCTACTTCTTAGAGTTAACCAGGACCTTAACAAGCCTGCAGCACGAAGTATTGCTCTTGAAGCAAGAAAACCAAGAGTTGAATCGTGAGCTACAGAGACATAAACCCGGGGTGGTACCACGATGCCCAATATGCCCAAGACTAAAGCACCGGTAATGCAGCCACCACACTTTGATTTCCCAGGAACAGTCACTGGCACTACGACTCCCATTTCACAGACCTTGAATGTAACAGTTACCATGCCCACGCTCATTCCGTTAGCTCCCCTGGAGCAGTTCTTAGGCAACAGCACAAATTACAATAGCATTATGCATCAGTACCAGTTGCAATTCTTGTGTCGCCCGCAGCATTCCCAAACAATGCCGCTAAAGTGGCCTTTGTAATCTCCTACTTAGGTGGGAATGCAGCTACGTGGCACATCCCTTTGGTCGAACGGAATGATCCCTTCTCTACACGTTTGACCAGTTCAAGGAATCTATGCGTAAGCTGTTCACCAAACATCTTTTCATGTAGGCTAGCGACAATGAGCTGCTAAACTCACGTCAGGGAAATAAGGACTTACTACCTTTTATCGCCTCCTTCAATCTGCTCATTGCGGAAACTGAATGGCCTGAAGAGAAACAAATGATTCTCTTCTACCGGGGGCTTCATGACGATCAATAAGACATCTTGGCCCATTGTGGAGACGACCAACTGATTTTTCTGAGCTCATTGATATGGTTGTCAAGTTGAACAACTGACTGGGTGAATGAATGGGAGAGGAAACCAAGGGAGATGCTCGAGTAGAGGTAGTGAAATCTGAGAAAAAGGAATCTTGCACTTCAGTCCCTGATGCCGCAGAACCATTGCACATTGGTAGTGTGAGTGGGCCCCTGTATCCAAGGATGAAAAAGATTGCAGGCTCATTAAGATCGTTGAACCTCTGTCTGTATTACGGCAAGTCAGGGTATATTGCCAGAGAATGCACAAGTAAGTACAGCACTCCTAAGAAGGCAATTGGAGAAGTGGAAGTGTCGGACCCTACCAACCTTGATCAGGTAGACTCCCAAGCTCGGTAAAGAGAGAGGCCACTACATTGAGCGGTGCCGACTGTGGCGGCATCACAATATCTGACAAATACCACCAGTACAGTACCCCAGCACCTGACGGTACCCCAGCACCTGACACTCATGGTGACACTAATTCTATCTACCAAAGCCCCCAAGGTTATCCCCATACTTCTAGACTCCTGGGCTATGGGTAACCTTTTAGACTTGGGTCTGGCCAAAGCACTTGGAATCATGACTGTTAGGAAGGAGACTTCCGTTCGAGCCGTGGATGGTTCCGAGTTGTCATCAAAGCTCATTATGTACCAGAGCTCTCCTTTGACCATGATATGTGCCAATGGCCTCACAGAACACATACAATTTGGTCTAATCGACACTCCTGTCTTTAGGGCTCTTCTGGGTATTCCCTGGTTACAACTTCATAACCCAAAAATAGATTGGGCATTGAGGACGGTGACCCTTGACTCAAAACATTGTTGACAGCCCTGTTACCAAGAAGCACCACATCTGGTAGTGCCCTTGCATTGTGCGTCCACACAGGTAACGTGGCCTCTGGAGCACTGGCCCTACCTGAGCCGTACCTTGACTTCCAAGATGTGTTCTGTGAGCAGAAAGATACCCATTTGCCACCTCACAGGTCCTACGACTGCTACAAAGATCTGATCCTAGGAGTCAAATGACCGTGTAGTAGAATGTTTGCTTTCTCTGAGCCAGAAAACCAGTATAAAGTGAATACCAAGACAACCTTTCAGCCAAGAGGGTTCATACGTCATTCCACCTCACCAGTATCATCCCCCTTATGGAAGAATGGCGAGCTGTACACCTGCATTGACTACCACACAGTCTACAAAGCAACCATAAAAAATCGTTTCCCTTTGCCACTCATACCTGTTCCCCCAGACCAAGTGCAGCAGTCTACTATCTACAGTATACTTGATTTACGGGGTGCCTACCACTTGATCCGGGTCATGGAGGGGGATGAGTGGCAGACGGCATTCCAGACCAAGTATACTGTGATGCCCTTAGGTCTGTGTAATGCTCCTGCAGCCTTCCAATCTTTTATCAATGAAGTGCTGCAGGAATTTCTTGGCGTCCAACCTTTTTTTATGGAAGCAGATGCATCCCAAATAGCAGTGCAAGGGGGTTTCTCTCACAGGGATCCTGACTCTGGTCACTTCCAGGAATGGTGGCATCACCTGCTGGGAGCTAGCTAGGCACACAGTAAAAATATACACGGATTTCCGTAACTTACAATTCTTCCAGGCAACAAAGGCTTTGACCCCACGGCAGCTTCACTGGCTATTTTTTAATGAGTATGGTCTTGTTATTACGTACCGTCCTGGTGCTGCACAGTTGAGAGCTGACACACTGCCCCATGTGGGCTTCTCAACCATTGACTACGAGATAAAACAATCACAAAGTTTTATACCCCCAGAAAAAAATCATTGTTCTCTGTTCCTCACAGGAGTTTCTGGGAAAGCTCCTAGAAGCACAAACTAACTTATCTCCATCTACAGATATCATGGAAAAAGAAGGGTTATTGCATCATGAAAACCAACTATTCGTCCCCTCCCAAGAATTACGTGATACTGTAATGCATTGAGATCATGACACTGTTCTGGCAGGGCATCCAGGGGAAAAGAAAAGTGTGTAACTCTGTCAGCGGTGGTTGAGTAGACTGAGAAACAGAGGTGGGTGAGCCAGCAGATTAACAGGGAGAGCAGTGCAGAGGGTTCGGCTTGGCTCTCAGAACCCTAACACGAAGCAAGGACATATTTGGAATGTAAATCATCCAACAAATGCATCTAACAGTTTGGAAAAGTCTTCAACATTCAAAAAGTGTATTTCACTAACACACAGAAGGCCTTCACGTTAGTGAATTATATTCTCACTACACTGCATGGGTTCATTGGAAGTGATAGTTTCCAAGCATAGTGATAGTTTCTAAGCATGCACCACCACTACTTTAACAATGAAACCTGACAGCATAAGGGCGCAGTACAAGAGAACCCAACTATGTTACGCAATTGCTTTAGGCCAGGGGTCTCCAACCTTTTCTGTAGAAAGAGCTACTTATGTTCAGTGAAAATCCTCCCAGGCTACTAATATCATTAGAGATGTAGTAGTAACCACATCAGAAAAGATTATGTTAGTGGCCACCATATGAACGATTACTAAAAGCGATCACCCCCGTGCAACAGGCGTGGTTGCCAGCAGTAATGTACAAAATGCTTTATCAATGTGAAATGCCTTTACACAGGTAATAAATAGTAGCCATATCTGCAATGACCTTGGAACCAAGTTAATAAAATGAGTTCGATTTTCATCACTCAAATTTCAGCTGCAAATTCAACTGTTTTTCTCTAAACATTGGCTTACAAATTCTGAAAAAATACACATTTTCATTTGTTTCATTTCAAATACACGTGTTTCAATTATGGTATACATTTATTTAATTCAACCATGCAAAAGCTTCTAATTTAGTTCACTAGGCTGCACACAGGATAGTTACTTAAAGGTAGTTGGAGAACTACCAGTAGTTCACAAGCTACTCGTTGGAGAAGCCTGCTTTAGGCAGTGAAGCTGGATTTGAGCCTGGTTCCACAGATCCCAGGTTGGCTGCTCAAGCTGCTAGTTCATATCTCTGAGGACTGTCAGTTGTCATGTGTACCCTATATGTGTCCCAGCGTATAATAGCTGGAACAACATTAAAGTCTACTAAACAGAAACCAGATGTTTATGTACATACACCCTGAAGGGATGTATTTCAAGGTGCTCTAAAACGTGATGATATAGAAAAATGAGGCCCAGTGAAATAAAAGTGTCTCAGATCACACAATTCGGTCAAACTGGGAAGCAGGGATTGAGCCCATGTTTTCTGGATGTGCCCTCAATCAAATAGAAGGGTCTCTTTTTTCGTTCCTGTTTACTTCAATGGTTCATGCAGTCTTTAATTTTTCGAGGAGCTACATCAGAACACTATGTTAAAGCGATACATACATGTTAAACCCCATTAAAACAAGAAGAGGGAGGACGGCAGAAATTACATGATGATTCAACTTGTTTTTGGCTTGAGATTCCACAAGGACTTCGAGGTGAGACAAAGCTAGGCATCTGGCTCAAACCCTCAGTGGCTTACCCACCTCTTCTGTGAAATGGGGCAGATTTTTTAAAATCTAAAACCGGAGATTACAATGGCGAGGGGTTGGCTGACTTCACCAGGGCCTCCTGCAGTCCATAGTTATGTGAAAGAGTTCAGTGAGCTCTCTCTGCACAAGCCATGCTGAGACCTCTCACTGCAGCTTGAATTCAGCATGAAGGTTTAAGTACAGAGAAACCTGAGCATGCACAAGCTGCAGCTCTGCTTGGGGCAGGTAGCAGTGTCTTTCACCACAACAGAGTTCAGGGCGGTTAATGCCCTGCAGCGCTGCATTGAATAATGTTATGCTCAGAATGTACACTATGCAGAACCATGCAGACTTCAAGTCAATGTTATCTATCAATAAACAGGACAGGGAAGGCTCCAAGTTCCATTTACCGGAAACTGCAACTTGTGTGGTGTGGTGCGTGGGAACTGATTTGCAGGAGTAGGTGCATGTTAGGATGATGTGTAAAGGTAATGGGATTTATGTGTGTGGAATGATTATGTGCATGCTTTGGGTGTCTCCACAGGTGATGTGTGTATGACATGTTTGTGTGTGCACGCACATGGAATATGAACCAGTTCATGAGAACTGCTATGAACTGCAAGTACCTTCAGACAGATGCAGCTCGAAAACGTGACCGTTTGGCTTAAATTCCTGGAGAGCCAGAATATTAAGCTGGTCTCCTTAGGTGAGTCATTTGTAGAGTGGTTCTGCAGGTGGTGATGAAACCACTGTCCATCGGTGATCTGTGTGTGTATATGGATGTGATGTAGTTTTAATCATGGATTCAACCCAGATCTGTGACTGGGGGTGAGTGTCTGAAAAGTTTCAGTGCTCCGTCCATCATCTCCTTGTGTTTGCTTTGTTCGCCCTAAGTTAGTAGGGTATGCTTAGACGTGGGTCCCTTGCTCACTTTGCACTGGATTCAAGCTAGCCTGGCTGATGAGGGGTGTTACCCCGAAACTGATCCCAGGATGCTTGCTTCCGGTCCAGGAAAGACCTGGCTTGGCAGTTTGGGCTGGACTGTTCCCATGAGGAACAGGGCCAAGACTGGTTTGCAAATGGCTGGGTCTGAACTGGGGTGGTGAAGTGAACTAAAGAATGATGATGGATTCAACCGAGATCTGTGACTGAGGGTGAGTGTCTGAAAAGTTTCAGCGCTCCGTCCATCATCTCATTGTGTTTGCTCCGTAGTTTTAAATAAGTCACCTCTGGGGCAAGAAGACAATACGGGGAGCAGGCCTTTCCTTTTGGTGTCACCTATCAATGGCTAATTCTATAGGAGTCACCATCTAGGCCAGGGGTCTCCAACCTTTTCTGTAATGAAAGCTACTTATGTTCAGTGAAACTCATTGTGGGCTACTAATGTTATTGGTGTTGTAATTAGTGGTCACAATATGTAAGGTTACTACCACTGATCACCTCAGTCCATCAGACATGGTCTCCAGCAGTAAAGGCTTTGTCCGTATGAAAAGCCTCTACATGGTTAATACATAACAGCCATAGCTGCAATGGCAATACCTCTGGTACCAAGTTAATAATATTTGTAAATGGTCTCCCCAATGCCACATGATTTATCACTCAAATATCAGCTATACCTATATTTTGGAAATCCAGCAATTTTAATTCAAATAACAGCTTATGAGTTCTGAAAAGAAACTCATTTTTCTTTTGAATACATAATCTCAATTTTGGTTAATGTTTATTTATTTAACCAAGCAAACTCTTCTAACTTAATAGCCTGGACTGCTGTCAGGAAAACTACTTACAGATAGCTATAGAGCAGAGGTCTCCAACCTTATCTGAAATTAGAGCTACTTATCTTCAGTGAAACTCATCGTGAGCTAATAGGCTCTAAATGTGAAACATGTGCAGAGGGAATCTCTCGTACCTAAAAAATATTCTCTAGGTGTTTTACCTGTTTATGAGAAAAGTGGACAAAGTCTACAAGGTGAGAAAAGTGGGCTTCATGGGTGAGCCACGAAAAGTCACTATGTAGAGGCACACAACACTATATAAAGTACTATATAAATGTATCAGTTAGGGGTATGGTGATCCTCATAAGTAAATGTGTGTGATAAGACCTGCTACTTAGAAACATGAGGGATACATGCCACTGCTCAGCTGAAAATATACCTAACAGTACAAAAGGATGTTTTTTTATTTCTGTATGTAAGGAGATTTATACGTGAGAGCATGCAGAGGACAGGCGTATCCAGTGGCGTAACACCGGCCACCGCAGCCCCAAAGCTCCTGGAGACCCCCTCAGCACAGTACTCTGGCAGGAGAGCTCCTGATTGAGTCCGGAGGGGGCCCCCCCACATATCTTGCAGATGGGCCCCCTCAAGTTTTGTTACAACAGTGGGCATATCTTCACTAGACAATTTATCTGATCGAAAGTTGGTATCAATATGGCAATCTGTTTCTGATAATGAATTTATAGTAGACCCTGTTCTGCGCTCCCACAGACTGCAGATGCGCGGAAGTCAAGGGAGTCTGGTCTTGAACGTGATCCGTCTGGTGCTTACATGGACAGTATGCATCCTGGTGTTAATAAGTAAGTGTGCGGGTACAGCAGAATGCGAAGCGCGTGTGCTATCATGACATTGTTGTGTATTTGTGTGGTCTGCTAATGTGGGTCTCTGGATAGTAAACTCTATATAAATACTAATATAGGGATTATAACGATAATCCCAGTGCAAGTTCCCGACAGGATGAGTGTGTCGTTCAGCCACCGCCACATTGTACAGTTTCTGTATATATGTTTTCTTTATCTTGGTTATGTTCATGAAATCCTTCTGATTTGAAAGCATGATCACCTTCTCACTATAATGATTTTACAGTGCTGGGAAATATTTAATGCTAGAACATACAGGGCACTCTTGTAGGTTTTTAATATTTCAAGACCACACCTTCAGAATTTATTTATAAACCTTATTTCTTTTTCACCTTTTTTTAAAAACAAGATTAGCTTTATAATGTGACAGTGACCACTCTTTTTTTCAAACATTTTTCTAGGGGAGACACTCCGAATACACCTTATTTCAGTCATTAGGTCAGACTTACCACCAACTTTTACTTCTCACCACTTTGAAATGTCTCCAGCCGCCACTGCTTCTGACAGAAAGCATTTTACATCTACCACAGGGCTTCTGATAAACATTTAAGCCCATTACAAGATTTAACAAAAAATCTCTGCTTGGGATCTCTAATCAGATTGGTTTTGTTCTAGGTTAAACAAAGACATGTCATAGAGATAACATGCTTCAACAGCTAAGCCTTAAATTAATTTTTCAGTCAATTAAAAGTTCTATTTATTTATACGACTTGCCTATCTGTCTACCTATCTCGAAGAAAAACGATCATGTCTGACTGTATTAAAAAAGAGCGCAAATCAAAGTATGCATTTAGTACAACAACAAATAAATGCTGAGCTAAGCTATGGGGGAGCAGTCTCATGGCGGGAGTCTGCTTTGTTCCCACAGCTGGCCTCGCCCTTGGCAGAGTGGAGCAGAAATAAGGGATTTTTCATTCATTGAACTCAGCATAGCCTTCCGAGAGGAAGAGGTTTACTTAAACATGACAGAATACACGTGAGGAACTGAGGAAATATCCTGCTGGGGCCAGGATTGGCGAGGCATGCAAAGAGGCTTGAAAGGAGGAGAAGGGGAAGCCATGACTGAAAAACAGGAGATGGAAAAACATATCTCAATTAAACTAGACACGCTGCAGTGGAATTACATTAAAGTAGGGTGCCTGGTGAATGAGTGGGGTCCTAGACATACTGCGGGAAGTAAAACAAGCATTGACATAGCCAATAGGTCTCGCCTTTGGGGCCTTATAAGTGTTTAGCCAGAGCTATTGACTTTGCCAATGTCTTCAAGCTGTGCTGTAGAGAAGTGTGGCTGCTGTGCAGCATGCTGAAAAGTTATAATAAAAAAGTGTCAGAAGCATTTTTGTTACTTTATATATGACCAAGAAGGCATTATGTAAAACTGAACGACCATATTAAAAAAAGTATTTACAATAAAAAATGTCCTCAGTTTTCTTTTGTTCTTGCAATGCTGGCAACTTGTTTCTGCCTATTGCAATGGTTGTTTGTTAAAGCTGTTTTTTTGGGGGGGGCATAAACAATCGGAGGGTGAAGGTTGGGAACTAGTACCTGTATTATAACACTAGCAGCGGCCAGACGCTAGAGGAGAATCAACAGATGCCAGATTCCGAGAGCAGGCTGAGGTGGTGCTGAGTGATGCTGAGGTGGTAGTGGTGGTGGTGGTGACTGTTGCGGAGACGATGCTGAGGTGATGCTGAATGATACTCAGGTCTTGCTGAGTGATGCTGCTGTGGTGCTGAGTGATGCTGTGGTGGTGCTGAGTGATATTGTCTTGGCGCTGAGTGATGCTGTGGTGGTGCTGAGTGATATTGTCTTGGCGCTGAGTGATGCTGTGGTGGTGCTGAGTGATGCTGTGGTTGCCCTGAGTGATGCTGTGGTGGCCCTGAGTGATGCTGTGGTGGCCCTGAGTGATGCTGTGGTAGCCCTGAGTGATGCTGTGGTGGCGCTGAGTGATGCTGTGGTGGCGCTGAGTGATGCTGTGGTGGCGCTGAGTGATGCTGTGGTGGCCCTGAGTGAAGCTATGGTGGTGCTGAGTGATGCTGTGGTGGCGCTGAGTGATGCTGTGGTGGCCCTGAGTGAAGCTATGGTGGAGCTGAGTGATGCTGTGGTGGCGCTGAGTGATGCTGTGGTGGCGCTGAGTGATGCTGTGGTGGCCCTGAGTGATGCTGTGGTGGTGCTGAGTGATGCTGTGGTGGCGCTGAGTGATGCTGTGGTGGCGCTGAGTGATGCTGTGGTAGCCCTGAGTGATGCTGTGGTGGCGCTGAGTGATGCTGTGGTGGCGCTGAGTGATGCTGTGGTGGCGCTGAGTGATGCTGTGGTGGCGCTGAGTGATGCTGTGGTGGCCCTGAGTGAAGCTATGGTGGCGCTGAGTGATGCTGTGGTGGCGCTGAGTGATGCTGTGGTGGCCCTGAGTGAAGCTATGGTGGCGCTGAGTGATGCTGTGGTGGCGCTGAGTGATGCTGTGGTGGCGCTGAGTGATGCTGTGGTGGCCCTGAGTGATGCTGTGGTGGCGCTGAGTGATGCTGTGGTGGCGCTGAGTGATGCTGTGGTGGCGCTGAGTGATGCTGTGGTGGCGCTGAGTGATGATGTGGTGTCGCTGAGTGAAGCTATGGTGGTGCTGAGTGATGCTGTGGTGGTGCTGAGAGATGCTGTGGTGGTGCTGAGTCATCCTGTGGTGGTGCGGAGTCATCCTGTGGTGGTGCTGAGTCAACCTGTGGTGATGCTGAGTGATGCAGTGTTGGCCCTGAGTGATGATGTGGTGTCGCTGAGTGAAGCTATGGTGGTGCTGAGTGATGCTGTGGTGGTGCTGAGTGATGCTGTGGTAGCGCGGAGTGATGTTGTGGTGCTGCTGAGTAATGCTGTGGTGGCGCTGAGTGATGCTGTTGTGGCGCTAAGTGATGCTGTGGTTGTGCTGAGTAATGCTGTGGTTGCACTGAGTGATGCTGTGGTTGCACTGAGTGATGCTGTGATGGCGTTAAGTGATGCTGTGATGGTGTTGAGTGATGCTGTGATGGCGTTGAGAGATGTTGTGTTGGTGCTGAGTGATGCTGTGCTGGCTCTGATTGATGCTGTGCTGGCTCTGATTGATCCTGTAGTTGTGCTGAGTGATGCTGTGGTGATGCTGAGTGATGCTGTGGTGTTGCCGAGTGAGAGATAGAGTGAAGATATAATGCCCAATTAGAGAGGGTGGTGAGAGAGAAAGAGAGAGAAAGGGTGTACATAGAATAAAGAGTGGAGCGGGATAGAGAGAGAGAAAGAAGGGGAGAGAGAGTGAATGAAGGAGTTTGAAAGAGAAACAGATGAGAGAGAATGAAAGGCTAAAAAAGATAGAGAGGGGAGAGTTAATTAAGTAGAGAGAGAATTAGAGAGAGGGAGAGAGAGAGAAGGAGAGAGACAATAAGAGTGGGGGGTGTGGAGTTTAAATAGAGTGAAGAAGTGACGCGGAAAAAATAACCTTAAATATAGCTTTGTGCTTTGCACGAATAAATATTTTTAAAAAAACAGAGTGAGACAAAAATACTGGTAATTAGGCTGTGACTCCCAATATAAAACAAATAGCGATATAAGGTGAAATCAACCCACCGAAGCAATATTTCTAACTAGACAAAAAAGCTTGCATTTCAATGCTAATCGCTGTTGTTTTTCATGTGACTGTAGTCCAGGGCCGTCAGTTGGTAATGTGAGCTGCTGCTGCGATTGAAACATCAGAGTCCAGAGAGTTAATGAGCCATGACGAGGAAATGAGGAAGAGATAGGAAACCCAGATGGCAGCTGCGCGCGTGCACGCCATCGTGAACGCAAGCTGGTCGCCAGCCGAAAGCCAGTGGGTTTGCACTTCCAAAACCCGCTTACTAAAACTCTCGGCCAGACCAGCGCAAGCGCTGGTGCAGGCCGAGACCAAAAAATTAGGTACAGGTTTTATACAGTTAGTAGACGTTTTTTATGTATTCAATAAAGAGTAGTAGTGCTGACAAGATGAATCTGTGCTAACACGATGAATCCGTGCCAAACAGTGTAAACAAAATGCACTTACCACGTGAGTCGAGGGAGGGAGAGGGTGGGAATGTTCGTTACATGTTACAGGGAACAGAGGGGGATATGGCAAGCTGATGCAGAACGAATACATACCAGTGACAGAAATATTGCTACTGCGACTTACAGCACTGGTTTGCGGGAAAACTGCCCCTGGCAGGAAAATGAAAGCGAAAGTAACTTCGGGGTGTTTACGGCTCTGCAGCTGGCCCGGAGATCGATTCCAGCCTGCCACTTAGGAGGCAGTTACAAGGGGCCTGCTCCTCACATATGAAAGGGTGATCCTGACTTATTGAAAGGGACTAAAATTCCGATTTTCGTAGCAAGCAGCAAAGTAAAATCGTGATTTGCATTTTGTGTCTTTACTGAACTATTAGCAGCAAAGGAATGCAATGATGACGAGGGTGACCAGAAACTCCACATCACCGGAACGCAACTGTTCCAGTTCTGTGTTTTCATCTAACATGTCAGTGCATCTGGGAGTTGATGTCTCGGTTCATTTTAATTGAGCCGGTTGCACCATCTCACCTGATAACAATGACTGACAAGAGCATAGTCCAGGAACGGAAGAGTACTTATATCCAGGTAAAATGCAGCCAGCACCTAATCAGTGGGCCTCTCTCTGACGTCATCAGAGAGAGGCCCGGTCCAACAGGGAACCAAGGTCAGAGAGGCCCCGACAAAGGAAACACTCAGTTCCACACCTCGCGCTGCCAGACACACACAGGCTGGTAACTTGAAAAGACTTGGGCGGGGCCGCAGATTGGAGTCAGTTCGGACTGCGGTGGTGGAGGCAGGATACAGACTCTGCCAAGGCTGGCCAGGAGGCTGCAGGTACTGGCAGGCTCAGCCGTGACTGCTGTACTACACTCACTTGCACAAACAAAGAGAACAGCGTGTACTCGGTAGCAAACCTAATCCGTTTGTGTCATTTTAAAAACAAAGACTTTATGCTTCCTCCTCCATTGAACGAGTTCGGCCTGTCGGTCCCGGCGCATAGGCCTCTCACGCGCCATGCTGATCATCATGCTGTAGACGGTAATACTTTTGTGGACAGTGCGCACTCACTGACTATATGCAGTGGGATGACAGGACTGTGTAACTGCCGGCGCACGCCTCATGCACTTACCACAAAAGAGAGCATGTGCTACACTTTTGCATATCAGCTTGTTCACTGTTAAACCCACTTGCAATATCTTTGCATGGAACACCATTCCCCGAAGCCATGGGCAGTTTGTTTTATTTCAACCCTGCGTCCCTTCTGTCCGCTGCTGAAGCCTGTTTAACTTCTAGCTAAAAACGTAAACGGTGGCGTTTTCTCTGCTGCGCGTGCACGCTGTTAACGATTTATCTCCCCATCCACCGTCTCATGGACTGTCAGTTTGTTTTAAATACCATCGCCTGTGTTCCATCAGAAAAAGCAAATCCATACTTCAGCGAGACTTTCGTGGGATTGATTGCTTTTGAAAGAGAACAAACGCACCACGACTGAGCTTTGGAGGGGTTAAACAATTAGTTATAAACCATAGCATGGCGCTTTGCTGCCACCTACTGCTGGAAAGCGGTAATATTTCAACTGTGAAAATTTCACGCGCTTGACAAGTGTCGGCAAAAGTGAAAGCGTTTCACTTGCGGGAGCGAGCAGCGCCAGGAGCGATAATTGCTACCATATGGCACCAGCTGCTCGCTCCCGCAAGTGAATCGCCAAACGTGCACGCGTTGCCATTGAAGGCAATGGAACGCGTGCACGTTTTTGGCTGAAAAGCCGAATCGATTGCAAAAGGTCTTTTTGCCTATGCAGCGCATGCGCGCTGCGTAGGCGAGACCTAAAAAACTGCAGTGGGACTAAGTGGTGTCAGCTAAATCCTCCTGTGTATGTAGCTATACAGAGCAGCAAAGAATATGGGTGGTAACTAGGGCCGACTAAATAGCATTATAGGCCCCAAGCAAAGCAGTGCACTGGGGCCTGCCTACATAACCACTGACAGGAATGCAAATGTTTAACAGAAAATTCGTGTTAAATTCTGGTCTGCATGGGGCCCCGATGCTTGTGGGGCGCCTGACAACTGCCCAGCGTGCCCATGCGTTAAGACGGCACTGGTGGTAACAGTGTCAACTCCCCCTGCGACAGTTCTCTCCAGCTTGCTCGCAGTCCTCTACCCTCTGCTGTCTTCCTGATGCCCTCTCAGTGTGCCTCCTCTGTTAGTTTCTTGCTCTGTTTTGCCTTTCCTTCTCTTTTTTTCTGTCCACTGTTTTGCCTTTTTCTGCTCGTATTTCTGCCCTTGGTTTTGCCTTTCCTACCTGTTTCTCTGCCCTCTGTTTTCCCTTCTCTGCTCATTTTTCTGCTCTCTGTTTTGCCCTCTTCTGCTCTGTTTTGCCTTTTCCTGCTCGTTTTTCTGCCCTCTGTTTTCACTTTCTGCTCGTTTTCTGCCCTCTTCTGCTCTGTTTTGTCTTTCTGCTCATTTTTCTGCCCTCTGTTTTGCCTTTTTCTGCTAGTTTTTCTGCACTCTTTTTTTCTAATAATTTTTCTGCCCTCTATTTTGCCTTTCTGCTTGTTTTTCTGCCATCTGTTTGGCCTTTTCTACTCATTTTGCTGCCCTTTGTGTAGCCCTCTTCTGCTCTGTTTTGCCTTTTCTGCTCAATTTTCTTGCTTCTCTTTTGCCTTTTCTGCTCGGTTTTCTACCCTCTCTTTTGCCTTTTCTGCTCGCTCATTTTTCTGCCTGCTCCTTTTTCTGCCCTCTCTATTGCCTTTTTCTGCTAGTTTCTTCCCTCTTCCCGCAATTTCCTCAAGACCTGGCATTTCGACGGAGACCTCACACCTCAGCGCTCAGATACCCCAGGGGTGAAATGCTGATTGGTTGATTGAAAACTTTGTGCAGCTTGGCTTTCTTCTTTGACGCCAGCTTGCCTTCTTCTGGCATACTAGACAGTAAAAACTATGATTTACCAATTTTCTGGCCTCCACTCTTCGACGGATCACACAATTGAAGGAAAGTATCAATAAACCATCAGAACAACATAACAGCAGAGACTTCTTTAATAATGGTGCAATAACTCGAACGAGGACAGGCACAACCTAATAAGATAATAACAAACAGAAGGCTAACAGCACTAAAACTCAGTTTCACAATCCATTCTCGAAGTAATTCGATACTTTGCTTTAACAACAGCTCAATTAACTACTTTAAACAGCTCTAAGTTCTTTAAACATCCCCTTCTCTCTGTAACACTACCAACTCCAAATGGTCATGGACTGCGGTGACCAAGCACAACCGGGTGCAAGCGCATTTGCTCTGGTGTGTCTTTGTGGCTTTTGAATGAGCTTTAGATAAGGCCCCTGATATTTATTTTAAGCGTTTGCCACAGATTATCGCGGTGGTCTTATAAATTGTTCATAGCAAATTCACCCATGGATGAAATAATTTGATTTGCCCCGACCAAATGTAATAAATTATGTAGCAATATTATCTTACAATTTTTATGGAAACATTTAACTATAGTAAACAAGCTAAAACATTGTAATGGGACTAAAGTGCATTCCCTGTAAGAAATATAGCGATGGACTGATAATCCCTGTTACTTTTCAAAGTATCTCAACAAGTTTGTCATTACAAGACATTTCAAGTGTGAACAGTGGCAGGAACAAGTCCTCCTTGCACAATCTTGCTCCTTACTCACACCCCTCCGCCTTTCCTGCCTCACTTTGCAACCATAGGGGTGAGACCCGCCCCACAGTTTCAGAAACATGTAGGGGCATATTCACAAGGACTTATCGCCGAGTTACTGGCACTTTAGCGCATCAAAAGAGGAGATAGATTTATCGCCCCATTCACAAGCGGGTGCAAACTGCAGATATCGCCAGTATTCCCGCGATAACTGCCGCAAAATTTATCTCCACGGGTGACACCACCAACTAACCCTAATGAGATGTAGAGTAGGCGTTCCCGTGCAAAAACTCACGAAAACACCACTACACCACTTTCACAACGAACTGCCAGATCTGCGATGCGAACCAAAAACAGGCGATAAGCCGCGGTAGCAGCAGGGATTTAACACCTGCCTTTTGCTGGTGTTAAGCAGGACGACTACCTGCAGTATGAAAGGGAGCCCAGCCCAGAGCCACATCTGAAGACCCACAGATGCCATGGAGCCAATGATCATGCAGCTCGGAGACCCATGAGTGCCACAACACCCACCACCGCCACCACCACCAGGCCCGCCACCACCCCCAGGACCCGCCCCAGCCCCCCCCGGACCACCACAGAGGCAGCGTAGACAAAGACAGCGGACCCACCGTAAACGCACCAGCCGCACAGACCTAACGCCAGAGGAAGGCATTGCCCACAACAGGCTCAAAAGGACAACCATCCTCCACATCCTGACCCACATCGCCCACAGGCTGTCGGTACCAACACAGCGGACAACCAACATCCCTCCGCAGACAAAGCTGCTAGCTGTGCTGCACATGTTGGCCTCTGGTACCTTCCAACCCACAACTGCCAGAGTCGGAGGAGTCTCACAGCCAGCCCTATCCAAGTTCATCACACCTGTCCTGGATGCCATCATCAGCCTGGTACCCTAGCACCTCCACTTCACCCTCACTGCGCTGGAGCAGCTGGAGACCAAGCAAGGCTTCTACGCCATAGCTGGATTCCCTCACGTGTTGGGGGCAATCGACTGCACACATGTACTCCTCGTGCCCCCTGCCGACACTGCACACAACTACCGCAACAGAAAGCACACGCATTCCATCAATGTGCAGGCAATAGTGGACCACCGGGGACTCCTCACCAATGTTGTGGCCAACTACCCAGGCAGTGTGCATGATTCATACATCTTCCGACAGTCCATCATCAACCAGCGCTTCCAGGATGGCACCTATGGAAATACATTGCTCGTTGGTAAGTACCAAATGAACACACCACACACTCCACTCCATAGTCATGCAACTCACGACACTGGCAATGGGCACGCAGCAAAACTACATGCAACATGCCACACAACATGCCAACCGACCAGACACGACAACACGACTCCATTGGGAACCTGGGCTTGCCATGTACACAACCCAGCCACGGCATGGCACCACAGCCACACAATAGCAGAATGTGAGGAGAGGCTTGGAGCAGGCATGTGCGAGAGAGGCAAGTGACTAATGAATGAGAACCTACCCAATGCCAAGTGTGGCGTGGCTGTGCTGGACAGACTGCAGTGTGCAAACCACGGAAATGGCCATGTGGACATCAACTGCTGGTGCATGGAGTGTAGTGGCCATTGGACGCTACCGTGTCACCACAGGCTGTGGGGCAGAACGCGGAAATGTCGCTCGTTACGTCCCCCCCTGTAGGCGCGGGCGGAGTGGGTTGGCCCTACGTACGCCAGGCCTGCGTAGGGGTGTGAATAAAATCCCAGTCGCACTGGGCGTGGTTCTCTCTCGGAATGGCCAACGTGTCTGCCAGGGCGGCGCCTCTCAGCCCGCCACGAGGCCAACGCCGTGAGCGGTGGGGCCTGTGACCCCGTGCACCTGCTGCACCCCAGACCGCTGGTCCCCAGACCCGTCTCGCCTGCCCCAGCGCACCAAGGAGGCTCTGCTCACCTGCCGACACCGGCGTGTGTCAAAGAGGGCCCACCACGTGCCGGTGCAAGCTCCAAGCCCCAGTCCTGTGACCTTTGCAGCCTCCGCAGACCATCGCTGGCCTCCACGACGCTGGCCCACAGTACTCCTTTCTCGTTGACATACCGCTCCGGCGTACTCTTCGGCCCAGTTGTTGGCACATGTTGTACTGAGTCGTGAGTTAAGAATGGCAGTGACCAAATGTTAATTGCCGCGTTTATATCACTGAACTCCCTTCGATCAGTGTCCCAAACTCTGCATCGCAAGCACACGACACGTGTCTCTGGGCCCGTGCTGACCGCTGCCCCCAGCCTACACTGCGGTCCAGTAGGTCCCACATCCAGCACTTAGTCGTTATTCATGAATGGCAGAGTCCATACCAGTGAACGCACGGAGAGGCGTAAGAGGAAGATGCGGTTCAGTCCGGATGAAAGCCGGATCCTCGTTACGGAGGTGACCGAACACCAGCAACAACTGACCTGGTGCCACTAACCCTGTTCAACGCAAGCCGGCGACACGTGATGCCACTAACCCTGTTCAATGCAAGCCGGCGACACGTGGTGCCACTAACCCTGTTCAACGCAAGCCGGCGACACGTGGTGCCACTGAACCTGAACTACGCAGGCCGGTGGGACCATCCAACGTAAGCCGGCGACACTTGGATGAGGGCCCCTGCTGACCGCTGCCTCAGGCCTACACTGCGGTCCAGTAGGTCCCACATGTGGAACTGTGTCTTGAGTAATTTATGGAGGAGTTCACACCATTGGACACGCCTCATCGCAGGCGGCATTCCCTATCAGCACTGGTGCCACTAACTCTGTGCGCAATGAGTCATGGGCACTCTCTGGTTGAACTTTGGTGGCATCTGAGTCCCTGGCCTGGGGGTTGTCTGCATCATCATCTGGCTGGGACGGACTTGGTGTTCGACATGTGTCTGTTCCATTCATCTCCACCATAGTGACTGTTTCAGCGTGGTTCTGCCCTCTGCATCATGCCCTGGGGGTACACCTTCCACTGTCCACCGAGACACTCCGCGACAACCCCCTTTGACATCTACGAGAACCTGCTCTGCTCTCGTGACCCTGCCCCAGTGCATGTCAGCGTCCCGTGGCGGTAGGCCCGTGCCGGACGCTGTGCATCCGGGGCCACTAACTCTGTGCAGCTCAAGTCATGGAGCCTTTATGGTTGAATGGTAGTGGCTTTTGCGATGTACACTGTTGTAGTTTTTTGACTGCACCAAGCACTCCATGACGGCTGGTGTACACACACCCCACACACATCCAACACAGGTGTCACACGACATGTGAGCCTGCTAATAAAAGTGGCCGGGCGCACGTGCCCGTAGCCATTCACACCATCTAAGCAAGTGTGTCCGTGTGGTCATTATGTCAGCATGATGGGCCAGAGCCCTGCAACATCACAGTGTGCTGTATTCAGTGGACGATACCATGTCACCTCAGCAGTGGCTAAGACCTTGGACATGTAGCTTTGTCTGCCCCCCCTGCATGCACAAGCGGCGTGTGCTGGGCCGGCGTATGTCAGGTCAGCGCCGGGGTGTGCTGATTTGGCAGGGGGCTCAGGGCGTGGCTCTGGTCTGGCCTTGAGCAGGGAGTGCGGTAAGCGTGTCTCTGTGTTGGAGTGTTGTCGCCACCAGGGCCACAGTCGTCGATGTTGCAATGTAGCATGCACCCGGAGGGCGGGCCCGCACGTACGGGGAAATGTAGGAGCGCAAGACTGCTCGGGGTCTTGGCTCATACATGCCAAGTGTTGTGTGTATCAGTCCTGCGGCTGCATGAGTCAGATGTCTAGCCTCAATCGCAGCGCGATCACAGCCAGCCATGGACTGTACACCTGTGTCCGCCCTGTCCAGACCATTGGCCTACACTCACGTGGTCGCACACCCTCAACGGCCAGCATCAATGTGTTGTTGGCATGCTGCTGGACATGCGCAGACAGGCATGACAATGGTGTGCCATAGGAGTGCACGTGATGCAACCGCGCAGCGCACACAAGTGTAAAGGCTCGGGGGAGGGAGGAGCAGCTGTGAGGCAACGTAACACACAGTGAGGCCGCTCATGTGCCACGTGCCTGGCATATCATCCATGATACCCTGGGTCGCAGACATCCCACCCCACCCACGACAGGCCTCTGCACATCTCCTGTATGCAAGCAGATGGTAAACTGACTGTAGGGATGAAAGGTCCTTTGTCTGGACTATCAGGCGGAAGCACATCTTCAGCTCCGAGCTGGGACTTGCATGTGCCCAGCACCCCCTGACAGATACAATAGCCTTTGCTGACGACTCCCACACTACGCACTGCCCGACGTGAGACCAACGTGTACACATCCCACACACAGAAGTCCTTGGTCGTAGTTATCGTGCGTGAAATGGCCTTCACACGTACTCCCACCCCATCCCAGGCCTGCACCCGTTGCACACAGACACTGCTCATTGATCCGAGTTGTGGCATTTCATCCACAGGACTGGCGCAGGTCAGCACAGTGCCGCTTCAAGCAGAGCCACTGACGCAATGGCAGACCATCCCGGACACATGCACAACCCCAGTCACGTGGACCGGTACCGTGCATGTCTGCTGCATGTACTGGGGGCACTGCCATTAACAGTGCTGCGGATCAGTTACCGGCTAAGCTTCCGCCTTGCCAACGTCACCTGCGTTCAGCCTGTGTTGCATTGTCGCTCGTGCATATTCGAGTGGACCATGGATGTCTGCCTCTCCAACGTAACGGTAGCTGAACTGGATTTCAACGTGTGTGTGCACCCCCTGTTGGCCCATGACCAGGCGTGCCACCGTGATGCCCGTTTATGGCTTGCCTGGATGATTGGCATGCATGCTGGCAACTGGACCTGGGAGATTGCACGACTCGTCGTATGCGGTGACCACATTGAGCCGCTCCCCTATTGGGCTTTGGTGCCAATTGGGGCCAGGGGTTGGAGTCAGCACATCTGTCCGGGACAGCTGATGGGTTACGTCGCCGACATGTTAGATGTAGTCGACAAAGAGCTCATATTGAAAATGTTGGCCTACGCTGCTGCACTCGCGTTCATGGACGAGTGACAACGTACCTGCAGCCACAACTGAATGTGACCCATTGCACGTGTCCCGACGCCTGGTTGCATGTTGGGGATCTGGTCACATGTCCCAAGACGACAGTGGACATGGCTGCATTGGCCTGGACTCCGGATACATGCGCGGACAACCAACGCGAGTTGGCACTCACTTGTGTGGGTGATGGACTCCCCCGGGGTGGACATGGGTGCTTTCCAACGTTCCTCATTCAGACATGCTGCTGCATTGGTCTGCATGTTGTGGCACTTCTCTTGGCCGTACTGACACGCAATTGTTGATGAAGTTTCCGCACCTTCACTTGTCTCCAACTGTGATGAGTGTTCATTTGTATGCCAATGTGTGTGTCACGGCCTATCTGGGTCCCTGCCATACATGCATTGCTACCCCATCAGGGCTGTGGGTTTGTACTTGTGCATTATCATGTCCCTGTTTCGTGCTTTGCCAGATGCGTATGGCCATTTACCGGCCACAAGCGGGTGCACTTGTGTCCTGTGTTCGGTTGTGCAAGTGTTGCTGTTTGTACCACATTGTGTTCGATGTTGGGGTGCTCAGCTTCCTATGTGTGTGTGCTGCATTGTGTGTGAGTTGGCCCTTCAGCTCTGATTTGGCTCACCCTTCTCCCTTTCAGGCAGTGTGGTTTTCACTTCTGTGCTTGTTCAGTGGTGTGATATTGCCGACTTGTGTGACTTGTGCTCTTGGTTGGTGTTGTTACTCTTGGGCATGGTTTGTCTGCAGTTGTGCTGTGCTTAGTTGTGCATGTGTGCCATTGTGCCCATCTCCCCCCGTCCCCCCAGTCCCTGGTCGTTCCTCTCCCTGTTGCTGTTGTGTCTGTTGATTTTGAGCAGTTTCCGGTCCCCGAATCCTGCCACCATCTCCAGACTGATGTGGTGGACACCATTTCCTCCATGTCATCCTGCTCCTGGTGTAGCGCTGGACTCCCACCTCCGGTGTGCATTGCTGCCTTCTGGTTGTTGGCGTGTTTCTGCTTGTTTTAGCGTTTCGCATCATTCCAGCTGTTCTGGTTGTCTTCCATTGTCCTCCTCCGCACTCCGGCTGCATTCACCTTGTCCACGATGGACTGCCATGTACAATGTTTTGTTGCCAATGGTGCTTGTGGGGTCGTGTACTAGCTCCGACTGCCTCCATTGTGCTTTTCTGTTGTTTTCTGTTTGGTTTGTCTTTCTTTTTCCTGCTTTTGTTGTGCTTATTCCCGCCTACCGTGTGTGTATCGCGGGCCTGGCGCTGCTTATCGCTGCTTTCCTCATCGCGAATGGGCTCATCGCACGTTTTTTTGCGTTGGGGTTTGTGTTTTTATCTCCGTCGCGGTGGTTGTATCGCGGACATTGACCGCGTTTTCGGGAAACTATCGCATGGTACCACCATGTTGTGAATTCCACGTTAACACGGGGTTATTTTCCCGCGATAGACTGCAATGTGTAAAGTTGCGTTAACCTTTTTTGGAGATGTTTAGCGCACGTTCTTGTGAATATACCCCACAGTAGCTTAAATTCATCCTTGACTTTGCTGTTCTGAAGCCTGTCATTTGTGTCAAGGTGCTTAGAGTTGCATTCTGCACACTGCAGGTACCACCTGACCTCAGGGAGACCTGGAGTACTTGTCCCTTACTCTTTTAAACTACTGTCAGACGATGTACCATTTTGTGAGCATCATAAAATAATATTTCTGGAACAGCATGCAAGACATCGTTTGAGGTCATGAGTAGTGCGATGGGGACGAAATAGGGAGGCTTTGGTAACTGTAAATGGCACATTTTAGTATTTCATTAAGTCAAAATAATGACCCTAATGTTCCTTCTAGTGAAGGGCATTTCTATGATATGTAATTGTTTTTAGTATTATCAGAAACAATTTCTTCAATATACTGTTTATTCAATGTATATGTGTTTACAATTCCTAAATAATAAATGGCAGATTTACAAGGCCCTTGCACCACTTTTGCGTCACTTTTCCCATGATAAAAATTACGCAAAAGTGGCGCAAGGGCCTTGTAAATCTGCCCCTTAGATATTAATTTTGTTCTGCAGGTTACTTTCATATTGTTTCACAGGGCACACAAAGTTCAAAGTTTGCTTTGGATTTGAAATAAAATGTGGAGGAAAGCCAGTGTTTCGCAGAAATTTTAGGCTTCGGTGGCAGACACTTTGTTTTTTTGTTTACAAATGAATGTGGCTACTATAAAGTGAAAATAGTGCTTTATGCAAACTCAATGTGAAATACGAGGGGGGGCTATAAAAATACACATTTGCTGACACGTGCGGTGCAAAGTATCATGCTTTGTGAATCTGCAAGTTGCACACACACAAAATGTCAATGGGAAATTCATAGGATGAAGATTGTGTGGAACAGCGAAATCACCACAAATTACATCTGCAAAAGATGAGGGTTAATTTCGTTTTCAAACACCAAACAAAAACAGTGTAACTAGTGAGCCACCCAATTTGCACACAAACTTATGGGATCAGGTATAGGAAAGGTGCCCAATGCATCATGCCTGACTTGGCTGTATGTAGAGGGGAGTAACCTAAGACTAAAATGTTCATTTGTGCAGCAAAAATGTAAAAAGTCCCACAATTCCTTTGGGGTAGAGTCAATGAAATCCTGTGCATTTGCAAATTGCTCCATGTGCTAGCTGCCCTTACTCCTGGTCACAAGCTGCTCTTTCACCAGAATCACGTAAAAGACCCATTATTGTTGAGATGAATCAGCCTTGATCAGGAGGATCCCAACCACCACAGTGAACAGTCTTAGGGGACTGCTCCCCTTCACCACATGGGATCGGTCTCACCCCCTACCTCTTTCAGATTACAACACACACACTTAGTAGTATCATAAGAAATACTCAGCACTGCTGTGAGAGAAAGAAAGGAGAATGCTGGTGCTATACTAAACAAAAGAAAAAATATAAAGTGAATAAAACATAAAAAACATATTACCTCTATGAGTCGTCTACATGCACTGTTGTGCACGAAACGCAGTGAAATCTATGTAAATCATCCTAACAAGCACAATCTGTGCACAGTGCACATTCTTAATGGTGTTTCTTGTCATTGACGACTTAGGGCCTGATTACGAGTTTGGCGGTGTAGGAGCGGGCCGCCACGCCAGCGCCCCGCTCCCACACCACCAAACTATTCTGCACACCGCCCTCCAGATTAAGAGTACATTCGTGGTCTGGCGGGTGGGGCTACGGCGTTCCCAGGCCGTGAGCTTTAGAAAGGTACTGCAATTGGAATGCTAAAGCCTGTTCCTGCATGGCATGGACTGGTGCAGTCCATGCCGTGCAGGAACTGGGGTGCATGCACACAGAGGGCCACAAGATGTGCCTCCCTGCATGCAATCCATGGCCCTGAGGTAACAGGGGACTTTGCTCACTGCCATGAAAACTGTGGCGGTCAGGAAACTCATAATATGCTTGACGGTGCCGCAGTGGCACCACCAGCATATTGCAGGCCACAGACCCCTGCAAGACCACCAGGAATCATGGATCCCTGGTGGTAGCAGTGGTCCCATGGCAGTCCAACCTCCCAACTCGTAATAGGGCGGTTGGACCGCCGGTGCAGCGTTAGCCACACTGCCACTGTGGGTTTGGCAGTCCATTGGACCACCAAACTGATAATCAGGCCCTTATTCTCTTTGAATTGGTCACCTTATATTTAAATAATTTGACAATGCTGATCCCAGTTTTCTACTTGGATATGTTTGGAGACGGAGACACGCAGATATTTCATAATGGCACATGATCATTTAAACGCAACCTTCTCCTCAGTTTGAATGCATGTTAAGTCAAGTCAAGTCAAGTGTATTTATTGAGCGCACATATCACCCGAGGGTCTCATGGCGCAAGCGTACGACTCCAAGAACCTGCTGAAAGAAAGAGAGGATGTTACTAATGATCAAACAACTATGTTTTTAATTCTCTGCGAAATCGATTATGCTCTGTGATAGAGAGCAGATGGGATGGAAGTTTGTTCCAGAAAGTGGGGGCAAGAAAGGAAAAAGATCTCCCGCCATTCGTTGCGGTACGCACTCTGAATGAAGTAAGAAAGGATTTAGTGCTAGATCTAAGCATCCTCGTTGGCCTGTACCAGCTAAGTTTTTTTGCCAAATAGCTGGGGCCGCTTCCGTGCATAGTTTTATGTACTAGACAGTGGATCTTGAAACGAGTACGTTTCCTTATGGGAAGCCAATGGAGATGTTTCAGACTAGGGGCTGATGGAGACCTGGAAGGGAGGTTTAGTACTAGTCTGGCCACTGTGTTCTGCAGGACCTGTAGCCTGGAAAGGAGTTCTTCATTGAGGCCAGCAAGGCATTACCATAGTCAATACGACCTATGATCAAGCCTTGAATCAGTGGCTTCCTTGATTCAGTTGGGATCCATTGGAAGATTTTTCTTAGCTAAGATAATGAGAAGAACCACTGTGGTATTGGTGTTTAGAATCTAAGCAGAAACTGCGAAGTTCGTCTGGATGTACAATAGCCCTCCTCAGTAAGAGTATATTTAGCCGAAACACATGTTGATGCTTACCCCTTCAAAGACCATAGAGTTCCAAATTCTCGCAAGCAGACTGGGCTGTTTATTCTTCCTGCTGATAACATTCAGAACCTTGATCATCGTACATAAAACAGAAAAGAAATAACATTGCAATACTTTCCTGCAATCAATATATGTCCAACTGTAATTGTTAGGAATATGAATAAGTTATAGGTCTTAGAGTGGCCTGTTAACCATTTTCAAATGTGAATATCTCTGTCAAAGAGTATCAACTAATTAATGTATTCCTTGTAATGATTTGAGAAAAAGTTAATTAGCAAATATGTCCGTTTTGTATGCCACATCCTCACTGCACATTTAGAAGGTAGTGTTAAGTGACATGCTGGCAGATTGCCCTATAATATTGCAACACCAATTGGATAGATCAGAGCAAAGGTACACATACTGATATTACCTTAAAGTCAGATGGGTAGTAATTTAAAGCCTTTGCCCCAATTAACCGAATGTTTCCCCAATTCTAAAGGAACCTGGTTAAAACAAGCATTGGTAAAGCCAATGGGTCTTCCTTTTTGAGAGCTATTCGCTTTGCCAATGTCTTTTAGCCATGCTTTACAGCTGTGCGGCAGCTGTCTAGCATGGCAAAAAGTTAGAAAAAGCATGCTCTGATGTGACCAGAGATGGCTGTGTCATAGTGCTTTCTTTTTTTATGGAGGTTGGCGGTGGCCAACATGGACAACGGGTGGAAGAGTGGTAGGAAATGGGCAACACAGCCAACGGGAGTGAGGGAACAAGCAACACGTGTCATAGCACTTTTTATAATGGAGGGTGGGGTGGACAATACAGACAATTGGAGTGTGGGAGGGAAGAAGCAACACAGACACTAAGAGGATATAAAAAGAGCTATGACACAGCACCACTCACCGCATCATAGAATTCTTTTTAGGTCGAGCCTGGGTAGCGCATGCGCTGCTCTGCCAGGCATGCTGTATTCGAGTATGGACTTGAAGCTCCGCCCACTCTCCGCCCATATTTTTCATGGGCTTGTGTCATTGTCCTTTGTATATGCTGGCTTCTGATTCGTTAAAAGGCTTGTTAGTCCCTCCTTAGTACCGCCTTGTCTTCATTTGTAACCTCCCATAAGAACTGGCCCTTTTACTTCTGCCAAGGTATGTCTTATTTAGTCTGTATCAAAAAATATAGAGGGAGTGAGAGGAAAGAGTTGGGACCATCCTCCAAACACAATTTATAACACAGAAAAATAGGCACCCAGTCGTTTAGAAAAGTCTAACCCTTGCCTGGGAGAAAACACAACGTTTTCTGTAAAACCCTCACCCACCAGGGTTACCCCTTGGTGGCATGCTTCATCACTGGGTCCATCCTGTTCCGCTGCGGAATGGGGCGTGCTGCGACCTACGAGTTACGCGGGAGCACTTTTAATGACTATGCAAATGACAGAAGAGATGATCTAGGAGGGAGGAGTGGGGGAGGGAGGAAAAAGTTTTGTTTTAAAAATACCTGACTAGTGGGTTTGGTTTTCATTCTGGCCCCTAGTCGGTATGGTTAAAAAGCTGGTGAGATTATAGGAAAAAGGGGAGTTATGTTCCTAATTCCTAACGGTCGACATGTTTCTAGCCATACCCCTATTGGCTATTCTTCAGGACCTAGGGAATACACCATTTATTATAATTGTCAACCACCTGGTTCCACTCCTGTTGCCATATACTGGACAAATATTTACAATGCATGGTAATAAAAGGTGTAAATACTTATACCACCTATCTTGTGTTCGCTTATTGAGTTCTGTGTAGATAAATAGGGAAGAGCTAAACTTTCTCAGTATCCGGGCTACTATTGAACTCCCAGATTTATTTACACCCTGTTCCATCAGTGAGCACCTTCAGGGTGAAAAGACCATTTTGTGACTTATTTTAAACAAACATGTGGCTATCAGTGGCACATCTAGTGTAAATCCCAATCGAAACATTGCTGAATGATCGGAAAATCTATAAATGCACATAGACATTACAGACGGAGAACATAACACACCACATACATTGGTAAAGTTCAGCTATTGCTTCTGCGGAGAGTGAAGTCTGTAGTCACACTCTGTGGGAGAGAGCGTATTATGAAATAGCAGGAGCATCTGCGTGTTGATTTGTAGATAAATAGTTCATTTGGTGAGTGCCATGTATGTTGCAAAAAGGAAAAGCCTCTGCAGACTTTTCGCTGGTGCTTACTATTGTTAAAAAGCAGTATGCTCACCTCTTCAAGACTTCTTAGGAGCCGCTGGAGAACCACAAATTGCCGGCCTCCAGTTTCCCTGTAGGTGAAATCGGAGCGAGGAGGCTCGCACGTTGCGTCCTTACGCTGTGATGACTAGACCGCTACAGAAACAAAATGTCAGTCGGAAAATGGAACGTTCAGAAGGTTCCTTTAGAGGTTTGCGAGGGAAGTTGTAATAAACTTCCCTTATGACAAAACCTTCTTCTAAAGAAAGGGGGCAAATTCCATTTCTAAGAAAACAAGGAAAGAGAAAGATATATTCTGGTTATTTGGTGTAGGGAAAGTCAGAGGATTATCGTGGGTGTTGATATCCCAAATGCGAGGGGTTGATCACAATAAGATTCAGGCATATCCATAATCATCATTCATATCCAAGGACAGTCGGTATTAAATCTAATCCTATGTGGATACTATTGTGTTTGTGGGTCTTTCGTATTCACCATTATGGGGTTATAGTGTATACCCTCATGTAGTCATGTGTAAATACCATAGTTTTTTGGTTAGTTCGTGTCTACCATTATGAGGTTTTTTGGTGAAATTACATGTATCTAGTCTATGTTCTGTACTTGTTGCTGGTTGATAGTATGATATTCTACTTCAGATTATAATGCATGCTCCCTTTCAATTTACTTTCCGTGTACCCCTTGTTTAATGTTACGCTATGTCCATGTATAATATTATAATTTCCCTGGATCGTGTGTTATGTTCCCCTTAATTTTATTCACGCAGGTATCATCCTGCACCCATGGTGTCTCACTTTCCTGGTAATAGATACCGAACCTGTCCATCTCTCAATTGCTAACTTGTTCTCATATGCTCTGAGCTGTGGGCATCCTGGCCTAATTGTCAGTTGTGTTTACCTCACAAATTGGCACCACGGAATATTGTCATTCAAACCCTCGTTATGCGTTTTGAATTTGAAAGCCCACCGTTGTTCTTTCTCAAACAGTTTTGATTCGAAATTGCCTGTTCCCTCTATGGATTCCAGGATGACCCAGTGGAAATCTTGTACCATATGTTTCTTTTCCATGTAGTGTGCTGACATTTTAGTTGTTTCACATGCACATTTAAGGTTACTGTGGTGCTCACAGATTCTGGCTTTTATCTTCCTTGTCGTCATCTCTATGTAGTGGAGATTACAGTGGCATGTGATCATGTAAACTACTCTTTGTGTGTTACAGTTCGTGAACTTCCTTAGTTGCCAGGACATCTGGTTGTTGATGGCCAATGTCTTAGTTGGTTTTGTCAAGTGGCAAACGCTACAGTTACCACATGGATAGTGGCCCATAATTGGTGCCAAAGTTCCTTGGGTGTATAATCGATTGTCCAGGTTTGTGCGAGGGCGTGTATGGACTAGCATATCTTTGAGGCTCTTGCCTCTCTTGTGCGAAAACATTGGGAATGGTACTGACAGGGATCCACGGTTCAGAATGCACCAGAGTCTATTAATGATTTGGTAACTGCATTAGCTGCTATTTTGTAAGTGGTGATGCAGATAGGTCTGTCGTCTTTTTGTTTCAAGTGAGGTGGCTCCAAAAGTGCTTCCCTGTTGTTATTATGAGCCCTTTTCTTTGCTTGTGATACCATCTTCTTAGGGTACTTCCTTGCCATTAGTTTGCCAGCATGGTGGTTTGCTTGGGTTTTGTAATCTTTTAGTTCTGAACAGTTCCTTCTGAGCCGTAAGAACTGTCCGAATGGCAGATTCTCTTTCAGGTGTCTGGGGTGGAAGCTGTCATATAGTAGAAGGCAATTTTTTGCCGTGGGTTTCTCATGTGTAGTGGGTCTCAGACCTCCTTGTTGTTTTAATATTATGTTGAGATCCAGAAGCACCAATTCCCTCTTGCTCATGGTACTGGTAAATCTTAGGAATTCATTTGGTGTATTGAGCCAGGTTTAAAAGGTCGTAGTCTGTAGGCACTATGGGGCATATTAACAACGGCCAGCGATAATTATCGCTGGCCGTGCTTAGCGTGAGGAATCCTATCGCCGGCTATCGCTGGAAATTATCGCCATGCTAGCGCTGTATTAACAACGCTTAGCGCAAAGGCGATAATTTTCCAGTGATAGCGATGTTTTCCATGGAACATCGCTGGTTTTCCAGCGATGTCCCATGGAAAACGGCGATATACTTGGCGATAGGGCCTGTGGTCTTAGCCACACAATCCACCCCCATGTTAGGTATGCCTTAGTCAGGAATTTAGCAGACGTTAAATTCCTGCGTTAAGGCATACTTAACGCAATTTAAAATATCGCTAACCCACGTTGCTAATATGGCGATATCTGGGTTAGCGATATTTCCCCCTGTTGTTTTCACAGGCACGCCCCCTTTGCATCTCATTAGCGATGCGATGGGAGGCGTGCAGAAAACGGACGCTAAGTCAGGAATCACGCGCTAGCGTGTCCTTGTTAATTCGGCGATAAAATTATCGCCGCTTTTCGTCCGAAAACGGACGCTAAAGCGGCGATAATTCATTAACGCCGCCTTGTTAATATGCCCCTATTTTCTTTAATGAGTTTCACCTACTGCAGGCACGACATGCTTTCCTGCAACATTCAGCCCACCATGCATGCTTTCACTTTCCAAGCAGCCCAGGACAATAGCGGCCGCTTCTTTGTAATAAATAGGTTTTGCATTTACAAGAGTTTGAGCTATTGGCATTGTAAATGACAATGCCTTTTATTTATGTGTTAATTATCAAAACAGATAAATAAAAGGCATTGTCATTTACAATGCCAATAGCTTAAACTCTCGCACATGCGAGATCTATTGCATTGCAAATGCTTGTTTCTTATTGCGGGGGCAGCGGCAACACGGACAATGGAATGGATGGAGGGAATGGGTAACATGGGAAACAGGAGAAAGGGAACAAGCAATACAGACAATGGGAGATTAAATAAAGCACTATGACGCGGCAAGCGGCATAGGTTTTTTTTTTCTTATGGCAGATAGGGTGCAACACAGACAATGGGAGTGTATGAGGTAAGAAGCATTGCAGACAACGGGAGGGTGGGAGGTGGGTGGGAAGAAGAAACATAGTAAATGAGAGGGTGAAGGGTGGGTGGTAAGAAGTAACAAGGACAAGGGGGGTGGGAAGGAAGAAGCAACCCAGACAACATATGCTATGACGTGGCCAGTGCTGGCTGCGTAATAGTGCTTTTTTTCTTATGACAGGTGGGGGGCAACACAGACAAGTGGAGGGTGAGAGGTGGGAGGAAGAAGCAACAAGGACAATGGGAGAGTGGGAGGCAGGAGGGAAGACGCAACATGACAACGTGAGGGTGGTAGGTGGGAGGCAGGGAAGAAGCAAAATGGACATGGGGTGGGAGGGAAGAAGAAATATTAACAACAGGGGTGAGAGGGAAGAAGCAATACAACAGGGGAAGAAGAAAGAAAAATAGTAACTCAGTCACAGAGCGAGCAGTGGAATGACCCCAATCAAAATGAAGTAAAAAGTACTTGTCTATGCTACACAAAAATGAAGAGAAAGTGAAACTGGCCCGCACTAGCCAATTAGGAGGCAGAAAATAACAGTGACAATGAAGCCAATGAATGATAAGCAATTGGCAGGGTCTGAGCCCCTTGTAGAAATCTCTTACAAGGGACAGCGCACCCCCGGTGGCTTGGGCAAGACCTAAAAATGGTAATAGAGCCAATGGAAAGCACGAAAAGGATAAAACAGATGCTTTTGGGTGTGGGTAATCATTTAACCAATTGATGATTTATCAAATTCCTAATTTAAACACACTTTTATGAAAACAACTCTCTATCACTTGATCAATGGTCAAATATGATGGCTTAGATTTTAAACGGTTAACTTGTTTTGGCATACCCTGTTCCTACCAAATCAGACCCACTTAGAGACAAAAAACTTCACATAAAATACAGTTACTGAAAAGAGTATGCATATCTTTCCATTGCTGGAGCTGGTATTTCATCAGACAAGTGCTTCACAAACTTTTTAGAATCATGGCCCAATTTCATAGAATGACAACTTTTGTGACTCACTTAGCTTTAATGGACATGGGGCATGTGGTCTTTTAAATGTAATTAAAGCATTGCATGGTAGTGTACTGTCATTTATAGACAGCAAATTTTCCATTGAAATGGAAACTAAATTTGCACTGACGTACAGTTTTACTGATAAAACTATATTGCACAGAATTGATAATATGTGGAAATTGGGTTTCAGTGAATGTTTATGTACATCACCAAAAGAGGTGTCTTGATTTGCTTAGATCCTATTAAAATCTTTGTTTCCATCACACTTCATAATTTCATAAAAATGTGCTTCTTTTTTGCTTTCCTAACTGCTCAACGTGTACAGGGAATTACAGGTATTTACAAAAAAATGACATCCCACAGCCTTTCCTGTCACGCTTCCTGTACTCTGCCAAGATTAGCACATACTTCCCTTTACTTTTCTTTCTCTGACTACAAAGTGAGGGGAATTTGTAATCACCAAACCCCATGTTAAAAAAATAATCAGCAAATTGTCAGAAGACATAGCTTGACATTTGACCTCTGTCTTTGAAGAGAAGCAAATGTGAGAAAATAAATACATAGGGGCAGATTTGCTTAGAAATCACGCAACACAGTGCAGCAAGGCAAGTTCCTGCACTGAGGTGCATAAATGGGAGAGAGCTGAAAGGCACGATATCTACTAAGATATGGAGCTCTTTAGCTTTCTCCATGTGCTGGCTGCCTAGCACAAATGCAGGCACCATGGTGCAAGGGTGCCTTCATTATGGGTAGAGTTGCTTTTTTGCAGGATGGGATACCTTCCTACACAAAAGCAATCCTGAGAAGCATATTCCTCTTTTGTACGTGTGCAGCAGAATGCAGCACACATAGAAAATAGAAGTAAGAAGGAGAACTAAACATATTTCTCCTTTTTACACCAAAGTGGAGAAGGCGTAGCATTTTGACGAGTTCCAAGGTTTACTAGTTTTAGTAAATCTGGGAATGTGCCAAAATCCATTTGTGGATGCATGGGAACGCCCAAGCTCCACCCTTGGACCACCGTCTCCAACGCAAAGCAGTGCTATCCGCTGCACTGCGCTACTTTGTGTTTACTAAATGGTGCAAAGCCACGCAAAGTGGCTTTGCGTAGCTCAGTAAATGCCAAGTTGGATTTTGTCCTTGTAAATCTTCCCCAGAATTTAAAGGCATCTTTATTTATTGTCTGAACTTACGCAACCCACCAAAAATCGACTTGTGACCCCCAGTTTGTGAAACACTGTGTAGACATATCTTTTGAAATACAGCCCACTCAAACCAGGGTCTTGGACTTTTTCTATTTTAAGGAGGCTTGGTTGTTCACATTCATAGTGACAGCTATTTCTTGCCACCTAAATGGTTGGATATAAAGCAATGAGCTCAATCACAATTTGCAAGTTTTTACTGAAGATAAACCCATGATTATTTTTTTAACAAAAGGATAACAAAATTCTCTTTTCCTGACAGTTCAGAATCAGTATCCTCAGCCCCTATTCACTGTCTTTCAGCCCGGTGACATCTCATCAACGTGCAGTGGGTGCTTTGTGTGCTGATACACCACATCTGTCCTTGAAGCTTTGTTGCAGTAAGACTGGAAAGAGACGGGCTGATATTCTAAGATTTATCCAAATGTACATTCAAATAAGCCAGTCTTCAACCAGGAGCTTCTCAGACAGTGTTACAGCGAGCCCCTTATACTCCTCTGAAGGTACATGACACTATTTATTCCAGAATAATACTGGTTCCTGTAAAGATCACAGTATATTTCCTTCCTTCAGTCAGAGGTCAAAGTGGGTGGGATCTGTGTGGTACAACATGTCCATACTTTTAATTTAACCAAAACAATTCCTCTACTTTTTGTTAAAAGACAACCGTCAGACCACGGTTCTGATTTGATTTATATTTATAAAGCGCAGCATTTACCTATAGACATCAAAGCGCTATAGTCACGGTCATCCAATAATAAACTGTGTCAGTCAAAACATCCATCTATTTCTAAAGGGCAGCCTAGATAGTATAAAGCCAAGTCTTAACTGCCTTTCTAAAAGGCAGATGTGCTGTAATCATCATCAGAGATTGAGGAAGTGAGTTCCAGAGTCTGCCGGCAGTGACCGAGAAGGCTCTTACCCCCCATCTCTCCTTCCGAACCATAAGCACAGGGAGAAAATTGTGCAGAGCTGAACAAAGATTTCTGCCCGGGATGTACAGATGAAACATATCTTTAATCCCAGCCAGACTTGTAAGATAGAAAGCTTTATGTACAATACAAATGGCTTTGAACATAATGCGCTTTCTGATGGGAAGCCAATGCAACTCACATAACTCCGCAGCAGGTGACTGGCACTTAGGAGTGTCAAGAATCACTCTTGCCAGTGCATTCTGAACCACCTGGGGTTTTGCCTGCATACTGATGTTAGAATCCGAGTAGAGGGAGTTACAATAGTCCAATCTGGACATGACCAACGCTAGAGCAACCTGCTTTCGCGCCGCCAAGGGGATAAAAGGAAAGATTTTCTCCAACTTCTTAATAATCCAAAAGCAGGTTACAACACTGCGATTGGCCTGTCCATTCAGAGAGAGTTCAGTGTCCAGGATCACCCTCAAATTTTTGCCTACTCAACTGGAATCGGGGGGGGGGGTGCCTAAGGTGTTCGGCCACCAATTGCTAAATCAAGGTTTGCATCCCGAAGAGCCACACCTTCGTTTTCTCCCCGTTAAGTTTAAGGACATTTCTTGCCATCAATCAGCTACTGTAGACATACATTGAGAAAAATTATTTGCAGTAGCAGCAGAGATCCTTGGGATCGACACAAAAATCTGGGTGCCATCAGCGTGGGAGACCGCATACATCCCATAGGCATGGATAATGGCAGCAAGTGGGGACACATACAGGTTAAATAGTGTAGAGCTCAGGGTTGAGCCCTGCGGCACTCCACAAGGCAGGGAAAACATCTGAATAGAAATGATTTAACAATACCCTCTGAGAGCGATCATTAAGGAAGGAGGACAGTAGAGCCAGTGCCTGTTCTGTAATGCCATATCTTGTAGGCGTATATATAGGAAAAACAATGGTTCCTGTGGAATAATATACTATGAGGTTATGATACATAAGCACAATCGCGATATAGAGGGTTAGATAATGGCAGAGCGCGAAGGAACCACCAACACACCGATTCCAGTGTAGTATATTTTATGAATTTTTTAAACAATAAAGTTAGGAGTAAACATTATAAATCAAAACAACATGTGTGCATAGTGTCCCAAGTGACAAAGGGAACCTAAACCTAAGTGACAATGTGAATATTAAATACAAGGTTTCCATAGTTTGTACAAGTCGACCATTATCAAAATAATTCCATGTGAACAGCAGCTATATACAATGATATGTGCTGGGGAAATGGTTCGCTTCTTCTGTTTGTCGACGGCGTTTCGACCCTCAAAACAATGTGGGGTCCCTTCAGGACTATTGATGAAGGGACATCTAAATGGGAATGAAATAAAAAGAGCATAAGGCCCATATACCGGCACAAATGCGAAAAATAGGAAAAATAAAATGAAGGCCATTGGATAAAAGGTACCTGAATATATGGTTGCGCAGCCTTGTGAAAATGATGTGCCACACGTGAAGAAAAGAGGAAAAGGTTTACTCACATGAGGACCCGTCCGGGTACTGTGATTGTGAGAAAAGAAGTTGCAATTACTGATAATTGGACAATGCGCTATGTATAATCAATTACAAGTTTCACCGAGGTTCTTACCTCAATGTGAGGACAGGCTGTCAATCCAATGGGGTATGTAGGTGGGCCAGAGGGGCTCGATTAATTTACGCCACAGCCGTAGCGTTGTAGAATCCCTTTGTGGATTAACAGTGACAATGCACTGAGAGTATTTCTGGAAATTAAAATAATGTAGGGGTCAGATTATTGAATTAAGGGCTGAGCGCAAGGGCTACGCGGCCTGGATGTGCCAATTCTTACCTCAGTAGAAGAATAGAAAAACGGGACAGTGCTCGGCGTGTAGACAAAGCCGCGTCAGTCAGCTTGATCGGGTACAATGACAGAGATCCTCATCCAGAGAGGATTGTTATATACAGGGTTTCCCGCTCTTTTTGCCAAGGGAAACCGGCAGACCTAGCTAAGGAAAACCGCTGCACCGAGCAATCTGGTGCTCCGTTTCCGTGATCGGTAAAGAGTGAAAAAAGACCTCAGTGGGAGGTGAAGAAATAGAATGTGTGGCACAAAGGTGGGGCTGTTGCGCTAATGACAGTGATGAATTGTCTGTTAATAGGTGGGAATTAGGGCACAATACCGATGTTGAGTACTAAATAGGGAAGAGCAGGTAAAATGACATATATACTTTAGAAAATTCCGAACTTCGCCGGTGTTTATAATATGCAAACACGCATGCTGGGCACTTCATGGAGTGTGAACATTGTATATGGGCAGACATTTCACAATTGTAAATCTTAGTTAGTGAACACATATTGCATAAGAGTGAATCTAATATATACAGTTCAAGTGTCACAGCGAAAATGAAGTAAATAAAGCTGTTAGAGCAAGCATAGTCGGATGTCAGATGACATGCAGCTGTATTCAGGCCACAATTGTTATATCACATGCAGTTGTTCAGCGAAGGGTAGTGACATATCCTCTCCATTCCTCAGCAGAGTTAAGCCCTTCATTTATTGAATTCACCTTATCTATCCAGCGGCATTCATTCCGTTGGAGTATCTGAAGGATGTCACCTCCTCTTTCTGGAAGAGTGGCGATCTCAATTACTTGCCACTTTATTTCATCAGCAGTATGACCTTTTACATTGTAATGAGACACAAGTGGTGCGTTTTCAACTGATCTGCGTATACGGCTGCGATGTTGGCCAATGCGAGCCTTGACCGGTTGCTGTGTTTGTCCAATATAGGGGAGGCCACACGGACACCATATGCAATAAACAACATTCTTTGTATTGCAGTTAGAGAATGATTGTAAATCGTGTTTTACACTACCATGTTCAAATGTGTTGGTATTGAACGTGAAATTGCAGGAAACACAGTTGCCACATTTGTGGTGTCCTTTCATTTTGGGTAGGCCCCATGCAGTAATCAATGTGTTTGTCCTGTTGGTGATTAAGTCTGTAGATGACCTGACCAGATGATCTTTTATATTTTTTCTCGTTTGTAGGCAAACAGAGGTGTGTCTATTGTGGGATCAATACTCTGGATAATATTCCAATTTTTGGTGATCAGGTTGCGGACATGATTGGTGTGTGTGCCAAAGGTGGTGACACATACAATCTTGTTAAGATTGGGTTTCTCTTTTGTCTTGAGAAGTTCTTCCCTGGTGCAGTGCCAGGCGCGTTTGAGAGACTTTTTTACAAGTCTGTTGGGGTACCCTCTCGTGACTAGTTTAGTCCTTAGTATCTCCGCCTCTCGCATGTAGTCTGTTTTAAGGGTGCAATTGCGGCGTATCCTAAGGAATTGGCCGAAGGGCAGTCCATCCCTTAGTGCACGTGGATGTTGGCTTTGGTATGAAAGGAGGGTGTTCTTTTCAGTGGGTTTCCTATGGAGGGAAGTGTATAGTCTCCCTTTATCATGATTGATGTTTAAATCAAGGAATGCGATGGTGGATTTATGTACTGTGGATGTAAATGTGAGATGGGTCTGGATGGTGTTAAGGTACGTAACAAAATTACCAAAGTCTGTCTCACTTCCTGTCCAAATCAGAAAGATGTCATCTATGTACCGCTTCCAACATTTAATGTTGGAGCGGTACACATTGTCAATGTTGAGAGCAAATGTTTGCTCCACATAGTTCATATAGATATTTGCCAAATTTGGCGCAAAAACTGCTCCCATGCGGGTGCCAGAGCACTGCTGGTAGTAGTTGCCACCTGATAGAAAGTAATTACTCTATAGGGCAATCCGTAATAGTGTGATGATGAATGTGGTCGGTACCTGGATGGGTCTAGGTCTGCTTTCTAACAATTGTTCAATGATTGCTATCTTGTAGGCGGTCAGCAGTGAGGGGGAGATGGTATCAAAGGTTATGAACAGGTCTAAAAGGACTAATGCTGCACCTTGCCCCTCATCTACTAACTGCCTAATATAGTCCGTGGCCAAGACTAAAGCAGTTTTGGTTACATGGTGTTTTCGAAAACCGAACTGAGATTTGTCCAGCCATCCCTGCTCCTCCGCAAAATCCATCCGATAACCATTCAGCTTAATTTCGACAGGTGAGATTTCTCAGTTGAAATGGTAGGGAGCGAGTTTTCTGTACTCTTAAGACAAGGGAGAGGCAGGCGTTCCGAATGCCTGCTGCCGGAAACAAATGTTAATGTGTGCAACTAGTAGATTTGCAAATTAAAAGACTGCTTGCAAGCCAATATCAGCTTCAATTGACGGAGTCACTTAAAGCTTTGTGATGACAAAGTTTCAATCTTTTTGAGAGGTTTTGTAAGGGTGTTACCAGCTCAGCTGTAGAGTGTCTGCTTTTAATGGACTCCTATAAAAAAGTTTGCACTAGATACAATCTGATTGCATATTTACAACAATCTATATTTTGGAAGCACTTTTTTATCTTAAACCTAAATCTTTTGAGGCCTTTGTGGCAGTCTATTTTATATGCAAGTTTAAAATAATGACTTACATAATAACAGTGCTTTATGTTTGGACGTCATAGTACTAAAAATACACAAGGCACTCTTCCCCACTGCACCAACCAGAATTAAGTTCTGTGGCACTCTCGTAATACAGACAGACATCTGCAGTGATAACATTAACCACTAGAGGTTTCATTATGTAAAACGGTGTATTTTTCAGTGATTAGTTTAATTTACATTTATTTCTCTTTCAAGGTGTGTGTTGTTTTCTAAGCCGTTACCTGACGATGAAAGACGAACAATATAGTTACCCATAATTTTGCTCTTTTTGGCCACGCCCTTGACTCCACCCCCACACTCACTGACCCCGCCCCATCACACACACAATCACAACTCCCATTCTTTTTTTAATGCACTTCGACTGCTGTTTTCACCTATCAACAGTGTTAACTCCAATAAAGTGAACTATGCACTTAAAGCAACATCGTATTCAGCTCATGGAGCTTTGTAGCTAATGGATGGGAAGGAGTTAATGCTGAAAGACAAAGAAAGCAAACTCCACCCAGGAGTTACTCAGCGTTTGGACTGATAGTAAACCGTTTGCTCCTTGTGACACTTTTGACTTCACAAAACGCTCACTATAGTAAAGTCTACGGTGTATTGAACAGCCACTTGCTCCCAGTGACAGCTTAAGGATTTTTGGGGGCCATGAGTCTAACACGTTTAGGGGCCCCCTCTGTAGAACAGCTTTGAATTTATGATTGGATTTCAGCTCTTTCATACTCTCTTTGACCAGATCACTGACAGTGCACAGGCACATTCTAAATGTGTTTACATCTAATGTTCAGATAAGGAAAAATTAGGCAAGTATGGACATTTTACCTTATTACCCAGCCCAGATTTCTCGGTTTTACAGTTTTTATTATTAAATGCTGCTCTGATTCTGATCCAGACTTGTCTCGATGAATTGTGATTTTATAGCTTTTATTGCTGAATGAAATGTTTGTTTTATCATTGTTCTACTGATCTTGCTGTGTTTTTATAGATTTTATCTGAAATAAACAATGAATTGATAAAACAAATATTCAGGGATAGTGAATTGTGTTTTCAATTGTGTGAATTGGTAGCAAGGCAGCAACTCACTAATATTACTGCATATAATATCCGTGACACCTTTCCGTTACCCATATGTGAGGTCCTGTTTTGATCTAAAATAAACTTTTTATGTATCTTGCATGAAACATAAAACCACATTTTTTCTGCAAAATATCTGTAATATACTCCCACACATCACATACATTAAAAATAAAAGAAAGAAAACAATATTTACAACAATCTGTTTATGAATTATTCAAGTAATCCGGGCAAGACTGTGCAGAACAGATCTGGCTCTATCGGTAGGGTTGGGGCTCTGAAAGCCTGGGGCCCTGGGCCAGCGCCCACTTTGCCCCTGTCTTAAAACGTCTCTGCGGTTGCTCCCCAAAACATTGGTCCCAGTAAAGTGGACTCTGTGGAGGGTAGTATGTATTTCTTCCATTCCCACAGCGGAAACTCAAATAAAGTACACAATGCGCATGAACTAACAACAGCAGAGAACAGCCCTGTGTTAACCCGCTGATCTTTTCAGCTGGTGGATATGTCAGAAGCAAGGTTCGAAATTCGAATGAGCCAATCCCCAACCAGGATTAGCTCGGCATTTACAGCAACGGACAACCTCTTGCAGCTTGACTCACTGTGAGTGAGGCAGTGTGTGTTCTTTTCAGCACCTAACAGAGTTTCATTTATTCATACAACAAACAACAAACAGCAAGAAAGAAAACCGCCTGTTTGCCGGAATCAGGCACACGTGGGTGGTGAGAAAGGGGCTGGTGTTTTGTTCTGTTATCTCAGGAGCAGGGAGCCTGTCTCCAGAGTGTGGAAACACCTCATGATGTAAGGTCTAGGACAAGGAAGTAAAACTGGAGTAATGAAATTACCAGTAAATTATCAAATTATTTTAAAACAATAATCGGGCGCAGAGGAAGTAGAATTTATGCTTAGGAGAAACCATGTCAGATATGGCTCTGTGCATTAATTACCATGTGGAAACATTATGCTTGAACTGGTAGATAAATAGGACGTAAAAAGTGTGCTGGTTTACTACGACAGCAATAGGGTGGTCCTCTGCGCCAAACCAAAGGTTTCCAGAAAGATGCTCGAATACCGAAAATAATGTTTTCTCACCTCTTTGAAAGAATTCATGAAATTGCAAACAATGACATGGCAGAGTGGTTCTTTCCTAATCTAGCATTAGCAGGAATTAACATTCAGCTGTTTGTTGGCCTTATCTCAGAGAACAGCGTGGACTGATTTGTTCACTTCTTTTACACTGTTGAGTGAAGACGTGTCTGAGGAAAGCTCTTGATGTAGACTTGGAAACGGTCTCAAAAGCTGATGAGGGAAGACATACACGCTGAGAGCCTTGAAGCCTGAGTACTGCTGATGAGGCATGGGTAACTGTGGTGTGGGTTTCGACCAATCTTTCTTGATCGCCCCTGTGGTCGTCAGCAAAGGCATTTCTGCCTATCTCCGTATGTAACAAACAGCGAGCAGCATCCTGGCCCTCACACAAAGGCCTCCTAGGCTCAAGAGTACTCTCGCAAAGGCAGCGTGTAAAAACTGGACTCTATGCTTGACATTTCTGTGTTTTTCTTCGTTGTGCTTATATAGTAAATTTTAACTGAATGTGAATACAGACATAACTCACAGCAATCAGAAACTGAAAAAGTGGAATGTTTTTACGTAAAGAGGTGGTAGATCCAACTTCCGATTGCCTTATTTTGAGCAGGAAAGATTGTTAAAAGGGGCAACTGAGAGGTTTCAAATCAACTGGTGAGATGCTTTACTAGACCCAATGATTGCTTATTAGTTAAACTTAAAATAAAAGGGCAAAAATGGTTTGGCATTGTCAATAATATTCCCTGGCCCAATGCCAACCATTGGCACTCAAAGGGATGAATGGGGAAGATTAAATTGCATAAAGTAATTGCCTGTGCATTGTGCCATTAGTAGCCCATTGATGTCTGACAATATGTCACGACTAGAAGTAAATGACTGCTTAGCACAAAACAATGCCTAGTCACTCCTAATGAGTTCACAGTATTGTACATGGGGACTCATTGCTTATTGAGTGTGGAAGTCCTCAGCGCCGTGTCGCCATTCCAGACAAACACAGCGGGCACAACGTAGCACTACATCCAATGGTCGATTTATCAGAAAGCCAAGGTGATAAAATGGCAACTCCCGGCGAAATTGTTATACATTATTTAAAGTAACATTCCTGAGTGGGTAATGAAAATAATTTTTGTCAGCGCAGTGGCATGTTCACAACCGTCCCTTGGTGAAGTGGGCAACGTTTCATGTCTTAGAGGAAATTTGGTGCCCCGCCCCCAGGAAGTGCTCTTGATGAAAGACTTTGCTCGACCACACGCTTAAGAGCAACTTCCGGTTTCAGGATTAAAGTACAACTTTGATCAGTCTCAAGCAACACCAAACGGCTTCCCACATAAGAAAACACTGCAATCAAGAACTCTTGTAACAAAACACTCCCCTTGATTCTCCTTGATGTAGATTTCTACCTGTCTGTTAATCCAATAACAATAATATCAGGGCACGAGTCGGGGTACCACGCGGGTGGACGGCGTCCCCCACTTATTTTCCAGGGTGGACGCCGTCCCCTGCCAGAAGCTGGGCCCCACAGAAATATGCTGAACGTGTCCCGGTGTAATTTTCAGACACCGGGAAACGTTCAGCATGTGACGTCATGAGGTCATTTGCATATCGTCAGTCCCCCCACTTCTTTTTATAGGACTTGTGCCCTGAATAATATACAACTCTCTACAGAAGACAGAAATTTAACTAACAAGCATTGGCAAAGTCTAATGGTCTCGCCTTGTTGACCTATTAGTTTTGCCAAAGATTTTTGCCAATCCTGTGCGGCATCCGGAAAAAAGAAAAATAATGCGATGACGCGGCAGCCCCTCCTGGCAGCCTCATCATTCCATAGGGGCATGCATACATGCACAATGATGTATGTGTATGCATGTCTGACAATGGATGCTGCAGAAGGATGCAGGTACCGTTTTCTTCCTTTCTTTTTTTTTTAATTACCGATCTAAGATGGTAGACACCACTTGGATTGATAAATAAAAATAATCTCTTTTTATTAGCTCGAAAATGCTGGTTGGAACCTGGGGCGGCCTGGCAACAAATGGCAGCTGCCGGCCATGCAAAAAACTAAAACTAAAAACATTTTGAAGAAAAGCCCACGAGGGGTGGGAAAGCAAATAAGAGGAGCACGTGGACTGGAAGCAAGAGGGGGGTTGTTGATATACAGGCATGCAAAAGAACTTTTTGTAATGGAGTGCAGTACAGTAGAGGAACAAACAGCAGCTGCCAAAAATAAAATAAAAAGTTAAAATATTTTATTTAAAGGACCGCAATTAGTTAGGAGGCATGGAGAAGCAGGTGAGAGTCAGGAAAAGGGGAAGATACAGGGGATGGATATTGGTAGAGAAGCAGCGCATAAGAGAGAGTAGGAAAACTCATGTATTCTCATGGTGTGCTTCATTAAAAAAGAAAAACAATAGTTCCCTAAATGTGAGCAATGAAATGATACAAGTCAGCCCATCAAAAGAATAGTAAAAAGGCTATGCTCCACAGAATACACAAACACATGAAGAGGAAGACAAGCCACTGAATAAGAAGTAAGCAAATGAATGACAATCAAGCCAACCAATAATAAGCAATGAGCGGGATCTAAGCCCACTGTTTTTGGTATGGACCACAAGAGGTCTTTCACAAACAGAGCTGTATGCATGAGAGACTTAAAAACAATCAACGCTGCCAGCCAATTACACTTTCATGCATCTATTGTACTAGTAAATGCTTCCCGAAATATAGTTGAAGCAGGAGCCTCAAACAAGATGACCACTATTTGCAACCCTCCGGCTCCCCTATAGTCACATTATGTTGGGTTGTAACATACTACAAGCAGTGGTGGCTGGCAGGGAACAGGGGTGGCGGAGTGGGGGGGATTATGGAGGGCGGAGGGGGTGGATAAAAAAAATATTAAAAACACCACTTACCTTTTGAAGGCCACCGTCTCTCCTCCATTGCTTCTCTTCCTGGCGCGTCCCGGAAGGAGGAAGCGGAATCACACAGGCTTCCCTAAGCCAATCACAACGCTGCAATGCAGCATTGTGATTGGTCTGAGCGGTTCGGCACTCAGAGCGGGACAGGGAACCTGTGTTTGTTCCTCACCAGGCTGTGTATTATAGCCTGGTGGGAAACATGCAAAGTGCTCATGACTGTTTAGCCGACCCAAGACGGTTGGCCAAACAGTCGTGCGCACTTAGAGTGTGCCACCACTCCTCCCCCTGTGACACCAGCCCCAATCAGCGCTAACCCAGCCCCTCAGCTACAAAGTTATTATCATTTTATTTTTTCCTTTTTTCACTGCTCTGAGAGCAGTGGGGCGATGCTCCTCCGCCTTAGCGGAGGAGCCGCACCTGACTATAAGACCATCAGAAATGTCCCCAATCTACTGTAAGACACAGGTGCAGGAAGTCCGCCCCGTCTCTTGCACTGAAGCACCAGTATAGCTTGCACAGCTCCATGTCACGAAGAGCACCGTCCCTTCTAACTGGTCACTGCTGTGTCTCAGCTTGATCTCCACTAAATTAGGGAAACTCAGTCATCCCTAATATAAATCATATCACAGGGCCATAGTAGATCTGCAAACTACAGGAACAGCTTTTGCCACCAACCGATAGCAAATTATTGCATGTAGTTCTTCAGTTGCTAGTGTGACAAGAGGCTTGTGGTTTCTGCCGAAACAGCCTCCTTGGGAACTTATGAGCTTGTAATAAAAACAGTGCCATTTATATTGAGCAAGGGTTGCAACCTTAAACTGGTCTGAGTGGACACTGGCAAGGGGAACCACACTAAACAGTAATGCGTGTTGTCCAATTGGTTGAACTAAATACAGTTATGCAACAATAATAAATACATAAAAAGAAGGGGTTGATATATGTGTAACTGAGGCCAGAGGGGAGGGGTAGGGAGACAGCAATATCAACAAGGAGAATGGGGGATGGGGAAAGAAGCAACATGGGCAAAACTTCAAACAAGCACATGCAGTCACACACACTGCTTTAATATTCTCGGGCATTTAGAGAAAGTCACTTAGAACAAAAGGAATCCCCTGCCAGGAAGACAAATAGTACCGCAATCACGGCAGCAGCAGTGGACGGGCACTGATTAAATTTGATCAATCTATGCTTGGTCCCTGTTCCACCACTGCAAACAGAACTGATGTTTCAATTGCACTGGCCAGTTAGGAGGCAGCAAGGAACATTGAAACTAAAGCCAACAAGCGTAATTAATAGGCGGGCTGCAAGTACTAGTGCTGCAAGAGAGCGCATTCGCTTGCAGGCTCAACCTTAAAAAGGATACTAATAATTCTTTTAAAAACCTTTGAGTTAGGTGGAATAGTAACTCTTCCTTGTCGTACTTTTTTGTACACACTGGAAATATTAAAATGTGTCATCTGTTACCTCTTTTGGCATTTTCTAGAGGTGCTGATCCAAGTATGTGAATTGTTTAATAGAAATGTACTACATATAAGGTTGCACTACTACACCATTTTGAAGATCTTATGGCAATGCTTAGATGAAAGTGCTTTAGTTAAAATGCGAAAAAGTGAAACTGTCATTCTTCAAAATATTGGGCCACATGTATCAAAAAGCATTTTGCGATTACCAAATAGCAATTTTTACTGAATCCCTATTTGGTAATCACAAAATGCTATGTATGTAAGGAATCGCCAAAGATTTAGCGATTCCTTAATATTACCTAATAGCAATTCGATAAATAGGTAATAGCTATTAGGTAATACTACTCCAGTCGTTCCTATGGGCATAAAGGTCCATAGGTGCGAATGATTTTGGATTAGCTAATTTGTGATTACCTAATTGGTAATCGCAAATTAGGTAATTGAAAGTCACTTAAGGCCCCCTGAAGTACCCCAAAAAAAAATTGCAAATGTAAAGTGCACTCAATGTGGCACTTAGAAAAATGCATTTTTGTGTATTTTTCAAAATTTGCACATGGTTTTCATGGACTTAGAGTCGATTGTAACAGCATTATCCTAAATGCACAGTTTGCATGTTTTTAAATGCTTGGTACATGTACTAAGGGAATCTCAAATTGCGCTTCCCTATTTTTAGTCGCAATTTCAGGTAATCAATATTTTTGCAAATACTTAAAATTGCGACTTCAAAGCCTTTCAAACATGTTGAAAGGATATTTTGCATTAGCAAATGGACAAATTTTGTGATTCGCACCATTTGCGTTTACAAAATAGCTTCATACATGTGGCTGATTGAGTATTTTGATATGTATAGGGCCAAATGTATCAAAAAAGCATTTTGCGATGACCAAATAGCGATTTTTACCAAATTGCTATTTGGTAATCGCAAAATGTTATGTATGTAAGGAATCACGAAAGAATTAGCGATTCCTTAATATTACCTGATAGCGATTCGGTAAATAGGTGATCGCTATTAGGTAATTGTTGTACTCACGAAAGGAAGACCGCCAAGTCAGCTGGTGAGTAGATTTATAGGTTTAATAACAGGACAGCTGAGCCACCGAGCGGAGCGGCTACCGGCAACAGGAACCGTCTCAACTGGCATAAATCGAATGCCAGACATGGAACCTCCGCACGGTAGGCTTCCAAATGACCAACATTCACAAACAAGCATTGGAATACTACATTGGTCTTTCCTTAAAAACAAAAGGAAATAACTGAATAGAAATGAAAGGGCAAAAGAAAAAGAGGAAGAAAAGCATGAGCGAAGAATAAAGAGGGAACAGAGGAGTGGGAACCAGAGAACAAGGAAAGATAGGAGAAAACGAAACAAAACAGAACTACAACAGAGGAGATATGCACTTGAAAGAAAACTATCTTCTGTATCGAAGAGGAACATTTATAACTCGAGCACTGCGCCTTAAAGAAGACTGGCCGGCACAATCTGTACCATCACCAGGGAGAACCATCCCATGGTCTCGACTTCCCTTTTCATCTGTAACAGTGTTCAACAGCCGATTTCTAACGAGAAAACACTTGTTCCACCACTGGCCATTTCCTAACTTTACCGAATTCCCCTTGATGTAGATGACCTTTTCAGGTGAACCAAACTTAGACAACCCTTTCTTCACATGGACAGGCTTCTTAACTCTGACTACGTCCCCACAGCTATCTCAATATCCTTTACTTTCTTTGTAGAATCAAAGTAAGTCTTTTGCTTTTTTGGATTAACTCAACGCGACTCCTAACTACAGCATCCGACCACAGTTTCCCTTTTATCCATTTACTCATCCAGCTGGGACAACAGGTAGTGGAAGCTCTCCGACCACGTAACAATTCGAACGGCGACACACCAGTTGTAGAGTGTGGGGTAGTGCGGTAGAACCATAACATGCTCCTCACAGAATTGCTCACAACACACTTATTTGCGAGGGCCCACTGGATGCACTCTCCAAGCACCCTATTCATGCGCTCAACCAGACCATTTGTCTGAGGGTGATATAATGAACTTTTGAGATGCTTAACCCCACTTGTGTGCAAAAATTCCTCCACCTCTTTTGCAATGAACTGTGTCCCATTGTCTGTTACTAAACATTCTGGGAACCCTTCCTTCAGAAACACGTCATTGAGAAATTCAACAACGGCTCCTGAGGAAACTTCCCTTACGAACTTGACCTCTGGCCATCTTGAATAATAATCCATGAGAACTAGTGCAAACTTAGAAGAAGCATCCAGTGCATGAAATGGGCCCACAATGTCCAAGCCTAACTTAACCCAAGGCGCAGACGGCAGATCGATAGGTGTGAGGGGAGGAGTGCGTAACTTGTCCGCTTTATCACAACTCGCACAGACTACACATGACTTTACGAAATCATCAATTTCTCTGTCCATGTAAGGCCACCAGAATGAGAGACGCACTCTTTTCTTCGTCATTGTGGCCCCCAAGTGACCCTCATGAGCATGCTTGACGAGTACAGATCTTAAGGAAAGAGGAGGAATAAGCTTGTCACCTCTAAGTAACAACCCATCCTCAATTGAGAGCTCGTTTTCAACTTGAAGAAAGGTCTTAAAATCAAAACTAAGGTTCCTCTCTTTAGGCCACCCGTTCTCCACATATTTCATGATCTGAGACATAGATACATCCGCACCAAGTGCCTCCCGCCAATCACACTCTGACACCGCACACAATTTGGGAATGTCCACTGCCGCCACAATGAACTCTTCCTTGTCTTGCTCCCCGTGCACAACTCCTTCTCAACAATTTCGGAGGACCTTGATAGAAAGTCCGCACACCCATTCTTGTTACCAGGGATGTATTCTGCAGAGAAATCAAATTGGAGGAGCTTGGATGACAACCGGGCTATTCTAGGTGTGAAACTCCTAACATTTTTCCCACTGAGAATAAAAACTAACGGCTTGTGATCTGTCTGCAGGCGGAATCTCCTCCCCAAATGAAATTCCTGAACTTCATTACTGCCCACCAACACGCTAGTAACTCTTTTTCTATTACAGAGTACCTCATCTCTGTTGGAGACAAAACCCTTGACGCGAACCCAATCGTTCTAATGTCTCCTTCTTTCTTCTGGGAAAGAACAGCTCCCAAACCAACATTGCTTGCATCAACAGTAAGGGTGCACATGAGAGAGGGGTCGTAATGCTTCAAAACCTTTGGCGAAGTAAGTTGTCGTTTGACCCACTCAAAAACCTTCTGGCACTCATCGTTCCACCCGAAGACAACACCTTTCGTTAGCATACATGAAAGTGGCCTAAGATTACTTGCAAAATCCTGAATGAAACGCGAATAAAATTCGCAGAGCCCCAGAAAAGACTTTAAACCAGCTTTATCTACCGGAGCTTTGGACTTGAAAATTGAGTCAACCAGACTTGTCTTAGGTAAAACACCATCTCCATTTACCATATGTCCCAAATACTCAACTTCCTTGACTTTGAAAACACATTTGTCCCTCCTTAAAACAACACCATTATGCTGGAACCTGGACAACACCTCCTTTAAAATCAAATCGTGGGTGTCCTCATCGGACGCATACACAAGGACATCATCCTGGAATACAGATAACCCTTCAATCCCCTTCAGCATGTTGAACATAATGCGCTGAAACACCGAGGCCGCAGAAGAAAGGCCAAACGGCATCCTGACATACTGAAACGTACCAAACGGGGAGACAAACGCTGTGAGGTGCCTTGACTCTGGCGATAATTCTACCTGATGATAGGCAGATGCCAGGTCGAGCTTACTAAAAACTTTAGCATCCTTCAAACTTGCTAGCATCTCATTTATGTTGGGGAGGGGATGGGAATCCACCCAAATTTCACTGTTAAGACAGCGAAGGTCAACACAGACCCTAAGCTCTCCATTCTGTTTCCTTGCCACCACAAGTGGAGACAACCATAATGACGACTCCACTGGTTCGATAATTCCCTTAACACACAAAGAAGTCAACTCTTTCTCAAGGTCTTGCCTGACACTAAAAGGTACATTCCTCAATTTGTGCTTAACCGGTATGGCATTGTCCTTCACAATGATCTTGTGTTGGAAATCCTTGACCTTACCTAACTCCCCTGAAAAAACATGGGGAAATTGGTTCACCAAGTTCTCAATGTCGGGACTATCCCTTAACGCCAAAACTTGTTCAGTGGTTCCAGGCCTAAGCACCATACCGAACAACCCCTGGTGAAACCAACCTAGGATATTTAATCCTTTGTGTGCTACATATAGTTTGCCTGCAATTCTCCTCCCTTTAAATTCCATGACCTCTTCAATGTAACCGGACAGGTCTATCTCCCTTCCTTCATAGGAAACAGCCTTCCGATCTGGGGGAATTAAAGGTCTGTCCGGCCACGTGAAGTTGTATAACTCTAAGGTAATCATGGAGATTCTTGCCCCGGAATCTACCAACAGACTAAGGATGTGATCTCCCACTAAAATGTCAACATAAGGATCCTTGCACAACTCAGGATTCCCAACAATAACCCCATTATCATGCACTACAACGACCATGTCACTGAGATGTCTCACAACAGTTTCTTCATCTGCGCTGGATATGTCTCCATCTATGACACATTTTACAGGTTGTGACTGGAAGTTTGACTTTCCCTTATTATTTTGACAGACCTTGGCAAAATGTCCAATTTTGTTGCACAATCTGCAGTTCACATTTTTTGCTGGACACCTATTTCCCTTCATGTGAAATCTATATCCACATTTATTACACAAGTTGCTTTGATGGTTACCCACGCTCTGTTTTTCTGCAAAACTTTGCCGTGGTCTGTCCATCCACTTTGTATCTTTATCCTTACTGTCCTTTGCCCCTACAGCAGCGACAGCTTCACTGCTCTTCTGTTCCAGTTCCTTCGCCGACAACACTGAGGTCTCTATGCTCTTCGCTATTCTAATAGTCTCTTCAAGACTGGGATTTCCCAAGGACAGAAGCTTTTGTTTTATGGATTTGTCCGAACAATGGCAGATGAACTGGTCGCGAACCAGCTGGTCTGCAAAATTTTCGAACTGACAATCAGCTACCAATCTCCTTAGTGCTGTGATGTAGCTGTCCACATCCTCCCCTGTGTTTTGCGAACGTAAGAAAAACTTATGACGTAGAATTACAACGCTGGGTTGAACATCGAACCTCACCTGAAGTCTCCTGACCGTGTCTTGATACTCGTCAAGAATTTCCTCTCCCACAGTTACAGGGGCAGGGAGATGCTTAAGAATCTCTCTCCCTTCAAACCCTAAAGAATGTAATAGCAGGTACTTCCTGCGTTCTGCTCTGAACCTGTTCGCGCCTATTGCTCCCAGATAGGTTTCAAACCCATCCAACCATTGTTTCCACTTGATGGGAGGATCACCTGGGGCTGCTAAAAAGGTGGAGGCGCACTTACGGCTTGCATTTCCTTGTCTCTTTGCTATAATGATAAGAAGAAATCCTTGCGCTAATCTCTATAAGAAAAGATCCTTGCACTAATCTTCTTTCAAAATGTCAGAAAATGCCCGCACTGGTGGTCCCTTGTGGACCAGCACCGACTACTAACACGTTCTTTCCTTTTGTAACTGATTTTCAATGGAGCATTATTGCATCCCTAATGCAGAAAACACAGTACCTTTTCTCCTTCCCCAGTCTGCCTCTTCAGCCTCCTGTCACGTCACACAGGGTATCGCGAACCTTCCCGCCTGAAAGTTCTTAGACGTTCCTCCCTTCTCACTCAGATGCGCACTGTGACGCGACAATGCTGGAGGTTCTCCTCTGAACGCATACGCGCGTTCAACTCTGCGTGCTTGCGCTACACACGCACTGCTCCGTTTCCATGGAGCGCACCCCTTTCGTGACGTGACACCACTGACCTCACTGCACGTTCACGTTGCTCCCTGGAACGCACACCGACACTTGTGCGTTTCACCTCGCTTCAACTCTTTTGCCGCTTGCTCCGCTCTTTACTCTTCTTCCGCTGTTGTTCACCGGACACAGACACTGACGGATAACTCCTCGAAGCTGCTCCCTTTGGTTAGCGCTTCCTCACGGGATCCGTCTTCTCTCCTATCTGCACGCGTGCTTCTTCTGGCAGCTCAGCAACTCGTCGCCAAAAATGGTGTTGTACTCACGAAAGGAAGACCGCCAAGTCAGCTGGTGAGTAGATTTATAGGTTTAATAACAGGACAGCTGAGCCACCGAGCGGAGCGGCTACCGGCAACAGGAACCGTCTCAACTGGCATAAATCGAATGCCAGACATGGAACCTCCGCACGGTAGGCTTCCAAATGACCAACATTCACAAACAAGCATTGGAATACTACAGTAATACTACGCCATTCGTTCCTATGGGCCAAAAGGCCCATAGTTGTAAATGGTTTTGCATTAGCTAATTTGCGTTTACCTAACTGGTAATCGCAAATTAGGTAATGTAATGCAAAGCCAAGGGTGCTCAGGGGCCTAAGGCCCCCCTGAAGCACCCCCACAAAAACAATTGTGCACTTGTAAAGCGCACACTTGCCCTATGGGCATGCGCGATTTACATGGTAGTTAGAAAAATGAATTTTTGTGCATTTTTCTAAATTTGCACATGGTTATAATCAACTTGGAGCTGATGGTAATAGCATTTTCCTAAATGCACAGTTTGCATTTAGAAAATACTTGGTACATGTGCTAAGGGAATCACAAATTACGAATCCCCACTATAGTCGCAATTTTAGGTAATCGCTATTTTTGCGATTACCCAAAATTGTGACCACAAAGCCTTTCATACATCTTGAAAGGCTATTTTGCATTCGTAATCAGCCAAATTTTGCAATTCACACCATTTGCGAATACAAAATTGTTTCATACATTTGGCCCTTAGTGTTTTGCTTACTCCTAAATGTACTGCATTATTTCCTACGCATACATAGTAAAATCTCTAATTCGAGGCTTTATGTCATCATTACCATACAGTTACATGATTGATTAGCTTAATCAGTTCATTGAATAATCATGCATTGTTTCATGTTTTACTTCATTTTCACCAATGATGATTTGCGGGCCACAAACCACTAAATTTATATTTAGACCATCACTTCAAAATTGACATTTTCTTGATTAATTTATGTCCTTCTATTTTTTTGTTTAATTTTGAGTTTTTGATTGTTTGATATTTATCACTTTCCTCTATATTGGAAGGTGTCAGGGTATTTTACAGAAAGGTAGCCAATGGAACATGTATTTATAATGATAGATGATTTGAAGGGTGCTAATGCCATGAGGTTGTTTTGTTTTGCACAAATCCCCAATTGTGCATGACATAAAATTTCTAATGATCCAGAATGGCATGTGGCAATATGACAAGTAAAGATATTCATAGCATAGAATATAGTATTTGGTCATCTTGTCATTGCTACAGGTATCATTATTGATTTTCTAGTGCCTGTTTCAACGTGAAATACTGTGTAAACAACATTGTAAGAAATTTGATTAGTATTTGAGGTGGGTGGCTACCCACCTCAAGGAATAATCACAACTCTTTTCAGGGTGAACCCTCAAACTCACTAAATTAACCTGAGCTCAACCCCCTGGTAGAGATGGCACAGAATAAACAAGCTTAACTTGGGGCAATGTATAAAGTATTGATTTAAGCATCAAAACAGTAGCACAGTCAAAATGCGAAACAATGAAAATCCCAAACCAAATTAGGAAAGAAGAATGAAATTTAATACACAAAATAACACCAAAAATCCAATAAGAGGAACCGGGGATAAGACATTTTAAAGTTTTAAGTAAAGAATAGCTCCAAAAAGCACAAAGCCCCAATGATAGTCACTAGTTATGGTCGACTGGGACCTATGCAAAATTTGAGGCTGACTGAGATGGCATGCTGGTCAGATACACTAACAAGTTTCATTCTGGTCAAAGATTTTACTTTCTGACTTAGTCCTTTAAGTCCCAATCCACCACAGCAGTACACTTCTATAGCGCCCTAGGGCCTCAGGGGAGCCATTTAGAGACTCATAGTGTGTCAGGCAGAGACCAACAGCAAAGTTCAGTTCAGGTCAAGATGCCACTAGTCTGCTGGGTAGTTCAAGGAAAAGGCATCTTGTAGCTTGTTGTATCCATGTAGCTTGAACAGGAAGTCACCCTAATGACCCTTGCCGTAAACTTTTTTGCCTTGGGTACAAGAGTGAGCAGGCCCAGTCCTTCAGGGCTCCGCTCAAGTTCTAGACAGCAGATCCTCTCCTCTTGTTATCTTCCACAGGCCCAGGACAAGTCCTACAGTGAGTGCCTGTTGTGCAACATTTATGTGTTGCACTAGCTAGTAGGTAGGAATGACTTTCCGGGGCCAATCCTACTCACTTTGGGCATTTTCAAGATGACGAAAATCTTCAGTCACATTAAACGTGGTCTCTTAGGGCTGTGTGTGTGTGTGTGTGTGTGTAAGTGGTAATGTACAATGGTTATTCTAGCATCATCATTTCAATAAATCTGCAGCACACCCTGGTTTATTATTATTTTTAAACTCATCATATTCCTCAGTTTCGGCGTGCATACACTCCATGTGCACTCCGCTCCTTTAGTGCACGAGTATTACAATTGAGAAATTGTGACACGTAATTTACATGTCAAGGAGTTGCACAGCCCAATGCACATTTATGAAAAATTAACCACATACTCAGTATTAAACAAAAGTCATCCAATTTATTTCAATATTCTGTTCATGTTTTGTCCGTCACGTCATAGAAAATGAAGTTCCAATTTCCACGCATTTTAATCACTCTCGGATTGCCCATCCGGGCCTATCCACAGGCACGTAAGGAAACTCCATTGATCCATTACATTGCTTCACCCAATGCATTTCGGTCTTTATCTCGACCTTCTTCAGGGGTATCTACATTTATTAAAAAATGCATATGTCAACCCCATATCATTTATGTGTAACTGTAATTAAACACCCAAACACATTATACCTACTTCCCCAAATCATAATCCAACATATTTCTAAACAAATAACCACTCCTTACCACCAACCCATTCCCTTACGTTCAACCTCAATATCCCCATATACTTTACATTCGATGTCTCTACAATCCCTCTCCAGATCTAATAATCCATAACATTGTCATGCAACTGTTCGGTAATACCGCATATCTTACTCTCCCCACCACCCCAGTTTGTACCTGTAATCAATATGCTGTTGTTTCGAACCGTAAAACCGCCTTGTGCAAAACGCCATGTTGAAATCCCTCGCTCTCCCAACCTTTCTGTTTTTAAATCAAACGTTTCTCTCTCACCTGTGCTCACTCCCATCACGTGACTCTCTCTCTCCAACCTCCGAAAATAAACAGTGTTGTGATCCCCAGTGCCCCCTAATCACCACTGAATCAGAAAAACAGTATCGTGTTTACAAAAATAAAACTCCCCTCAATAAATGACATTCATTTAAAAAAATGTCCGTAATGATATGGTTAGACGTGTTCTTTTAATGGCATTCCTTGAAGATAGCTTTTTCCAGACAGTCCATGACGTGACCATATTTTTCTGATTCAGTGGTGATTAGGGGGCACTGGGGATCACAACACTGTTTATTTTCGGAGGTTGGAGAGAGAGAGTCACGTGATGGGAGTGAGCACAGGTGAGAGAGAAACGTTTGATTTAAAAACAGAAAGGTTGGGAGAGCGAGGGATTTCAACATGGCATTTTGCACAAGGCGGTTTTACGGTTCGAAACAACAGCATATTGATTACAGGTACAAACTGGGGTTTTGGGGAGAGTAAGATATGCGGTATTACCGAACAGTTGCATGACAATGTTTTGGATTATTAGATCTGGAGAGGATTGTGGGAGACATCGAACGTAAAGTATGTGGAGGATATTGAGGTTGAATGTAAGGGAATGGGTTGAGTGGTAAGGAGTGGTTATTTGTTTAGAAATATGTTGGATTATGATTTGGGGAAGTAGGTATAATGTGTTTGGGTGTTTAATTACAGTTACACATAAATGATATGGGGTTGACATATGCATTTTTTAATAATTGTAGATACCCCTGAAGAAGGTCGAGATAAAGACCGAAATGCATTGGGTGAAGCAATGTAATGGATCAATGGAGTTTCCTACGTGCCTGTGGATAGCCCGGATGGGCAATCCGAAGAGTGATTAAAATGCGTGAAAATTGGAACTTCATTTTCTATGACGTGATGGACAAAACATGAACAGAATATTGAAATAAATTGGATAACTTTTGTTTAATACTGAGTATGTGGTTAATTTTTCACAAATGTGCATTGGCCTGTGCAACTCCTTGACATGTAAACTACGTGTCACAATTTCTCAATTATTCTAGCATCATGCCACATCTATGACTAAAATACAGTTTGAGGCAGCCACAGTACCCACAATAAACCCAGAGACAGAAGTCTGTTTGGATAAAATGAGAGTCCTTCAGCAACCAAACAGTGTATCCACAAGAAGTTTCATGGCATCATGTTATCTCCCCTTTCAAGCAGTAGTGGCCGTTGTGCTGGATGAGTGGCAGGGTGGGTGGGGATAGGAGGGGCATAGGGGTCGTGGGGGGAATAAAAGAAGTAATGTAAAAAAATAACTTCTGCTTCTCTTCTCCAGGCAGCACAGGGCTCCCAGAATGCCCTGCGGCCAATCCTGAAGCTGCTCTCATGCATGAGAGCAGCTTCAGGATTGGCCTGAGCACCTTCGATTTGCGCTCCAGGACAGACTGGGAGTCTGTGTCTGCTTTTTCCAACCCAGCTGCGTTGCTGGGTTGGAGAGAGCATTCACTGTGCATGAAGGTTTGGCCAGCCTGAGACGGCCGGCCAAACCATCATGAGTAGTGAAGGGAGTGCTCCTACCACTCCCCTCAGTGCCTGTCACCCCCAGGCCCGCCCCGAAGACGTGGCAGGAAAGGTAAAATAAAAGAAGTGTTTATTATCATTGTATTTTTCCTTTTCTGCTGTGTTTAGGGGGGCAACGCTCCTCCGCCATAGTGGAGGAGCCACTGCTGCTTTCAAGTGTGCCCTAAGAATTATATGTAAGCACAGAGACAGACAACTGATAGGACAAAACCAGAGTCCTTCAGCAACCAGACAGTGGACCCACAAGAATTGTCTTGGCATGCGTGTCTCTCTCCTTTCAAGTGTGCCCTAAATGTTGCATGTGAACACAGCAGACCTGTCAAGCTGGATGTGCCATTGTACTGTAAAAACCGATTCCCACAGCCCCCACCCTGCATATTCAGAGGAATCATATCTGCCCATTTAAATCAGATGACTGTTTGCTTCTGGGAGGCATTTCACGCCTACTCAAAACTAATGGCTAGCTGGGAGAAGTTAGGGAGCCAATGCAAGTTAGACTCCTGGAACTTCAGGCAGAGAAAAAGGTAATTCTCTAAAAGTTGCTTTTCATTAATATTTATTAAAGTCTGAGAACACCATTGAATTGGATTTTAATAACTATTAAAAATAGTTGTTTTATTCTATTTCTAGCTGGTCACATTCCTGAGATACAGTATTAGCATTTTAATGTGTATTCTGATTTTCTACATAGGACAGCTAGGCCAGCCGCAGTGAAAATATATTTTGAGTGTAAGACACTATAAGGACATGTTAATATTACATTTCTACATGTCCTATTTTTAAATACCATGCACCCAGCCTTGTGAGCTACAAGGCCTACATAGGGGTGAATTATGAATATTCAAAAGGCAGGTTTCTACCTGTCAAAAGGGTTAATTTCAACAGGTAGCAGTGCATGTTTTGCACTGTTACAGTCAGGCTACAGTGGTAGGACGTAGCCATGCTTGCACTGCCACTGTAGTGGATGGCACAATAGCTGCTGCAGTCCACTAGTTGCATTGAAATTACACTCCTAGTGTACACATTACACCATATGCTAGGGACTTATAGGCAACATAAGGAGTAGGCCAATTCAATCATATTTAAAGGTGGAGCACAGGCACTTTACTACTGGATAGCAAGTGTAAAGTGCACAGAGTTCTAAAGCCAGCAAAAATGTAGCGTCTGGCAAAAGGTGAAAAATCTGATGTGGGCAGGCAGAAAAGCAGATTTCCTACATAGGTTGACTGTACAGTTGTATAACCTTTTCTGGACTTGAAGATATACCCTGGACATAATTACTAATGTATTAACCTGTGGTTCCACCATGCATCATGACTTATGCAGGGACACATCAGGCATCGGTTACATTCATACAACTTTGTTGGACATCAAAAAGCCTTTATGTACCATTGCCCAACTCATTTCGTTAATAGCTATTGAGGTAGGTTTTCTAAAAACCTAAACAACATCTAATTTGTGTCCTCTATGTCGAACATCAGTCACAACACAATTATACTGCAGCTGGTTTCTCTGGGCCAGAAACTGTACATTGGAGTGCATGTGTAGAGGTTAGACTTTACAACTGAACCTGACCACAAGCTAGGAGTATTGCTGCCTAAATCTATGTTCCCAGGACAATATGAGCAGTCAATTAACGATGGTTTATGTATGAAGATCAAAACATCATTGTTAATGCCATTTCCTTCATAAGTGTGATTTCTGCCTGGGGAAATCACCAGCAAAGGAATTGCCACTTCCAGAATGTAGCATCAGGGGCATAACGCAGGGCCCTGCAGCCGCTGTGGAGCTGGGAGGCCCCAAACCCTTCAAGGGGCCCCCAAACCGACAAAGGACAGCGATTCAGCCCAAAGTTAATGTACCACTGTGAGATATGGGGGACTTAGGGGCCCCTCAATACATTGTGAAGGGGCGGGGCAGCATTTTGCCTTATGCCACTGTTTATCATGGCAAGTCCAATTGTACTTTTGGAGGACCTGACAATATCACAGCTCTTTGTATGTTGGACTTTTCTGTTACACAAAATTGATATCAGGTACACAATTCCTAAGCATTTGTATGGACATTAAGGGCCTGATTATCAATATAAGTGGTATTCATCGCACACGATAAATAACAATACAACAGGGTGCGTTATTTATTGAGTGCAATAAATACCACCTATTACGAGTTGCTGGGGAATAACATGTGGATTTTGGTGTTCAACGCACCAAAAACCACATTATACAGTAAATACCATATGATTTTCCCCCGTTATCTTTCGGCAGGTTTGACCTGCCAAAATTTAACAAAGGTTGAGTAATTAACCGCATGCGATAATTGCGGATGTTTTAAATACCTAACAACTCGTAATTCCAACCCATGCATAAACATGGGTTCCTGCATGGGACGTAATTTAACAAGCAACTAGTAATCAGGCGATAAGACAGATGTCAACTCCCATTATGCATTTGGTAAGTTAACAGCCAGGACTGTGGCATCTTTTTTTCTGACAAAATTGAGTTTGGTAGGGATCCCAGAGGATACACACCATGATACAAGGGACATGTATTTGTAGTATGAGCTGGGCAGCCAATACGTGGCACATGTACATAAGCAATACTTCATGCTTACGTGCAAGGCCTATTATTGGTGTGCAACACTGACATTGACTTACCTGTGTCCATACAACAATATGCACCAACTATGCTTTCAGAAAATGTCATACCCAACACCTTTGCCCCATCTATCCTCCATACTTCAGAAAGCAGCACCGGGGACCATGGGGTCCCTATGCAAGTGACTAAGATTTCTCACAGGCGGTTTGGCCAATCCCTGGGATTCCAACTTTTGGCCTCCGCTGTTAGGGAGCCCCCCTTTCCCTGCTAACTCGGTAAAAAGCTTAGGAATTACCATCAGTAACGATCTTACCATGAAGGCCCAGATCAGCTCAGTGGTCTCTGTGTGCTTTTTTCAACTCCGAAGAATTCGGAAAATCAGCAGATTTCTTTCCACTGCAGCTCTGACCCAAGTGGTACTTGCCCTGGTCATCTCGCGGATCGATTACGCAAACTCCCTTTATACTGGTATACCAGCCTACCAGTTACATCGGCTGCAACTCGTCCAGAACCAGGCAGCCAGGCTCATCTTTGGTCAGCCCAAACATCAACGAGTGAGTCCAATGCTGAAAAGTCTCCACTGGCTCCCTCTACTCCAACGCTGCCTATTTAAGTTGGGCTGCATCATCTATAAAGCCCTTTCAGGCCATGGACCCGTTTTCATTGCTTCTAATATACAACGGTACATCCCTTCCCGCGATCTACGTTCCTCTAACAAAATTTGTTGATCCCCCACACTTTCAAACGGAAAAACATGGCGGATTGAGATATACGATTCTGGCCCCCAGCTTTGGAACACCTTGCCCCCCCATTTACGTACTGCTGACTCTTACACCAAGTTTAGGAAATTATTTAAGACCTGGCTCTTTACTCAAGCATACAACTAAACTTTCATCTGCAACCACGGACGCCCTCCCTCAGCGCCAAGAAACCGCCTGGTGAACGAGCGCTCTAAAAATCACCTTTAACATTTGGGGCCTGAAAAAAGAACATCAAGTTTTCACTGAAGGCTACTCCACCTTTTAAATATACCATCCAGCTTATGAGAAGCTATAGAGACAAAATGTACTCTGTCTGCAGTGACTCTTCACATTTTCGTCCAGCACCCAGTCTGGTGGTCTGTACTTCTGCCCAAAGATGACCGTAATGATCTCATCAGTTAGCTCCTCTTGCTCACTTTTAGTTTTGTCCACTTTTTATTATGTTTTCATGTGCAACAAAGGGGGCATACCCATCTATATGAGTAGTAGTGTATTACAACCGGACAACGAAGTAGAGTCCCTACCCACACTTCTCACACTCACCCCACCACATGACACCACATCATGTTTAATGAAATCAGGGATCGTCTCCAGATTGTACCTTGCTCTGAGACATGAGGCCCAGAGCTTGCAATTGATTAGGGCACGTCAGGTCTCTGTTGTCCCAGCTGAGGTACATCAGGATAGGATCCCACATTGTAGTGAACTAGTCTGACTCATTCTTCAGGTCTTATGTAATCTTCTTATATGCTAGGAGCTGCCAGATCTTTTGTAGCCACATTGTAGTTTTAAGAATGAGCTCCTTACCCCAGAGGCCCAATATAGTCTGTTTCTTTGCCAAGAGGAGGTGAGAGATTCTCTTCCCTTTGGGGGAGTGCTGGGGATACATATTCTCCTGGGGAGGATTTCCAAAAGGATTGACGCTGGATCATTGGCAAGCCTGCCCTCAATGGCAGATATGGTAGCCAAAACGTCCTCTCGAAATGGACTCAAACGGGCCAAGATCACAATATGTGATATTTAGTGCCCGTTCGTCTACAGCCCCTCCAACAGTCTTTTGAGTGGCTGTTGTCTTTAATGTGAAGCTGTGCTGGCATATGTATAGTATCTTATACAGTGTCTCCCTTTCTTGTGCATGCTTAGATAAATTGATCATGCAGGTCTGGATTGATTGTCGGCCAATGGTACCCCCAAACTTGGTCAGGGGGAGGTATAGGTGGTCATCCCCTTATATCGGGAAAGGTAGTCCCATGCTTCGAGGGTGATCCTTGTGACCGGCGATATGTAGAGGTTGCAACATCTGTTTCTTAGGGAGCCACATGTCTTCCGCTAGCGGACTGGCGGTCATGTTTCGGTCAAAGAAGGACCAGAGTCTGTCAGTTTCCCCTTGAGGCCACTCTGCCACGTAACACCTGTGATATGAGGTAATAATAGTGTATATTAGGGATCCCCCAACCCCCCTTGTTTCGGGTGTAGAGGGGTGACCTGGAAGTGGAGTTGGGGACTTTTACCTATCCAAATAAAGGACTTGCAAAGATCTGTGAGTTTTGCAAGTTCAATCTTCTTTAGGGCGAGTGGGATGGCCTGGAATATGTAAAAGATTTTGGGAGGGGCCAACATTTTGAAGGATGAAATTCACCCTATCCACAAGAGGGCATGTAGGGGTCATGATGGGGTAAGTGCCTTGAGGGATCAAAATAGTTGTTTAAAGTTGCTTCTGGCGCAGTTGTGGAGGTCCAGTGTCCCTAAATACGGTAGTGAATCTAGCTTCCAGTGAAAGGGGGTCTCTGATTGCAGCATGAGGAGAAGATTCTTCCCACCAGACACAACTAGACTCATCAACTTCCCCATGTTGATTTTAGGATTAAATCTCCTTTTAATTGTCGAAGCACATAGCAAAATCAGTACACAGCATGCCGCCTACAAACCTAATGGGCCGGCCGCATTGACAATTCCATTAAGACCAGCACACAGAACATTCAGTTAGTGCCTAATAAAGAATAGGGGGTACACAGCATGTTGCCTACAGCCCAGCTTGGGCCGGCCACGCCTCATAAGAAGTACAAAAGGCTGGTTTGGTGTGCAAATACATGTCAAGTAACAAGCAAACTGAATGTCAACGTGATTGAACAGCATGTAGGTGCCATCTCAGATGTATAGCTGCTAAGACGGCCAAATTACCAGTTTCAAACCCCAAAACAAAAGGGGGTGGGACCCTAAAGTAAAAACAAAGAAAAAAGAACCACAAGTCCCCAAACATCCCACTCCAACCCCGTCCGAGTGAGCCAAAGAACCAGGAATTATCTCAATCAAGGAAGAATTCAGAGAACAAGTGATTGTTAAGTACCACTTGAAGCTTTCTCCACCTCCTGGTCGTCTGGGATCAACCTCAAGATGTGTAAGTATTTCGGGCAGGTCAATTCCCGAAACTCACAGGAACGGATGGAGATAAAAGGGGCCCAGATTTTAGTGTAGTCTGACTTGTCTGTACGGGTTGCCATTGACAAGTGCTCCATACCAAGCAGGGTCCAAAGCAGTTGAAGCCATTGCTGGTGATCCGGGATTCTATCAGTGTTCCAATTGGACAGTAAATCTCGATGAGCAGCATTGAGTGCTAGAGCCATCAGTCTACCTTTAATGGAGCGGAGGGGGAACGTCAGAGCATTGGGTAGTCCTAAAAGTGTATATGCAGGGAATCTGGGGATGGCAGTGTCAAAGGCCCAATCTATATCATCCAGGACCTGCTCCCAGTTACTGGAGAGTTTTGGGCAATGCCACAAGAGGTGAAGTAATGTGCCAGGGTTGCCACAGCCCTGCCAGCACATACCGTCACACTGAGAATTTCATTTCTGTATCCGGGAGGGGCTGTAATACCAATAGGAAATGATTTTATAAGCAGTCTCCGTATGTCCTGAGGCATGTGCAATGTGGTGCGTCCTATAAAAAATGTTGTTCCATTCTTTATCTGACAGTGTTCGGCCCAGTTTCTCCTCCCACCGTTTCTGTCCCGGGGATCTGCCTTTGAGCAACGTCTTAGTCAAGTGTGAATAGATCTCCAAAATGATTTTTTTATCGTCTTTCTTGAGAAACAGCCATTTTTTAAATGTGAGCATTGGTCTACCAGCCTTAGGTCGCGTGCCCGCACTAAACACCCAATGTAACATTGGCGCATGGGTAAATCGATCCGAATCCAACAAGCCAAAGTCCTCCTTAATTTGGTTGAATGGTATAGGGCCATTGTGATCAAAGAGGCATAGCAAGCGCTTACACCCACTCTTCACCCAACGCTTATCGACGCCCATAGCCATGCCCGGGAGAAAGTCCGGGTTTGAGAATATGGGGGGTCATAGGAGAGGGGAACGTAGTGAAACCCCAGAGATTGTGACCTTATCCCAGACTTGGAATGTCGGGCGAGTTACAGGGGAGGAATAGTGTCCCTATTCTCTAGAGGACCGAGGATGCCACATCGCACTCCAAATGTGAGACCCCGCTACTGTTTATGAAGACCCAATGTTTCTCCGTGAAAGGCCGGTTCCACTCCACCATATACCGCAATTGCGTGGCCTGGTAGCAGTGTGACACATTGGGTATCGAGAGGCCGCCTTCTTGCTTCGTACGCTGCCGAAACTGTTTCTGCAGCCTGGGTTTCGCGTTCCCCAAATGAAACGCTCGACCTCCCTTTGGAGCTTATTAAGCAAGCCTGGGGGTGGGAGCAGCGGGAGAGTCTGGAAAATGTACAAGGCTCTGGGAAGGACGTTCATTTTTACAGCAGCAAGTCTACCAAACCACGACAGAGGGAGCCGTTGCCAATGAGTCAAATCCTTGCGGATGAGAGCGAGGAACTTGGAATAATTGGCTTCTGAGGTCTTCGACAGACTTCTACTGAGAACCAGACCTAGATATGGGAGGTCCTCCATAACCCAAGTGAAATCGAACTGAGAACGCAAGGTGCCTTCCGTGTGCGAAGAAGAGGTGAGGTTTAAAATTTGTGACTTTTGCAAATTGATCCGAAAGCTCGAAGTCGCCCCAAACTCTCAAAGTTCCGCAACAATAGCCGGAAGGGAGGTCGCAGGGTGGGTGATTGAAAAGATGACATCATCCGCATAGAGGCTGACCAAATGTTGATCTGCCCCAAAGGGGATGCCCTTAGCGTTAGAGTTGTCACGTAATTTTTGCGCAAAGGGCTCCATATAAAGGGCAAAGAGGAGTGGTGAAAGAGGACAGCCCTGCCTCTTGCCCCAGCCAATGGGAAAACCGCTAGATCTGACCCCATTCACTCTGACTGCTGCAGTGGGAAAGCTATAGATGCTCGCAATCCAACTTTGAAAACGCGTGCCCAATCCGAACTGTTCAAGGGTTGCGAATAGGTAGGGCCAGTGGACCCTAACGAATGCTTTTTCGGGGTCCACCGCCAGTAGCAAGGCTTCCTCGCGGGAACGCTGTACTTTATCAATCAAGTGGCCAAGCGTTTAATGTTGTCTCCACACTCACGCCCGGGGACGAACCCTGTTTGATCCAGGTCAATGAGACCGGGCATCAGGGGATTGAGATGCTGGGCTAGGATGCTAGCAAACAATTTTGCATCAATGTTCAACAGTGAAATCAGACGGTATGAGCTACATATCTTAGGGTCCTTCACAGGCTTCGGGATAACTGAGATCGAGGCTTGAAGCATCGATTCTGTGAGCGTGCCCGTTTCGGCAAAAGAGTTGAACAAGTGTGTGAGTATAGGAGCTAGTTCCGGACAAAATGTCTTATAGAAAGCAGCACCACTGAACCCATCCGGGCCGGGCACCTTCAAGGGTTTCAGACGAGCGATTGCCGAAATGACTACTTCAATGCGAATAGACTCATCTAAAGCTGCAGCTTCCGTAGCGGGGAGGGGGTAATCGCGGCGGTCTCTAAGTAGGCCTGCGGGTCCAAACAGTTCGGGGAGTCACAAGTGTACAACTCGGAGTAATAGGCTTGAAAAGTGTCTGCTATGCTACTAACTTTCGTTGCTTCCACACCGGAGTCTCTCCTGACCGATTTAACAGCCTGTGAGAGTTGCTTACTGTGAAGGTGGTGTACCAACATGTGACCTCCTTTATTAGCCCCTACATAATATTTATGCTTCAAGCGCACTATCGCGTGCTCGGCCCTATCTAGATTGAGGTGTTTAAGTTGTAGCTGTTCTCTTTCAAACTGCCTCCAGATCTAGGGAGCCCCAGTGCTTTTATGAATAGATTCCAGTTCTCTCACCCTCTTCTCTAATTCCACCCTCTTGGCCTTCCTCGTTTTATTTTCATGAGCAGCTTTAGCAATAAGAGCCCCACGAACTACCAGCTTTAGAGCCTCCCAGATCGAGGACAGTGCCATAGATCCAGTGTCGTTAAGTTTTAGGTGATCCTGTATAGTGGTTTTAAGCGCAGCAGTCGTCACTGGGGGGGGCTGCATAGGGGCGGGAGAGGTCAGTCAATGTAATATGCGCGTGATCCGAAAGTGAGCGGGCCTCGATAGTAGAGGCCAACAACCACTCCAAGGCTGGGACGGGGAGGCTGGGAAATGATCCAGCCGTGCATATGTTTTATGGGCTGCGGAGTAAAAGGTGTAATCCCGCTCATCCGGATGTAGGGCGCGCCTCACATCACACAGCCTGCATTCTTCCAGCCATTCACGACCGCCCACTGACAAAGCCCCTGTGCTACCAGCTCGCAGGCCTGAACGGTCCTGCTCCACATCCATCACCACATTTAGGTCCCCGCGCACTACCACTGTCGCGTCGGGGGTATGAAGTACTCTGGGTAGAGCTTCCAGTAAGAAAGGCTCTTGCTGCTCGTTAGTGGCATAAATGGAGGCCACCGTAAAGTGGAACGTGCCCATCTGCACGCGAAGGGCCAGTAATCGACCCTTAATTTTCGCTATGGGGCCTAGGACAGTACCAGAGAAGCACTTGGAAAATAGACTAGCCACACTCCCCCTCTTGCCCTTCCCCGGCGACCAATATTGCTGTGGAAACCTCTTAGTGTGCATTCTATGTGTGTCCTTTGAGAGTAAGTGTGTCTCTTGAAGCATGCATATATCACCCAATGGGTGCTCCAGCAGAGAGAGCACTGCCCCTCTTTTAGTAGGATTATTGAGGCTAATTATCATAGACTCCATAATCATATGGGCAAGAGCATGTCTTAATGGTCCAGGCTCGTGTCATTCTGATCCCAGATGCGATGCGAGAAATGTGTGATAGGATATACCTTCTACCAGGGAAGTGCGTAAATGGGGGGCGTAGACAGGTTGGCTCATCGGAGGGGGTCCCCAAACAACCCATTATAAACCCCAACATTACTACAAAATGGAAGAAATTGTTAACAGGTAGAAAATAGACAAAGTCCATCACAAAATGAAGGCTAGTATATAGGGGGGCAACCAGGACGGCAAGAGAAATTCATCAACACAGAAATCCGCCGCCTCCCATCCCCGCCGGACTCAACACCCCAAATCGCCCCACCATCCTGGAAATACCTCAGCTGGGGGGTCAGCGTCTTCTTCTCCTGTGCCAGAGAGGGAGCGAAGCACCACCGATCTTTCTTCAACAATTGTATCCGGGTCAGGGCGAAGATGCTCAAGTCTGGGTCCTGCTTCGTGTCGAATATGAGACGAAAGGGGTGGCCCCTTGAGTAGACGATTCCAGATGAACGGAAATGGTTGGTTATGGGCCAAAAGTCCTTTCTCTTCTGCAAGGTGCTTGCTGCGAGGTCCTGGAAGAGCTGCCGAGCATGATCTCTAAATCGCATTGACTGTGCGGATTGGGCCGCTTTAAGTATGGCTTCTTTTACTTTAAAGTCATGCACACACACCAAAATATACATGGGAGGACGATTGGGCTGCCGGGGAGGGCCCACTCGGTGGCACCGGTCTAATTTAACTACACTCTCCGCTGTGGTGCCCAGGACAGAGCTAAACAGAGCTTGTACATATCCCTCCAAATCCGTTCCTTCTGCGCCTGTGGGGACCGCTCAGATGCAGATATTGTTCCGCATTGACCTATTTTCCAGGTCCTCAGCATGAGCCTGAAGATCAATGTGCTGGTCCTGTAATCGAATGACCTCCTGTTGGAGCGCAGCGATTTCTTCGTCTCTGGCAACAGTGCCTTCCTCTAGGGCCGCCACTCTTTCGCCGACAGCATCAACATCTCGACACACCTCTCTCAGATCAGCCTGCAGATCCGTCTTTACAGCTCACATTTCTTCTTGAAGAGAGGCAAACAAAGTCTCCAAAGATTCGCGGGTCACCGTGCCGTTCGTTCCCTCTCCAACGCCTGCTGGTCGCAGCTCTCCTGAGGGCGCCTTGTCACCGTGGGGTTCCACAGAGGTTTTTAAAAGTAAATCTCAGACAAAGCACTCCTTTTTCGCTTTGGCCATTACCATGTTTTTGTGACTAGTAACCAGATAGGAGAATGACGTCAGGGACGATGAGAGGAGGAGCACCACTCCAGCTGCGAGGCAGACCGTAGATCTCTCCTTCGCTAGCGTCGTCTTGTGCCAACGAGTGTTTCCTTAGGCTAGGTGCGTCTCAGGCCGTGGCAAGCTGACGGTCAGCCCAGTCTAAGTCCTCTCTCCACTTTAGTTTGGGCATCGGTCGGCACCAGGGCCGTGAGTAGCAAGGGGGAGAAGGCTGTGCACCAGACAGTTATGCAGGCAAGTCCTCTACCACACTATACTGCCTTAGGCTAGGCCCGGGGGGACGGCGGTTCGTTGCATTGACAGTGCCCGCTCAGCCTATTGCTCTGGTGTCGCATTCATCGTTCGGACCCGGTGGATAGTCTGTGTTAGAGTCTGTGGATTCTGCCTCTTCCAACGCTCTCAATCCATTTCCCGGTGGCAGCATCCAAGCAGCCCCAGATCCCATTCTATGAGAGGCTATGCAGTTATGTTATGTTATTTGCACTTGTAGCGCGCACAGATACTCCGAGGAGTGTCCCGGCGCGAGCCTGGAGAAAGGGAAAGTGAGCACAGACACCTGAGGATTCGTTTAAGTACAAAGGTAAGTCTTCAGTTTTTTTTTAAATTGACAGAAGTCTTGAGTGCTGCGGAGAGCTAAAGGGAGTGCATTCCAGGCTGAGGAGGCTCTGACAGCAAGTGAGCTGCCTCCCACTCTGGTAAGACAGAAGTGAGGAGTGTGGGCCAGGAACTGAGAAGATGACCGAAGATGTCTGGCAGGGACATAGAACTGGAACCTCTTCCGTAGATAGGAGGGGCCGCAGTCATGCAATGCCCGATGGACCAGGGCCAGGGCTTTAAACTTAACTCAATTAGCCACAGGCAGCCAGTGAAGTGATCGCAAATGCTGTCTGACACTGCTTCTCATCGGGATGTTAAAGACAAGTCTAGCAGCGGATTTTGAACAACCTGTAATTTGTTAATTAGATAGCCCGGCAGGCCGGCATACAAAGCATTGGCGTAATCAAGCCGCGAAAGAATCAAGGCCCTGTTCACTGTTTCCTTAGCTGCTCTGGGGAGAAGGGGGAGGAATTTCCTAAGGGATTTAAGTAGCCCAAGCAGTTCCCAGCTAGCTTCTTAATCTGGGTGGAAAAGGAAAGATTCTCCTCGAACCAGACTCCCAGATGTTTCGCGGGTTGCCCCGTTGCGGCTGGCAAGGGAAAATCTGCTGGCCATAGAGTTTCTCTGAACTGGGGAGGGAAGGTCCCATAGAGAAGAATTTCAGACTTACCCTCATTACATTTGAGCTGTGCTGAGGAAAGCCATTGAAAGACTGCTGCAAGGCAATTTTTGGCCAGTAACGGGGAGCAGTCAGATTTTCTCCAGGTAAACAGCAGCTGAGTGTCGTCAGCATAAGCTATAATTTTGGCTCCCAGCTCTTCAGCTAAATAGATCAGAGGGGTGATGTATAAATTAAAGAGAAGGGGGCTCAGGGAGGACCCCTGTGGCACCCCCGTGGTCACCTCCTGAGGTGAGGAGGAGAACGGAGGGAGCCAAACTTGTTGGGTGCGCCCTTCCAGGAAGGATTTAAGCCAGCTCAAGGCAGCACCTTAAATCCCCATGTCCGCAAGGTGGGTGAGCAACAAAGAGTGGGGGACAGTATCGAGTTCTCCCCAAAGGAGCCAGAGGTGGTGTACTGAGGTCCAGCGGGACACACTGCTTGCTCCAGCTGGTTAGAGAGGGCCCCCTGCGCAGTGCTATGCCTCCATGCTGCCAAGGCTGTCAGACCCCATCCCAGGCCTCGGTAGAGCTCGCTGGGGGCCTGCCTGCAGTCGTAGTGCCAATCTCGCCACAGCTAAAGCACTGGCTTTGCACCCATCAGCTCCTCACCTCATACTGCTGTAGCCCACACCAGTGCTGATGACTCCTCAAGAGGTAGGCGGGCGCTAAAGTCCGGTGGAGTCCCGCCGCCCAAAATCTGCCCCAGGCCTCGCGGGTGCGGTCACACAGTTCGATATAGGCCCCAGCTCGATCGTCGACCTCTCTCCGCCAGCAGAGCAGTGTGACAAAGGAGGAGCTCCAGCGAGTGCCCCCGGGGCCCTGGGCCTAGGTCCTGCGCCCACTTGGCCGCGTAGTCGATCTCAGGCTCACGGCCCGATCGTTCCAACCTCCGCAGGGTCCCGCCTCCATGTCGCGGCACCGCTGTGAAAATGCAACGTCTCTGGCGGGGCTTGGCTTGCTCTGTGTGTTTGGGTGGCGGCACAGCCACCATCTCCAGTCTGCTGCGTTCGACCAAACCCCCCCAATTCTGCCAGAGCAGTAAAATGGCCGCCTTCTCTTCCGTCCACTGGCCCGGGCTCCGATCCCCGCAGTAAAGGGGGGGCAGGCTCCCGACACACAATCTCCAAGTGAGACGCCGATACCCCCAACCCAGGGGGAGTCTTCCGGTGCCTGAACTAGGGAGGGTCGGATGCTGTGAAGATGCTATGTGACCAGCGGGATTGGAACACAGACAAGGCACGTCCACTCACTCCACCAATTTGGCCACGCCCCCCCAGGTTGATTTTAAGGCCTGCTAATGACTGATGTTCCTCTAAGAGTGGTTTTGGAAGGAATAACCCGGGTCGGTCAGGGACAGGAGGATGTTGTCGGCAAAGGCCGACACCTTGATGGTCTCCTGATGAAAAGACATGCCCGAACCTCAATATGGTCATGAACCCTCTGGAATAGCGGCTCTAGATAGAGTGCAAAAATCCTTGGGGAAAGATAGCATCCCTGCTGCATGCCTTGTTGGATACATATTCTATGTGACTGGAGCCCGTTGACATTGATTCTGGCCCAGGGTGAGGAGTAAAATGCATCGATTCATCCTCACAAGTGGGTTCCAAAGACAGCCCTGACCAAGGGCACCCTCAGCTTGGCCCAGTTGACTCCGTCGAAATCTTTCTCTGCGTTTAGGCAGAGTTGGTCTGCGTGTATTATGCGTGGGATGTAAGATTCCAACCTGGTTGCAAGGATTTTGGCCATTAATTTAGTGTCGATATTCAAGAGTGAGGGGGGACCGTAACATTGACACTGGGTAGGGTCTTTGTCAGGTTTAGCTATCCGGGAGACCTTGGCTTCTGCCATTGTCGTGGTCAGCCCACATAACTGTGACATGCTATTGTAGTTCTTGGCCAACGGGGGCCAGCAGGAAGCCACAAGGCTCGTAAAAAAGTAGATAAGCTGTGAAGCCATCGGGTCCTGGGGCCTTACCTGACTTTAAAAATGTATAGTCATGAGTACTTCTGCCACTGAAATGGGTTCATCGAGTTCCCCCTATCAGTCCGGGAGACTCCATATTAGTCTGGGAGTAGTGAGGAAGGGGAAAAGACTGTTGTATGGCCACATCTGAGTTTTCAGCTATAATACTCATGGAAGGCTTGTTCTTTTCCCTCCTCAGAGGTGCATAGGACTACGGCTGCGTTCTTCACCTTTTGTATGAAACCCCTGGCATGCTGAGCCAGTACCTTATTAGCGAGAGGAGAGCCTGCTTTGTTATCTCCCACATAAAAACAAGTGCCTGATCTAGCCAGAATATAATTAGCTTTGTCATACTCTACGGAACGCATTTTGTCATGAAGTGCCATGAGTTTCCACCAAAATTTCCAGGAGGGGTCTAGTAGGAGATAGTCTACCCTGGTGTAAGTGTGGTGGGCAGCCAAAACAATTTGAATAATTGGTCAGTAGAGGGCGGCAGTGGTGCCAGGCGTCTACCAATCCCAGCTCATCCAGGACAGCTTTACCCACTGCGGAAATGGCCAGGGTGCCACCAAACCCTCTGTTGCGACTTGTCTTGTTAATGAAACTGTTTAGATCTCCCCTGACCAGTAGTGGGTGGTCTGAGGAGCTAGTAAACTTTTGAATCACATGAATTAGGCTGACATTTTGGCAGTAGATATTGGCAACAGCTACGGAAGTACCCATCCAGTTGCCCACTACCATGAGCCATCTGGCTTAGTTATCCACCAATTATTAACAAAAAGGCTGTCTCTGTGAGGGAAGTTTAGCCTTGGACTTCCACAGCAATAGTATTGTTACAGAGAGTTTTTTACTAAGTTTTATTACTTTAAGCAGTCAATGCATTTATTGTTGGTAACATAATAATGACATATTATTTACATTAATCACTGCAAGGGAGTAGACGGGTCCGGTCTGCCTGCCCGGTGCTGTAGACCTACAAGTCCAATTAATTTGGAATTCAGTTGGGTCAAGCCTGTAACCCAGTGGTTCCCAAATTTTTTCGACCCGTGGCTCCTTTGACCCATTGGCCATTGCCCGTGGCTCCCCACTTTAACTATTTTGGGAAAGTGGGGGGGATATAAGCCTGCCCTCAGGAGTACTTGCATTTTTCTACCTGAAAATAATTGGGATGAAGCTGATGAAGGTATTATAATCATATACACAGGGTGTTTCGTATTGCTAAGGCGGCGCCTCAAATAAAATATTCCTAGTTACACTTCTTTGTCCATGCGTTTTTTTGAGTACCCTCTCAAGCTTTTTGATCCTACTTACAGTGCTAGATAGCACCCCTACGCATGTAGGCCTCATTGCCAAAGTGTTTCTACGCTTGAAGAATATTTGCATGCAATTCCATTTCTACCCATGTCATACGTGCCAACACACCTGTCTCAGCAGGGTGACTCATGATTTTTTTAAACCACTTGCAGCTTCATTTTTGCTGCCTCTTCCCTAAAATTGCCTCCATATCAGTGCAAGCCAAATAAATTCCTCAGATTTTTTTTTTTTTTTTTAAGCTTTCTTGCTTCCACATGTTGGCATTATGCTGTATATGGTGTTTTACTTCCCTGTGCTCAAGGAGAGAGCAGGCCTGTCTGGAAATGTGTGTGCACTGAAAGAAATGTGTACAGGAAGTACCTATGATTCAAGTACAAATGTCAATACTTAATAATATGTAATGTGTTTAATAGACAGGACAACTGTACTTTCCTGATAACTTGCATTGGTGTAGAATGCATTTGGAAAAAAACGAAACTATTAACGAATCTAACAAAATTAATCAGGCATCTTCCGCTTACTTTGGGAGTGTTAGAACGTGGGAATCCAGTGAAATATGGAGGTCATCTCCCTCGACATGCCATCAATTAAGCACAAGGGAGCCGATTCACAGAACTAATCTGAGATAAAATCCTAAACTTACTACTTTTGGTATTCACAGAAGGCATTTAGTAGTAGTAAAGTTAGGACTCCTAACTACTACTACTAAACTGAGACAAAATCCTAACTTTACGACTTTCGGTATTCACAAAAGGCATTTAGTAGTAGTAAAGTTAGGAGTCCTAACTTTACTACTACTAAATGCCTTCTGTGGCTACTCCTCCATATATGCGAGCAGTAGCGTATTACCCATATGCTTAACCTCACTGTCGGCTGCGTCATGGTACTCCTCCAAAGATTGTTTCATGTCTTCTCCCGACCTGAGATGAGCATGCTCTAGTTTCGCTATTTCTTTTTCCAATCTCGCAAGTCTGTCCCGAATGGAGCGAAGAACCCTCGCATGTTTCGAAATCACCACACCTCGAATGTACACTTTAAACGCCTCCCACACGGTAGAGAACGAGGAGACTGACCCTGTTATTTGCAAAATATTGTTCGATAGCTGTGGCCAGCTATGATCGGAACACTGGGTATAGCAGCGAATAAAGGGGAAACCGCCATGTAAAAGGGGGGACTCGACATGAATCCAACCTCAGTTCTAATAGGACCGGGGAATGGTCAGAGAACGTCCGTGAAGACGGCTCACAAGCGGAAACCTGGGGAAGTAGACCCCTGGATACCAACCAGAAATTAATCCTAGTATGAGTGTCATGAGGGGCAGAATAATGTGTGCATCCCTGAGCGGTAGCGGCCCGGTGCCGCCAAACGTCCAGCAAACCCAACTGTTCCATAATGTCAGCGATCGCACGCGCTGCCGCCGCTGGGCGCCTGGGGATCCCTTTAGACAATCACATGTCGGGTCTAGAATACAATTAAAGTCCCCGCCCCAAATTTGTGGGAGACCAGAGACTTTCAGTGAATGAGATGCCAATGTATGAAAAAACTGTGGATCATCATGATTGGGACCATAAATGTTCACTAAACACACCTTAAACCCATCTTTATTAACCCTGGGCGTAGTTTGCGTAGTAGCACTATGCGTAGCTACGCAAAGTACACTTTGAACTACACTCAGCTACGCACTTACATAGTGCGTAGCTGTGTGCTTGTCTGCACTGTGCAATAATTGCAAACAGCATCTTGCATAGTGCAAGTTATGATAAAATAAGTATCTCTGTATTTATATGCTAAAATGCATATATTCATTTCACAAAAGTGAAAACGCTAAATTAACAAGCAGTGAGAGAGGTGATGATTTTGGGATCCTCCCTAACCTAGGGAGAGAACCAAGCAGATGCCTTGAAAACAAAAAGCACATCTTGTTGAACGATTCGGTGGTGGTCCCATCCTCTTAGGACCACCCTAAGCACAGTTATTGGCAAAAATATAATCCCAACCAAAGGCCCTGCAAAGCATTATGGGACGAGATTAGCAGTGGGCAGTGAATATTATAGTATCCAATATCAAAATAATTCTACAAAGAGCTGCAGTTCAACTAGTCGTTACTAGATGTCCCTCACGAGTCAAATGCAAAAGCATTGAAATTATTATACATCAAGCTGCAGTTCCACTAGTCGTTACTAGATATCCCTCACGAGTCAAATGCAAAAGCTTCATGAAAGGATTTCAATGCTTTTGCATTTGACTCGTGAGATATCTAGTAGCGACTAGTGAAACTGCAGCTTGATGTAATAATAATTTCAATGCTTTTGCATTTGACTCGTGAGGGACATCTAGTAACGACTAGTTGAACTGCAGCTCTTTGTAGAATTATTTTGATATTGGACACTATAATATTCACTGCCCACTGCTAATCTCGTCCCATAATGCTTTGCAGGGCCTTTGGTTGGGATTGTATTTTTGCCCATAACTGTGCTTGGGGTGGTCCTACGAGGAAGGGACCACCACTGAATCGTTCAGCATGATATGCTCTTTGTCTTCAAGGCATCTGCTTGGTCCTCCCCCTAGGTTAGGGGGGACCCCAAAATCATCACCTCTCTCATTGCCTAATATGTTTATTTTCAAAGTTCACTTTTGTGAGTTGGTTATATGCTTTTTAGCATGTAAAATTGCTTTATCAAAGCATTTATAGGTGTTGATGATTTTGCCGCTACGCTATGTGTTTCAGCACAGTTTTTGCACTGTGCTACGTGCAATTTTCGTAGTAGGGCAAACTACGCATGCTCCGTTAGCGTAGTACTACGCCATGGGTTAATCTTTATGATATGTAGAGATTGTAAACCTACCGTTGGGGTCGGAGACCATCTCCTGCAACGTAATGCCTGATCTAGGGTTCACCTAAGTCAAGACCCCTCTAGCATGGGAGGTAAAGCCCGCAAAACAACATTGCCCCTGTAAATATTTAGGCGATAACATGGAATTACCAGTTGCAAGGTGAGTTCCCTGCATGAAGGCTATGTCAATTTGATGTCTTTTCAGGTACGCCATTACCTTATGTAATTTTCTATGGTCGTTCAGACCTCAGACATTCCACGTCAATAGTCTAACTTTACCAGTCATTCTTGGCGCAACTTCGGCAGTAATCTTTTTCTATGGATATCATGTGCTCCTAATGTGAGCTTAACTAATAGTACTGTGCAACATAAATTAAAAACATACCCAACAAACCCATCCCCTCCCACGATATGCCCTCCCCAACCAAGCATAGGCGACACAACACCCACCCCCCCTTGTCAAACAGTAGCACCCAAATGGTGAAACAAACAGCAAACCTCAAAATACAGTGTGAGAAACATGTAGGGGCAGATGGTACCGGCATAACTGCATGCTCGACATCAAAGCCCGATATTTAGCACATTAGAGACGCTTCCTGCCTTGAAAGTGTATGTATATATCTACACAACTAATGAATATTAAACCCTCCACCCTACTACAGAAGCCCTGAGCAGAGATTGCTAGCCATCAAAATTATTTGCTGCCAGGAGAAAAAGCGAATGTACATTCTAGAACATAATCCCGGTGATCAATACTTCGTTGGAAATAATTGGAACATAGCAGCAGTCGATTTAAATAAAGCAGCCAACAGTAGCAATTCCCACCCATCAGCCCCATCAATAAAAATGGAAATTAGGAACCTTGAAGTCAGGCTACATCCCACAGGGTCCCACCATACCCCAGTGTCAACGTATGCGCAACTGGGCAGGACCCATCTTACGTGTCCGTAACAGGTCGAAACGCCAGGTAGATGAGAGTCCATCACTCCAGAAATCAAAGAGAATCGGATATTTATCCTCGCCTACAATTCCTCTGTCTCAGAGGCTTCATCGTGATGTGCATGCAAGGGACCCAGAGAGCCCCCTCGGCCCCCGCCACTATCTCTTTTTTTCAGGAATTGCAAAGCTAACTTAGGTTCGGTAAAAATATGAGCCTTTCCATCAATTTGAATCTTACGTTTGGCAGAATACATCATGTTATAGGAAAGATTGAGGTCTCGCAGTTTACATTTCACTGGAAGAAATTGTCATCTTGCCTCCTGCACCTGCTGTGTGAAATCAGGATTGAGAGAGATGTCCATGTTTTCATAGCGGAGCGATTGCAGTTCTCTGGCTTTCCGAAGCGCAGCATCCTTGTCCCTATAGTTGAGCACTCTCGCGATGATGGGACACGGAGGGGCTCCCGGCAGTGGTCTGAGGGCCAAGGAGTGGTGCGCCCTTTCCACGATGAAAATGTCAGAGAACGTATCCCTACCCAGCAAGGCGACCAACAGCTGCTCTACGTAAAGCTCCATGTACGGAATGTTTGTGGACTCTGCAATGCCTACGATATGGATATTATTTCTCCTAGAGTGCGCTTCTAGGTCTTCAGCTTTAGCTTGAATGAGGTGCAAAGCTTTATCCATCTTCGTGATTGAGTGCGTGTTAGAGCCAAGCGCGTCCTCCGCGTCAGAGAACCTCTTCTCAACAGTGTCCAGGCGTGCCGTGTGTTTGCCCAGCCGCTCAGACATTCTGTCCATTCAGAATGTAAGAACGTCAATTTTCCCATCAATCTTGGAGAGACTGCGCTGCATTTGCGAGAGGATTTGTTTCAAGCCTGGGTCTGCAGGGGCGTCCCCCAGCTCCAACCCCGACTCCGAGAGGTTTTTATCAGCTTCTAATTGTCTGGTGGTCCTGCGCGGCTCAAAGGGGAGCCTGGACTGGGATTTGTCAGTTTTCCCCATCCTGATGATTGTCTTGGGATCCTGTTCCAGCCAAACCTGCTAGGCGCACCAGGCTGGAAGGAGTGGTCAGCACACGCTTCAAAATTGCCAATCGCACCAGCCCCAGCGCGTCCCCACAGCCAGTGCTGCACCCCAAATGCTGCAATCAACCGCACCGCGGGTGCACTATTAAGGCGCATCAGGGTGCAACAGGCACGAACCAGGTAGAGAACACAGGGCAGCCAATGCTTGCTCTCGCGAATAGCTTTGAGGCAGGCAGCCCCTAGGGGCTGAGGGGACCAGCCCGCGACTGCAGCACAAAGACCAGGTGGGTCGCAACTTATGAGATTGAGTTGGGGAGCAGGTGGAGTGAATTGAATGACCAGGATCACTTGGGGTAAACTGGAAACCGGGCCTTCCACACACAGCACACAAATCGCGTGCAGCATCAATTGTCACCATCAAAAGCGCTGCATTCACCTACCAGCATGACGGGAGCCACAACCGCAGAGGGAGCCCAGTGTCAGTCATGCACGTCAATCAAAAGCTCCTTGCAGGGAGAACAAGTAATATCGGAGGGTCCCACTCCACGGGCGTTGCGATAACTGATAAAGAGAGTCCGGGCCTCAGGGTCACTTCCAGTCGGGCAGCCCAGCCGCACAGTAGGCCCCAGAAGGAACCGCAAGCCAGGCTATTCCCGCTGCCACCACGGGTAGGGGAGAACCGCAGGTCCCCGGCAGGTGCCGCACCCCCCCGGCTGAATCTCACTTCAGGAGGCAGACCGGAACCGCAGCGAGCCACCCACACAGGCCCCGGGCGCCTCCCAAGCCTCGGAGTAGGCCCCGCGCAGGTCCTCTTCCGCAGCCCAGGCCGGGTGTTGTCGGGGCTCCACAGCTGCCACCGCACAGCAACTGGAGGCCAGCAAGTCACTCTCCAGATTCGCCGCAGCACACCCTCCGCTCCGGCAGCGCAAACCGCAGTGACTGCCGGGCCTAGGCTGCAATCAAGCCCGCAGAGAGCAAGATCGTCGATCGCCCCAACACAGTCGATTTAGCGGAGAACTCGGGCAGCAGACTCTGCCCGCGGCCCAAACACGTCTCGCCAGGTGGAGGTAGGTTAAATCAGGGCGTTATTTTATCAGGATCGTGAAGGATAGGGAATCGGGCTCATGGAGCTAAGCTAGTTTGCAGCCATCTTTAGGCCAGGCAAGCTCCGCCCCCCAATTAAGCACTACGTTTACAGCTTTAGGTATGTCACTTACAAATCATCAACATCATGCACTAATGGTGTCACAAACAACACCATATTATCCCAATCAGACACATTTTTATATTTGTATCGAGCACTAGCGCACTTGCTTTATCACCCAAGTCACTTTCACTGCCCCCTGACTATTTTGGAGCACATTGTCTTTTTTGATTAATGTAAATAATATGTCTTTTTCTGTCACCAACAAAAAATGCATTGACTGCTTAAAGTAATAAAACGTAATAAAAAACTCTCCTTGACGTTACTATTGATGTGGTAGTCCAAGTCTACACTTCCCCCATAGGGACCGCTTTTTTGTTAATAATTCTGTAGAACATAGTTATCCACAAGGACCTTCCTTTCATGGAATTATGTGATGTCCCTGATCAAGATTGCAACCACTGCAGTCTTTGTGGGGGCAGATGCATGATATTTGGTAGGGAAATACCAGGAGCAGAGATGGAATTGGTCCCCCTTAAGTAGGTGCATTGCTTGCAGGAGGCATACATCTGCCCCCCCCCCATCTCCTTAATTTCCCAACAACGCTGAGGCACTTTGTCGAGTGATTAAGGCCCCGGTAATTATAAGTGAGTACTTCTAGTGATGGTAGAGTGGGTATTATGCATGCTCAGAAGTATACATCTCACCTGGGTGCCTGACAACAGGGGAGGCCATCGCCTCAGCGAGGCCAATGGTAAGTGGTGTCATTTGCCCCCTCAGTTCTCTGATAAACCCTGTAAACGACAACATTCAAACAGTGGAAACTTATAGTCGCTAAGTAACAGAAGGAAGCGGGAAGTTCAGGTCACAGTAGTTAAGGAATTCCTTAGGGTGGTGCCACAATCGATAGTGTAGGGGTGTAATGGCCTTGTGAGTGTGCTTTGGTGGACCAACTCTAGACCCTCTCATACCCCCCTCCCAGGAGCAGGAGAGAACTGCTATGACGGTGCGTTCACAGGGAGCAACGAGAGTCTGAGTTATTCTGAGGTTTGCTGCACTGGGTCTGTATCTGCCTCATCCACCCGTGTCCCTGGGTTATCCCTGGGTCATCTCCGGTCACCTGTCACAGGTATGAGATAATTATTTCTTTGCTAGCTGTAACTTCTTTGCTGTTCAGCTTCTGGGAGTGGTGGTTGCTTTGGGAAGTCGTCCACTTCTCTCTCCAAAGTTGTGCCACTGAAGCTGTTGGAGAAGGTGGCAGGTTGCGAGCCACTTCTAGCAAAGCAAGTGTCCGGACTTTGCCCTTCAACTGAAAGAATAGCTGGAAAGGGTGCCCTCATCTGTATTTGACTCCAGCAGATCTCAGGAGGTCCATGATGGGTTTGAAGGACCTACGTTTGGAGAGAGTGATTGGTGACAGGTCCAGGAAGAGTTGTAATGAGGCTCCGTTAAAGGAAATTTGGACCCCTCTCCTGGTCTTGGACATAATGGTCTCCTTGTCCTCATAGAAATGGATGCTCGTGAGATCGTCTGGGGGAGGGGCCTCTGCTGAACATCTGTCGACCACCCTGTGGGTTCTGCCAATAAGATTCTCAAGTATGCAGGGTCTTCCAGGATTGCTTCCAAGTGGTCTTGGACGTATTTGGGGAGGACTGCTGTCCGGATATTATTTCAACGTGACCTGTTCTCGAAGGCTTCACATCTATTCAGATGCTGCTGTTCAAGGGTGAGCTCTCATAGTTGGAGCTTATTGCAGTCATTCACTTGCTCATGGAAGCCTTTCTCCCTACAGACCTCCTGCAGATTGCTGTGTAGGTTTGATTTGAAGGTGAGGATTTTATTTTTGAGCTCTTGAACAGCTGCCAGAAGAAAGTCTTTATTGATGCTGGAGTCTGTAGAGGTGGTCTCACAGTGCGTTTCCCCCACCAGCGACTCGATTTGTCCTTCTTTGCCCTTCCTCCTCTCATTGTCAGTCTCTGAGAGGCAGTTGCACCACTACTGCGAGGCCTTGTCCACTGTTGATAGCCTGGCTGCCAATCACCCTGTCCCGGGGTCACCCGGGTGGCGGAATTAGGGTCAAGGCACAGCAGGGCACTGAGGGGTGATGCGTGGACCCACGTCTGTCCAGACCAGGCTCAATCTCTCAAGGGTTCTGGGTCCCAAGGTGCAGTAAATGCAGAGGTGGAGAAGGCCTATGGCAGTCTCAGGTGCCCTCCCTGTGTTTCCAGCAATGGCCAATCATTCTGCTGTGCTGTGGGGCGATGGCTTACAAGTGTGATCGGCCACTGGGGGTGTGCATGATGCCATGTGGCTTTGGGGCCTCAGCGCGGGGCCTCGGCACCAGGCCCACCTGCCAGAATCGCAGCCTCTGGCCTCAGCGTTGTGGCACTCAATGATCTTAGGGCCCGGGGGCAGCTGCAGAATTCACAGGGTCACTGGTCCATAGGCCATGGGGATTGCACTGCTAAGCTTGGGGGCTGCATCGCTATGGCCCTGTCACGTGCGGTATGACAGGAGGGAGTGTGAGCATGCTGTTCGCTGGCTCCTCTGTTCTTTACCGTTTGCTCTAGAAACCAGAGACCTCCAGCTTGCTCTGCCTCCTGCCACACTGTTACTTGGTCCACTTTCCTCGAGGAGGCAGCCCAGCGCCTTGCGCAGCTGTGACAAGGCCCCATCACTCTCCAGGCCACCAGTGAGGCAAGATGAGGCCTCAGGGGCGGCTGCGATCTTCTGCCAGTGTCGACTCGGATTCACCTTGAACTGGGCCCTGGATTATTGGTAAGGGGAAGAATGAAGTGCCCTGGATCCGGGGCTCTGGAGACAGACTTCTGCTATATCGGTGCTTGACTATGCCCCCCCTCTGGATCACCTTTAGACTATGTGGCAACTCCTATCCTCAGGGAGACGTTGACTGTCTTTCCTGCATTGCTTAGGTTATGAAGCTCCAGTTTGCTGCTGAATGCAGCTTGGGATTCAGCTTGGTCTGTGCATCTGTGACATGGCTTGTCATGTATCTATGTTATTTGTATAGCGCAACCTTGCCAAAAGGCAGCGCAGAGGCGGCTCTCCATGTGGGCGGAGGAGCGTCGCCCCACTGCTTTCTCGCAGTGCGAGAAGCAGAAACATGAAATGGTATTATAAATACCATTTTATGTTTCTGCGTCTCGCACTGCAAGAAAGCAGAAGGGTTTGGTTGGGGGCGGGCGGGTAGGCGGTCCTGCCCTAGGGCAGGGGAGGAGTGGCTTTCCCACTCTGAGGGCGCTGACTATTTGGTTGGCTCCAGGGCTGACCAAACCAGTCATACGCACTCTGCGTTTTCTCCATGTAGGCTGCATGGAGAAAATGGCTTCCCCATAGACGCCTGTGTGATTGGCGTCCCAACCAATCACAACGCTGCCATTGTAGCGTTGTGATTGGCTTAGGGGAGGGGAGGGAGGCTGCCTGCTTCCTGTGAGGAGCAGAGAAGCAGAGTCGACGTGGGACAGGACCAGGTCGGCGAAGGTAAGTTAACTTTATTTTTAAATTACCCCCCCGCGTGAACCCCTCCCCGCGTGACCACCTGCCCCCCCACCCGCGAGTCATGCCGGCCGCGACTGAGGCAGCAGAGCACTCCACATGGGAAAAGTCAATCATAAAGTCAATGAGTACTAGGACAGCAAGCAGACTTGTGTATGGTTAAGACATTCTCATGTAATGTTCTTTAAAGAGGTGAGTCTTCAATTCTTTCCTAATTTGGAGCAGCATTAAGGCGGTCCTGGAGGACTCTGGGATGTTGTTCCAGATAGCTGTTATTTAAACTTAATAAAAAGGCAAATATTGTAAAAAAAAAAAACGCACCACCTTCGAACCACCTTTGTCACTGAAGAGAAAGGAACTGTTTTATGCTGATTGAACAATGAGCGCAGGCTTTGTACATCGACTCAAACTGAAGGGAGCCAATGGGAAAAGTGGGTTGCCCCATGTTAATGGCTGTGGTGGGTGGGAGCAAAATGTGAATGACAATTTAAGTGACCAATGTATGAAACTCACTTTCAAAAGCCTCTCTCTATATGTGTTATGCATGATTTGTTTTTGTTTTTTTAAACAATAGCTTGCTAATTTGTAGGACAGCAAAAGCAGTCTCAAATGGCAGACCTAATAAAGCCAGAACCTCATGACCTGCCATGCTTAGTGCTCCTAGCTAAAAAATAAGAACATCTGGAAGTTACCTTTATGACATAGCGCCAGTTCGCAGCTATTCATACGGCATGGGCTCATTTTGCTGCTATGCTTCAGGGCAGGCCTGTTTATGAAAGCAATCTTTATTATTATTAATAGTAAAAATGTGTTTCCATCTATTGTTGTGCAGCCTCACTGTAATCTTCCATCGAGAAAGAAATCTATCTGAATAGTGCGGTTTGCTAAGCAGACCATGATACTTTGCTGATGGGATTCCTCTTCGTGACTCTGTGGCTGGCTAGCTGTTCCTGACACTCCCCACGTATCTGGAACGTATAAAGTCAGAGGTCAGGATGGAGCCGCCATGCTTGATGCAGTCATGAGACAGGCCTCCTATGATGTGTTTCAGATGTGCTGGCTCAGCTCTTCTGCCAGCCATAAGGTTGCTTGCTCCTTTGTGTTACAAGCTGCTCATACTGCAGAGCTCATGACACATTGTCTGGAGAATGCATTTAGAAACAACAATCTCTCGCTGGCTGTATTATATTTCAGCTATTTGCTAGTCTCGCTGTCACCGGAAAACCCACGATGCATTAACTTCAGACATGGTTTTGGAAGCTGTATATTGCACACATTGCTGGAATGGTTTTCCTTACCTTTTAAACTCTCCTACGTTAGTATTCCTGGACTCTTTTCTCTCTGCAGTTTTATGCATGTTCACAGAGCCCTTCATGAGATAAAACCTTATCTCTAGATAGTGCTCAGGAGCACAGGCAGGCATGTTGAAGCCAAGAAGCTAAGTGGAACAGTTTCCTGTAGACTGGCCTGTGAGTGAGGCAACACCATTAGCAGATAAGAAGCACCCACCGAAAAAAGACCACCTTCTTATCTTGCAGCTCGAATTTCCATAAACACTGCAACCACTGTCTCACCCTTGGTGGCAGTTAAATTTAACTTTGACATTTATGCATTTTTAAAAGCCACATTTATGAGAGGGTAGCTGCTTCTGTTTAACCCTATCATGTGAACCACATCTTGTGATAAGAGTAGGTGCTTGCTCCTGGCCACAGTATAATATTCATAACTCGCTTCGGATGCATGTTGTCACTCAGACCTTTGCAAAGTCCAGGCATTAAAGTGCACACTTGAACCATTTGCTTGGCCCTGACTAATCTATGCTTTCACTTCCCGGAATTCTACATCAACTGGTTTAGGAGCGGGAGGGAGGGGACAACTGTCCTTGATTCCTGAGGCCCTTCCAACAGAACGCGAAAGCACTGCAGCATTTTTAGTTCTGCGTGCCTCAGAGACAGGGCAATTCTGAAAAAGCTTCAGTTCTTTCTGCCAGCATAATGCGTGGACAGCAAGCATCCTAGGTGCACCGACCCATCGAACTGTACGGCAACATAAGGGCATTGACTTACCACACTGTACTGCATCCTTGAGAAACTAACCCACTACATTGCACAACATTCTAAGGACACTTATTAAAATACATTGCACAATAAGGAAACTATCCCAGTACAAGGAACTGGATTCAAAGTACACTAACCCACTACACTATATTGCATCTGAAGGGCGCCAACGAATTACATCATATTGACACTAGCACAATACATTGTGTTGCACAAACTCACAATGCATTACTTCTGTTGGTTCAACTATAACGCAGGAAAAGGTATCCACGGATCACTAACACTATTGCTTCTATTGATCAAAATTGATTCTAACAATCAAGGATTACTAATTCGGGGGGCGTGGCCGGACCGCGAACCAAGATGGCCGCGTAGTTCCGAAGCTCCGACCGATTCCCTGGAAGATTTGACGCACCCGGCGGCCCTGGATGCAGTGACGCCGCGGCGACGGTCGCACTCGACTTCCATGTAGCCCCGGTCTCCGCCGAGCCTCGCCTTTCGTTCCCCGCTGATCGGGAACCGCAGTTGTTGCTTGCTGCGACTGAGGCCTGTTGCGCTCGGCGGAGCCGGGGGCTGGATTAGATCAGCTACCCGATGGAGACGGAGCCTGCGCCCGGAGGCGCACTGAGAGCCCACTTGCCCTGACTCGCCCGGCCCAGCTGGGACCTTCTGATCTCCACGACGAGGAGCACGGCACATCCCTAACTGGTTGGGACGGCTTGGAGCGGTGAGTCCTGTTTCCCAGCGCGCAGGACGGCCTGCCCGATATCCCTGGAGGCCCCGTGGAGACAGGGTCCACAGGTGAGCCTGGGGACTGGCCACCCGGTCGGATCGCGGTGGGGCCTCCTCTCACATTGGACCCCGCTCCTGCCTCACCTAACAGTTCTCCCCCATATTCTGGAGGAACGGTGCCCCCGATGATGTGTTTGGCGCTCCCGGCCCTCGCACTTTGACCAACTTCGGCGTAACGTTGCCATGTGCCCGCACACGATGAATAGCTGAGCGCTGGGCACAGTTTGTGACACTGGGCACATGTATTGAAGTTGCTGAGCTCTCCACACATCCGCAGCGCCCGGACCAGGCGGACACTGCCCCCGGAGAACAACCAGGCCAGCGAGCCTATTTTCTTTGAGTGCCACTGGACTTCTAACCGCTGCCCTCTTCGCCCCAGCCCAGGTGCTCCCTTTGGCTCTTCCTCTCCCCTCCAAGGCCATAGGGAAAGTCGACCCGAAACAACGGAAGCTGCCATTCGAGAAGACAGCGGGCGGTACTGACCCTTCTGGAGGCACCATGGCTGAAGGAGGCGACTCAGTAAGCCCTCCCCAACCGTCTGGGCCTGGTAATGAGGCCCTGATGGCGGAAGTACGAGCCGGCTTCAAAGCCCTGGACACGAGGTTCGATGCCCTGGATAGGAGACTGGACATGTAGAGGGCCAAAATAGATAAACACGACTCGCGCTTGGATACGGCGGTGGGTAGAATCTCTGATCTTGAAGATGGCTCGGCCCAGGCAACCAAGCGCCTGGAACGGATGGGAAAGGTGCTCAAGACCATCACCATGAAGAATGAGACTTGGAGGCCAGGGGGAGGCGTAATAATATACGAATCATGGGTATTCCGAAATCCACGAACACTGGGCGGCTTGATGGGTTTGTAGAGGGCCTCCTGTGTGACCTGTTTGGCCGTGACGCTTTCACACCCACTTTTGTTGTTGAAAGGGCACATCGCACCCGTGGTCCCCGTCCTAATCCCGGTTGCCCTCCTCGCCTGATCATGGCACGGCTCCTCAATTTTAAGGACAGGGACACTGCACTGCGCCTGGCCCGGGAGCGGGGGTCTCTGGATTGGCAGGGTTCCTCTGTTTCCCTGTATCCTGGCTTCACTGCGATGGTTCAGGAGGCCCATCGGAAGTTCGGGGCAGTCAAACTTACTCTTCGAAAAGCTGGACTGAGGTACGGGATGCTCTACCCCACACGTTTGAAAGTGGACATCGACGGCAGATCCAGGATCTTCGACACCCCGGCCGAGGTGCAGGAGTTCCTCAGACATCGCTCAAACACTGCCCAGCAGAATAGATAGCCCACCCCGGACCGCTCTCCTCGCCTGCCGGACTCTGACGCTAGCTCTGAACTGTTCTCCGCACATGGGTAGCTCCACCGCATATCAACGAGCTGATAAGTATCGCTCTTTCTTCTTGACTTTCGCCTCTCACTGACTCCTATGGGCCCGCTGGGTGTACGGCCTCTACGATTGGTTTCCTTGCAACACTTTTCAAGCCCGGGGATTGTTAGGAGCGTTGCCTCCCCCCCTGTGCTCTTTGCACCTTCTGGGTTTATACGGTTCGACTGTTGTAGAGTTTATTCATGTATCTAATCGGGATTTGGGATTTCCCCTACGTAATGGGTATGGGGATGGGTGGGGGGTGGGGATGTTGTAGGTTGGAGACCTTTCTTTTCTTATTTGGACTATTTACTGCATTTACCATTATGTCTTGTGATCCAATATGTGGACGCGTCAAGGATTTTATTAATGTCACGTAACACTCGCCACATTGAAAACATTACCATTTTATCTTGGAATGTACGGGGGCTTAATGACACCAGCAAACGCAAGCAGGTGCTTCATTACTTGCAGCGCCACCAGGCGGACGTTGCCTTTCTTCAGGAGATGCACCTCCCCCCCACTCCTTCCCGAACTTTGCCGTTAGTTGGAGTCCCAACAGGTATTTTGCGGGGTATAGTACTTATTCCAGGAGGGGTCTCAATTTTGGCGCATAAGCGTCTGCCATTCAGGGTGGTGGCGGTGCACTCTGACTCGGATGGTAGATACATTTTAGTGAAGAGCTGGCTCCTAGGCCATACAATCCTCCTGGTAAATGTCTACGCTCCCAATATAGACAGCCCGGATTTCTTCACTGAGCTCCACTCCCGCATTGGCACAATGGGAGCCGATCACATATGCTTGGACTTTGACCTTAACATTCTGCTGAATCCCCAGTTGGACAGTACTGCCACCTCATCTGACTCCAAACCTAGGGCTAGAAGAACCCTTTCCACACTGATCGATACTTACCGATTAGCAGACGCGTGGCGTCACATGCACTCAGCTGCACCTGCATACACATTATTCTGCCCCTCACAACACCTGGACCCGTCTGGATTACTGGTTACTCACCCCAGTGTTGCCACTTGGTCGTGCTCCATCACCCACCTCCCACGTACACTCTCTGACCATTCTCCAGTGGTGCTTGGGTTGCAGATTCCGGGGGCCGGGGACAGAATGGGGCAATGGCGCTTTCCCGAGATGGCCCTCCGAGACTCTGTCTTTGAGGAGTTACATGCTGCTGTTGAGGAATATTTTGAGATTAATGTGAATACCGTTGACTCTAAGGCTACATTGTGGGAGGCTTTTAAACCTTATATTAGGGGGATATGTATCTCCAAAAGTGCTGGCATATTGAAGGACCTTCGCCGCACTTTGGCTGGGATAGAGACCAAGCTAGCTGCCCTGGATACATTCCGGGAAACCTCCCGCTCCGACCCCAACCTTCGAAGTAGAGCAGCACTGTTGACGGAATTTCAGGAGGCGGCGGAAAGAGAGGCTCATTTTCTGGGGAAGTATGCTGTAGCCAGGCGGTACGGGGAGGGGGAACGCCCGGGATGCACACTGGCCAGACTAATTCACCCCAACCGTGGGCCCTCATACATCACCTCTCTGCGCGACCCTCAGGGCGAACTGATCACCGACTGTGCAGGCATTACCAACAGTGTTTTTTCTTACTATCAAGACCTCTACAGGACCGGGGTTGACCCTGACCCGACGGTCAGTAACGCTTACCTCGATGAGGTAGCCTTGGTTTGGCTGGAGCAGGCACACAGGGACTTCTTCGCCGAGCCCTTCAATATAGATGAAGTGCTCCAAGCGATCGAAGACATGGACGGCTCCAAAGCGCCCGGTCTCGATGGGTTCCCTGGTTGTTTTTACAAAGTCTTTAAAAAGGCCCTAGCCCCGCACCTCATTGATCTGTTCCAGGAAGCCATTGAGCGTGGTGAATTACCCCCCACGCTGCGCGAAGCAGTAGTAACGCTTCTCCCCAAAGCTGGCAAAGACCCGCAGCAGTGCGAATCCTACAGGCCCCTCTCGCTGCGGAACTTTGATTATAAAATTCTTGCGAAAATGCTCGCTAACAGGCTCTCCTTGATCGTCGACAAGATGATTTTGCCCGCTCAGGCGGGTTTTATCCCACGTCGGTCCACCGCATTAAATTTGCGCACTCTGTTTGCCACGCTCCACCGAGTCAATCCTTCTCTTCCAGTGGCGGCGGTCCTACTGGACGCCGAGAAAGCCTTTGACTCGCTGGAATGGCCCTGCCTCTGTGCCACCCTGTTGCGACTCGGCATCTCACCCAGGTTTATTTCCGTGATTTCATTATTGTATACGCGTCCAACGGCCAGAATACGGTTAAATGGCACTCATTCCTCCTCCTTCGCTTTATCAAGAGGGACCAGGCAGTGCTGTCCCCTTTCCCCTCTTCTCTTTATAATCGCAATGGACCCTCTAGTCCGGCACCTCCTTGCCAGTCATTCCCACAGGGGCATCCAATTTAATACTGGCCCTCTCTTGCTTACCCTTTACGCAGATGATGTCATTCTTTATGTTCGGAACCCAGATGATAATTTAGAACCGCTCCTTCGTGAATTTACCTGATTTGGTGCCATGCCAGGGTTGCAGATTAACTGGGGGAAATCAGAGGTTTTTCCTTTGACAGATGCCCCATGCCTCCACGTTTCGGAATTCCCGCTCAAGTGGTGTAACGACTCAGTCAAATACCTTGGCATACACTTGCATAGGGATCAATCACAAATCGTTCAACTCAACTATGGTCCAGCCTTGGAGAAACTCTCTGATAGTATTGATCGCTGGTTGAAACTCCCCCTGTCAATGGCCGCTAGAATGGCTCTCATCGAAATGGTCGTCCTCCCGCAATTTTTATATTTGTTTCAGAATATCCCTATACCGTTGTACGGAAGCTTCTTTGCGACTCTTCGCTCTCAACTTCTTCGTCTGGTGTGGGGGGGGTGGTCAGCCTAGGATCAGCTGGGACGCTCTTACTTTGCCCTTTGAACGTGGGGGATTTGGAGTTCCTAACTTCCGTATTTATTATTTGATTGCACAGTGTAGCTTCTCATGCCACTGGTTCCACGCAGACGCTCGGATCCCATATCTCAGGCCTGAAGCAGACCTCGCCCTTCCCACCCCCCTATCGGCGTTATTGCCGGTAGGGTTGCCTCGTGACCCCCAAGATTTACAAACCCTCTCCACAACAAGTTGGGCGTGGAAACAACTGTCCCGAGCCACCGGGGCGCCATTGCTTTATTCTCCATCCCTCCCGCTGGCAGGGAACCTATGGATCCCTATCACCAAGGAGGCTGTAGTGCAGCGCACCCTTTCTAAATTTAACTTGGGAACCTTCGGGGATTTATTCCCAAATAATCATGTCTTTTCTCGCTGTGAGGACACTCGTTTTTCTGACACCACCTTCCTTGACCACTTTATATTATGCCGGTTATTGAGCGCCCTAAAGTCCACTGTCCCGACTTATCCTATAGAGCTGCCTGACTTTCCCCCATTGTCGCTCCTTATCAAGGATACCAGCGGTGACCACTTGATGTCCAAAATGTAAAAGGCCGCCATCGCTCTTCTTCCCCCTAGGGATGTGAAACTGAGGCAGGCGTGGGATCGTGACCTGGGTCAGCCCCTCTCTGACGCTTAGTGGCGCTATTGTTGCGAACAGACCCGCAATATTTCCTTTAATTATAGACACAAATTGTTGCACTTTAAAAATCTGCGGCGAGCATATGTTACGCCATGTACGGTCCACCGCATGGATTCCTCCAGACCCCACTCATGCCCTCGGTGCAAGTCCCCCATGGCAGATTTTGCGCACATGGCATGGACCTGTGTCAGGGTTGCCGCATTTTGGGGTAAAGTATTTGAGGCGCTATCTTTGATGTTGGATCGTCCCCTCCCACCGTCCCCCCTCATGGCCTTACTGGGATATGTCGGAGGTCTCCATAAGTCCTGTAGGTGATTTTGCGCTCTTGCGCTGCTTTTGGCTAAAGCCCCCAGCGTCCCGCCCTCTTGATATATGGCAGCCTTTTAAATCTTACTTGTTGGCCCAAACATCGTGAGCTCGCAAACCGACTCAGAGCCCATCACGGAGCTGTAATTTTGCATTGTTATATTGTCTTTGCTTTACACCGTATGTAATCATGGCTGATGTGTTACACTGTGGATCTCAAGATGTATTGATTGTCTTTGTTGGGAAAAACTTTAAATAAAGGTTTGAAAAAATAAAAAAGGATTACTAACTCTATTGCTTGTATTTATAACCCAGGAACCCAGGACAAAGTATCGAAGGACCATAGCGGAGGAGCGTCGTCCCACTGCCTGGTGCAGAGCCAGCGAAAAATAAAACGATGTTCTAGCATGGTTTTATTTTTCATTTACCGTATCTGAGCTAGCTTGTGCAGGGAGGGGTGAGGCATGGGAGGGAGGAGGAGGAGTGCTTGTGCACTCCCTTCGTGCACATATGTGTTTGGCTGGCCGTTTTAGGCCAACCAAAACACACATGTGCAGTTAGTTTCTCCAGCCCGGCTGCATTCAGCAGCCAGGCTGGAGAAATCCCACAGACTCCCTGACCTGAGCGGGGCGTCTTTCCAGCCGGCTCCAGCCAATCTCCGCGCTGCTCTGCAGCACGAGGATTGGATGGGAGTCTGTCCCAGGGGCTGCTGGGACAAGGTAGAGGACAGCAGGAGCGACGCAACGCGGGAGGCTGCCAGCCGCTTCAGGTAAGTTCTTTTTTTATTATTACTAACACGCCCCATGTGCTACTCCAATGCCCCCCAACTGCCCTACCACCCTTTGTTAGTGGCGCCCGCCACTGTTGACCAACCACATCATGTTGCAGTCACCAGTCACATCAGTGCACTGTATACTAGGAACATTGACATACCACACTGCTTCCTGTTAGCATTAACCTACTTATCTCAACAATATCCAAGGATGACTGTCGTCCCGGGTTCAATTGCTTACAAAGGGCACTAACCCATCACACTGCAAAATATCATAAACAAACTAACAGCATGGCAGGGCTGCAGAAGAACACTAAGCCACCACGAAGCACTGCATCCCAGAGACAGCAAACTACCTTTCTACTTTCAATCCCAAGGTCCTTTATGCAACTTCATTGTGCTATGTCCCAGGTAGTCAAACCTCTCAGACTTTAACCCTAGTCTACAGTCACTGACTTGGCACATTACCCTGCACCACAGGGGCACTAAGCCACCACATTGCACTTTATTCTAGAGACACTAACACACTTTACTGAATTGTATCCTCCAGGCACTAAGCCATTACAGAGCATTACCTTCTAGGGAAGGTAACCCATCAATTCTGCATTAAATGCTAGTGACACTAACCCACCATACAAAAACAAGGTAAAACATACCTACCACACTAAAAGGGAAGGGAGCACACTGCCAGTAAGTCAGCACCAGTTCTCCCAGTGCATTCTGGTAGATTCAGTTCATAGCGTTTTTTAATTACAAGCAGAATAGCTTTTGACACCATTATTGAGATAACTGGTGCTAACTTGCAGGCAGTGTCCTCCCTCATCAACCCCCTTGCCACGCACCATACTGCAGAGCAACTTAGATACAGTAACCCACCACCATGAATTGTATTAAATAATGAATCCACCAAAAGGACATGGACCCACCAGGCTTAACTGCAAACAGGGGACAGGATGTCACATTACAGCCAGAACTGTTGACTTTGGAAATAGGGAGCAATGTTTGAGTCTCCATGTGGCTCAACATCCTGTGATTCTGGGCAAATCATTTAATCTCCCCATGTCTACAAAATTAATATGGCCTTGTGTAATGTGACTGGTGCGCATGTAAAGTGCTCCAATACCTTCGGGTCGGGCTTTTTGTGCTATATAAAATTAATTTATATAAAATTATTAAATTATATAAAAACATATGGTTATGAAGGCACTTCCTTGCTCCCTCATCTACCCATTACAATGCACTGCTTCTTACTAAAGGTAACTCACCACACTGGATATTAAAACTCTACACAACCAATCTGCACTGCATTGTACCATGGAGATACCAACCTATCATAATGCATGACGTCCTCAGGACCACCCTAAGCTGGATCATAGAAATGCCAACTCATTTGAAAACACATAAACCTTCTGTTGTGAAGGCAAGTCAATAAAATGATGATGAACAATTAGTCTGAAGTTCTGACTTCAAATTTGTTCTCTTCTGTAAGCAGTGGTCATAGCCTTGTGCACCTAGTACTAGCAGGCAACGCCTGTTTTAGGTTATCTTCAAAATGTATGCTGTTTTTAACAGCAGTTCAATATACAAACCAGCTAAAGTGGGTTTGGAAAAAATGAAAGGAAAAGGATCAGGCTTTCTACAGAAAATTTGAAAATAATTGAGGAATTATATTCAACAATTTGAAGGCCTTGCTCGAATGTTTTAATTATATCTTACAAGATCCACTTTAAGATGGTTTTAAGGTTGACAATTACAAAGCCAATCATCAGATTATTGATGAATAAATCTATCTATAATGGGCCATATCTGGAGGTACATATTTTGTCATGTGGTCTCAGGGTACGCATACGACCCAGATGTAATCGGAAAAGCTAAACACGGAGAGGAGTTACACTGGAACTAATCACTGGAAAGATATTTTTCACTTTGTCAAAAGACCATACAATATTCTTAGCCTTTCTTCTATGATAGAGGGCAATTACATCCCGCTGGAAATCCACAACAGCGACCTCCATCCTGTTGTGGCGATCCACAATGCCGAGATTGTCGTAAACTGAAAGTAAAGCCCTCCACAGGGAAGAGAACAGGGGCCAGCAGAAATATCTGATTGCGGAGGAATGGGATGAGCTTTGGATGCCATTGACCGAAAGCTCCTTGATAAGATCACCTATCTTGGTATCCTCTGACTAAACACTAATCCAAACAATAGCCCCCAAGCACTCTAGACCGCTGAACCGACTTCAACAGTTTCTGAGGCCGCCCTTCTGGTGCTCGTAAAAGGCAGCCACTCCCCCTAGCTGCCATGGGGGGGCACCCCCACTTCCCCCTATCTTCTCCCCCTTCTCCTCTGAGGCTACCTTGTCAGGGCAAGTATCCACATATGAATTGATCGGACAGCATACCCTCAAAACACCCTCCCCCTGCCCCCATTTCGCCACTCATGTCTACTGGATGCAGTCATAGACCAAAGCACCCCCTCCTCCCCCACCTTCCCCCCTGGACTTGCTTTTCCCCTTTGTCAGACTCTGGTATGTTCATAGTTCCCATGAGGACTGGACTGTTCCTATGAGGCACAGGGTCAAGACTGATTTGCATATGGCCAGGTCTAAACTGGGGTGGCATGGTGAGCAAAAGAATGATGGATTTAACCCAGATCTCTTGACTGGGGGTGAATGTTTTGATTTGTTCTGCATTCCGTCCATCAATTGTGTGTCTTTTGCTTTCTCGCCCTAAGTGCGCCGGATATGCCCAGACGTGGGTCCCGGGCTCACTGTGCCACTGGATTCAAGCTATCCTGGCTGAAGAGGGGTGAAACCCTGAAACCGGTCCTAGGATGCTTGTTTCCGGTCCAGGGAGGACCTGGCTTGGCAGTTCGGGCTGGACTGTTCCCATGAGGCACAGGGTCAAGACTGATTTGCATATGGCCAGGTCTAAACTGGGGTGGCATGGTGAGCAAAAGAATGATGGATTTAACCCAGATCTCTTGACTGGGGGTGAATGTTTTAATTTGTTCTGCATTCCGTCCATCAATAGTGTGTCTTTTGCTTTCTCGCCCTAAGTGCGCCGGGTAAGCCCAGACGTGGGTCCCGGGCTCACTGTGCCACTGGATTCAAGCTATCCTGGCTGAAGAGGGGTGAAACCCCGAAACCGGTCCTAGGATGCTTGTTTCCGGTCCAGGGAGGACCTGGCTTGGCAGTTCGGGCTGGATTGTTCCCATGAGGCACAGGGTCAAGACTGATTTGCATATGGCCCGGTCTAAACTGGGGTGGCATGGTGAGCAAAAGAATGATGGATTTAACCCAGATCTCTTGACTGGGGGTGAATGTTTTGATTTGTTCTGCATTCCGTCCATCAATTGTGTGTCTTTTGCTTTCTCGCCCTAAGTGCACCGGGTATGCCCAGACGTGGGTCCCGGGCTCACTGTGCCGCTGGATTCAAGCTATCTTGGCTGAAGAGGGGTGAAACCCCGAAACCGGTCCCTAGGATGCTTGTTTCCGGTCAAGGAGGACCTGGCTTGGCAGTTCGGGCTGGACTGTTCCCATGAGGCACAGGGTCAAGACTGATTTGCATATGGCCAGGTCTAAACTGGGGTGGCATGGTGAGCAAAAGAATGATGGATTTAACCCAGATCTCTTGACTGGGGGTGAATGTTTTGATTTGTTCTGCATTCCGTCCATCAATTGTGTGTCTTTTGCTTTCTCGTCCTAAGTGCGCTGGGTATGCCCAGACGTGGGTCCCGGGCTCACTGTGCCACTGGATTCAAGCTATCCTGGCTGAAGAGGGGTGAAACCCCGAAACCGGCCCTAGGATGCTTGTTTCCGGTCCAGGGAGGACCTGGCTTGGCAGTTCGGGCTGGACTGTTCCCATGAGGCACAGGATCAAGACTGATTTGCATATGGCCAGGTCTAAACTGGGGTGGCATGGTGAGCAAAAGAATGATGGATTTAACCCAGATCTCTTGACTGGGGGTGAATGTTTTGATTTGTTCTGCATTCCATCCATCAATTGTGTGTCTTTTGCTTTCTCGCCCTAAGTGCGCCGGGTATGCCCAGACGTGGGTCCCGGGCTCACTGTGCCACTGGATTCAAGCTATTCTGGCTGAAGAGGGCTGAAACCCCGAAACTGGTCCTAGGATGCTTGTTTCTGGTCCAGGGAGGACCTGGCTTGGCAGTTCGGGCTGGACTGTTCCAATGAGGAACAGGGTCAAGACTGATTTGCATATGGCCAGGTCTAAACTGGGGTGGCATGGTGAGCAAAAGAATGATGGATTTAACCCAGATCTCTTGACTGGGGGTGAATGTTTTGATTTGTTCTGCATTCCGTCCATCAATTGTGTGTCTTTTGCTTTCTCACCCTAAGTACGCCGGGTATGCCCAGACGTGGGTCCCGGGCTCACTGTGCCACTGGATTCAAGCTATCCTGGCTGAAGAGGGGTGAAACCCCGAAACCGGTCTTAGGATGCTTGTTTCCGGTCCAGGGAGGACCTGGCTTGGCAGTTCGGGCTGGACTGTTCCCATGAGGCACAGGGTCAAGACTGATTTGCATATGGCCAGGTCTAAACTGGGGTGGCATGGTGAGCAAAAGAATGATGGATTTAACCCAGATCTCTTGACTGGGGGTGAATGTTTTGATTTGTTCTGCATTCCGTCCATCAATTGTGTGTCTTTTGCTTTCTCGCCCTAAGTGCGCCGGGTATGCCCAGACGTGGGTCCCGGGCTCACTGTGCCACTGGATTCAAGCTATCCTGGCTGAAGAGGGGTGAAACCCGAAACCGGTCCTAGGATGCTTGTTTCCGGTCCAGGGAGGACCTGGCTTGGCAGTTCGGGCTGGACTGTTCCCATGAGGCACAGGGTCAAGACTGATTTGCATATGGCCAGGTCTAAACTGGGGTGGCATGGTGAGCAAAAGAATGATGGATTTAACCCAGATCTCTTGACTGGGGGTGAATGTTTTGATTTGTTCTGCATTCCGTCCATCAATTGTGTGTCTTTTGCTTTCTCGCCCTAAGTGCGCCGGGTATGCCCAGACGTGGGTCCCGGGCTCACTGTGCCACTATATTCAAGCTATCCTGGCTGAAGAGGGGTGAAACCCCGAAACCGGTCCTAGGATGCTTGTTTCCAGTCCAGGGAGGACCTGGCTTGGCAGTTCGGGCTGGACTGTTCCCATGAGGCACAGGGTCAAGACTGATTTGCATACGGCCAGGTCTAAACTGGGGTGGCATGGTGAGCAAAAGAATGATGGATTTAACCCAGATCTCTTGACTGGGGGTGAATGTTTTGATTTGTTCTGCATTCCATCCATCAATTGTGTGTCTTTTGCTTTCTCGCCCTAAGTGCGCCGGGTATGCCCAGACTTAGGTCCCAGGCTCACTGTGCCACTGGATTCAAGCTATCCTGGCTGAAGAGGGGTGAAACCCCGAAACCGGTCCTAGGATGCTTGTTTCCGGTCCAGTGAGGACCTGGCTTGGCAGTTCGGGCTGGACTGTTCCCATGAGGCACAGGGTCAAGACTGATTTGCATATGGCCAGGTCTAAACTGGGGTGGCATGGTGAGCAAAAGAATGATGGATTTAACCCAGATCTCTTGACTGGGGGTGAATGTTTTGATTTGTTCTGCATTCCGTCCATCAATTGTGTGTCTTTTGCTTTCTCGCCCTAAGTGCGCCGGGTATGCCCAGACGTGGGTCCCGGGCTCACTGTGCCACTGGATTCAAGCTATCCTGGCTGAAGAGGGGTGAAACCCCGAAACCGGTCCTAGGATGCTTGTTTCTGGTCCAGGGAGGACCTGGCTTGGCAGTTCGGGCTGGACTGTTCCCATGAGGCACAGGGTCAAGACTGATTTGCATATGGCCAGGTCTAAACTGGGGTGGCATGGTGAGCAAAAGAATGATGGATTTAACCCAGATTTCTTGACTGGGGGTGAATGTTTTGATTTGTTCTGCATTCCGTCCATCAATTGTGTGTCTTTTATGTTCATAGTTGGTTCCTATACTAGATCGTTTTTTAACTAATGGATACACATATTACTCGCTGACACTATACATTTCTATTAGCGCGGACCCACAAATTCAAGCCTATTATAATGAATGTCTAATAATCAATGTATTTATTTATATATTTATTTTGGAGTTTTATATAGCGCTGGCAAGACCTGAGGGTATCAGAGCGCTTTACAACATGTAACAAAGAAGTAATCAAACAAAAGAAGTGACCATAGTAGAGTATAGTGATTCGTGACGAGTAAAGTTCAAACACACAGAGTAGCAAATCAGACGTAATGATCCGTGACGTGCACAGTTCAAACATAAAGAGTAACCGATAGACTCCATGATTCGAGACAACTCCAGATCGGTGAGGGGGAGCACCGGAGCGAGACGAGAGGTGAGAGAGGTATCGGTCCTCTAAACAGAGTGAATGTATACTGCAGTGTGCGGGATTCGATGTGGAGCGTCAGCTATCCATTCGGAAGAGTTCGGTTGAGGAAAAGGTCTTTGAGCTGGCTTTTGAATTTTGGAAAGGAGGGGTTAGTCCTGATATGAACTGGGATGGCGTTCCAAATTTTGGGCGCATTTCCAGAGAAGGAGCGTGATGAGGCTTTATGTTTGTGAGTTTTTGGCTGGATGAGAAGTAGAGTGTTAGTACTCCTTAGGTTCCTTGACTGACCGGCTTTGTTTAGTTTGGCGGCCAGGTATGCAGGTTTGCCGGTATGCAGGGCTTTGTGAGTGAGACAGGCTGTTCTGAAGCTGGCACGCATTTCGGTTGGTATCCATTTTAGCTCTCTGAGAGCAGGAGTGATGTGTTCATATTTGTTTACTCCAGTGACCATCCTGGCTGCTGCATTTAGAGTTGTTCTGAGGGGGGCAAGGTGGGATTTTGCTGTGCCTGTGAGGGTTGCGTTTCCGTAGTCCAATCTGGACAGAACCAAGGATTGGGTGGCTTGTTTGAGGTCATTGGGGGGGATGAATGGCTTTATTTTGTTGAGCAGTTTTAGGTTGATGAACGCGCTCTTGGCGGTATTTTTGATGTGTTTGACCATGTCTAGATTAGGGTCCAAAGTGATTCCCAGTGATTTTACAGAGTCTGCTGGGATGAGGCTGCAGTTTAGAGCATCAATGGTTTTTAGCCATTCTGTGACTTGGGGGGGGTCTGTGCTTTGTTGGCTATGATGAGTATTTCCATTTTGTCCTGGTTTAGTTTCAGGTGGTTGAGGGATAACCAGTGTTGGATTTCTTTCAGGGGGAGGTTTAGTCTTTGTATGTCTTCAATAGAGGAAGTTTCAAGGTAGATCTGGGTATCGTCTGCATATAGGTGGAAGGGGATGTTGGCTTTGTTGAGTATCTTGGTGAGTAGCTCCATGTAGATATTGAATAGTGCCAGGGAAAGAACTGATCCTTGCGGAACTCCCTTGTTTACGGGGAGTAAGTCTGACGTATTGTTTTTAATTTTTATTCTTTGGGTACGGTTCTGCAGGAAGGAGGAGAACCACTGTATTACCACCTCGTCTGCTCCGACCCTTTCCCGTAGTACATTAATGAGCAGTTTGTGATCAACTGTGTCGAAGGCTGCCAATAAGTCCAGGAGGATGAGTAGGCAGCATCGATCATTGTCAAGTGACTTGTGAATGTCATCTATGACATTCAGGATCGCTGTCTCAGTGCTGCAACCTTTTCTGAAGCTTGATTGGTGAGGATCTAGGAAGTTGTTGCTTTCGATGTGTTGTGTTAATTGCAGGAGGACACATCTTTCTAAGATTTTTGCTAGAAAAGGGAGATTAGATACAGGCCTGAAGTTGTTGAGATCATTGGGATCGGAGCCTGTTTTTTTTAAAAGTGGTGTGACTTGACCCATTTTGAGACAGTCTGGCATGACTTCGGTTCTTAGAGAGCTGTTTATAATCTTGGTCCACAGCGGGGCTAGGGTGAGATTGAGTTTCTTAGCTAGTTGCGCAGGGATAGGGTCCGAGAAGTGAGACGAGGGTTTGGAGCTGGTAATCAATTTAGAGATCTCTGCTTCTGAGATGGGGGCGAAGGATTTCCAGTTGTTGGGGGGTGGCTGGGTGGGTTGAGGTCTTCTTTACAGGGTGGAGGGCTTACGTTGGGTGCTTGGAGGTTGTTGTCCAAGGAGAGCTCAATCTTGTTGATCTTCTCATTGAAGAAGGTGGCAAAGTTGTTGCATAGTTCTGTGGAGGCCGTCACTGCGGAAGAGGGGGGCTTGGAGGTTTGTTGTCTGATGATATTAAAGAGTTCTTTGGGTCAATTTTTGGCATTGTTTAGTGCATCACAGAAGAAATAGGTTTTCTCATTCTTGATGTGTTTTTTATATTCCCTGCGTTCGGATTTGAGTAGGTCTAGGTGGGTTATTGACGGGTTGTTTCTCAAGAGTCTTTCTGCAGCTCTTAGTTGTCTTCTTTCCAAGTTTAGATCTGTGTTGAACCAGGATCATGAAGGAATAGTCCTGGTTTTTTTTAGTTTCAAGGGGGCAATCTGGTCGAGAATGGAGGTCATTGTGGAGTTGTAATGCGAGGTGAGGTCTGTTGTCGAAGGTTCATCTGCGGTGATGGGAAGGAGTGAGCTTACCCTTTCTTCCAGGTCGGTGTAGGGGATTTGTCTAAGATTTCTCACCCAGTGGAAGGATTCCTGTGAACGGGGTATGCGTTGGCATGATTGATTGATGTGGAATAGGATAATATGATGATCTGACCAGTCGACAGGGAGGATGTGGGCTATCGTAATTGTGTCTTCGTGGGCAATGATGGCATCGAGAATTGCACCCCTGTTATGGGTACGTTCGGTGCAGTGTTGGGTAAGATTGTAGTTGAGAAGAAGTTCGTTCAGGGATTGGGTCAGAGGGTTGTTTTTATCGTTCCAATGTAGGTTGAGGTCACCCAGTATTATGTTGTTGGAGTCTTGGAGAGAGCAGTGGGTTATCAGGTCTGAAAGGTGTTCTCCGAATGTAGGGGCATAGCCAGGAGGATGGTAGAGGAGATGGCAGACTAGTGTTTTGTTGTCACTCGTCTTAATGGTGGCGGTTAGGTGTTCAAATGAATTATATTTAAGGGAGTCTAATTCCGTTATAGAAATGTTGTTCTTGTGGATGATTGCAATGCCCCCACCTCGGAGTTTCGTTCTATCTTTATTGATGATTGAGAACCCCGGGGGGACGAGCATGTCCATGATTGGGGAGGAGGACTCATTTAGCCAGGTTTCTGCAATGAATGAGATGTCTATGTCGTTGGTGAGGATGGTTTCTGCCAGTTCGGTGGCATGTTTGTTGGCCGATCTACAATTAATGAGCATGCATTTGGTTGGCTCCTTGATGTTGAGTATCTTCGTTGTGGGAGTCCTGGGGACATTGGTGAGGACGGCTGGAGGCCTCAGTGTTTTGAGTGGGGGGCGTTCTCTTCCAAATCCCGTGATAACCTTGATTTTGGAACATGGGTTGACCGTTGAAGCGTCATAGGAGTTAGCAAGATCAATTGCCTCACTCATGGACATTGCTGCAGTTGTTTTTTTGGGTTTTAGATGTTTGCTCAGGGAGGGGGTAGTGGGCCAGCTGTTCCATTGATCCTTGGGTGATCTTGTGAGTTTAGTGGGGGCAATTGTGGGAGTAAGGTGAGGGCGTAGGGAAGGCTCCAGACGTGCAGAGAGGTAAGATAGGATATTGTTGATGCCCAGTATTGCGAGCTCCAATTTGTTTTCAAATATCGTCAGTCTCTGAGTCATGATCGAAGGGGAGGGGATGGTGGAGTTCAGGTTTTTGGTGTCCCGAGCGGGACTATCCAGGGAAGGGGGGAGCTTGCTAGTGAGAGAGTGTCTCACGGTGTAGGAGTTAACTGAATTGCCTTTGGGGGTGTTCGATGACATGAGGCGTGGCGTCATCTGTTGTGGTTCAAGCGTCAGCTTCTTGAGAGTCGGTGATATGTAAGGGTTGGGAGTCAATGGCTGGGAGTTGATTATGTTCGCTGCTGTTATGATCTCCTGTTGTCCCGTATTGTATAGCGACATTTACATTACTCAAATTTAATTTTGCATGATTGATGTTTCCATCAGAAAATGTAAATAAAAATGTAATTAAAAAAAAATCAAAAGACCATACAATCTGTGGCACAATCTACTGAGCTGTACCAAGAACAAATGCAAATAACTCTGTAAAAGATGTTCTCATCCTTTCAGCATATATATTTTTGTATTCTATAGTTTAACTGTTTGTGGCTCTATTATGACCATAAAAACGTTTTTAACCAAGATGTATCATTCTACTCATTATTCACACTACGCCAATTCCTTTTGAAATCCTTTTCCTTTTGGCTTTGTTGTTGCTTGTTTTTAGAGTTCTCATCACCAGAGCTATGCAGAACATTAATAGGTAGATGCTATATGCATTATACTTTGAAGAGGCACCACTTCAGTCAGAGAAATGTGTAAGTGATGATCAACAACCACAGACAAATATTATTACCACTCTGGCATATTATTGTATTTAAAGCACTTACAAGGGACATGATATATATATAAATTCATAGGTCCAAAAACTACGTCTAAATTTACTGTTTCTACAATTGCTTTTCTTTTTGGATGCTTTTGCAACTTATAGGGCCTGTTGGGCCTGTTTCGTCTGTAATAAGACATGAATCAGAGCGGATTATACACATCCAGCTATAGAGCTTGTTATTACTTTACAAGTTAAAGATTTGTAGGAATTTGTAAATAACTGATCCAAATCCTTGACTGATGCTGGTTGTTGAATTACTATGAAACTCTGGGATACTGGGATGTGAAAGTTTTTTTATAAACCTATTTCACAAGAAGCAATTACACTTCATATAAAAAAAGAGTGTTGTACCTAATTAAGGTTATGACGGTAAAACTCCCCCGTGTGTTTTTTTTGTAAATAGATACTTTAAAAAAAAGCCATTGATAGTATTGTGTGAGGTCCTTAGTGGATGATGCTATGTCACTATAACTTCAGAAAATCTTTCAAGGAAGTCCATATCAATCAATCAATCAATCAGGGAATTGTAAGCGCCAACTGTGCAGTCCAGCTTTTCAAAGAAATGCTCAGGTCCTGACTTTCACCACTCTAAGTGCCTGTCTGCCCTCTGCTCTTGATTTAATGCCAGAAGGCCGATGTTTGTGTAGCTTTCATTAATTCATATAGGAATACAATAAATTTGGCATATATGGAACAATAGTGTCATGCTTCCCTTTGGTGGGATTAGCATTAGACATGCATTGGACCCATCAGGAATATAAAGATATAGGGGCCGATTCCGATCTCGGTCGGAGGCGCACCCAATACCATTCGGTCGGGAAAAAAGCCATGTGAATGCCTGTTTCCCGACCGATCCGTACATCATACCGAACGAGTAAGTACGATGCGCACAACAGCATAGAATCCGGCCGAGTCGTACTCACCCAATCCAGGTCCTGTTCTCCGACCGAGGCGAATCCGGAAACGCAGAATCGAGTCGCACGGAAGGGAAAATGCAGCCCCGTCCGGCCGAACAAGTACGATGCGCTTTCCGTACGCGCCGAACCCGTCGCTACGCACGGCACGTCAAAGCATCCGGGAGAGGCACACATAAGCTCCGATTCGCGCCACAACACGATCCACGGCTACGAGGCGAACACGCCAGCGACGAGGACGACGCGAAGCAACGAGAAAGACGAACGACACGAACCAACCATGAATCCCTTCGTCCCGATCCTACCAATATTCTACATTTACTACCGGAACAGGCACGGACGCGTACGGCGCAGAAGGTAAGTCAGACACCAATCACAAAACACATACAACACGTACACGACACATCACACACACACAGAGGGATGCAGAATTTACTTACACCAGCAACAGCAGCACCATAGGGGCGGGATGCCCATCACCAATGCCACATATGCACACAGGGGCCTGGATGCGCACCACCACCACCACCCCTACCCAGGGGGGCCGGATGCCAACCACTACTACCACCCTTAGCCAGGGGGTGCCAGATGCCCACCACCACTACCACCCTTACCCAGGGGGCTGGATGCCTACCACTACTACCACCCTTAGCCAGGGGGTGCCAGATGCCCACCACCACTACCACCCTTACCCAGGGGTGCTGGATGCCTACCACAACTACCACCCTTACCCAGGGGGCTGGATGCCCACCACTACTACCACTCTTACCCAGGGGGCTGGATGCCTGCCACCACTACCACCCTTAGCCAGGGGGGGCTGGATGCCTACCACTACAACCACCCTTACCCAGGGGGGGCTGGATGCCTACCACTACTATCACCCTAAGCCAGGGGGGCTGGATGCCTACCACTACTACCACCCTTAGCCATGGGGGTGCCAGATGCCTACCACTACTACCACCCTTACCCAGGGGGACTGGATGCCTACCACTACTATCACCCTAAGCCAGGGGGCTGGATGCCTACCACTACTACCACCCTTAGCCATGGGGGTGCCAGATGCCTACCACTACTACCACCCTTACCCAGGGGGCTGGATGCCTACCACTACTACCACCCTTAGCCAGGGGGTGCCAGATGCCCACCACCACTACCACCCTTACCCAGGGGGCTGGATGCCTACCACAACTACCACCCTTACCCAGGGGGTGCCAGATGCCCAACACCACTACCACCCTTACCCAGGGGGGCTGGATGCCTACCACTAATATCACCCAAAACCAGGGGGCTGGATGCCTACCACTACTACCACCCTTAGCCATGGGGGTGCCAGATGCCCACCACTACTACCACCCTTAGCCAGGGGGCTGGATGCCTACCACTACTACCACCCTTACCCAGGGGGGCTGGATGCCTACCACTACTATCACCCTAAGCCAGGGGGCTGGATGCCCACCACTACTACCACCCTTACCCAGGGGGCTGGATGCCTACCACAACTACCACCCTTACCCAGGGGGCTGGATGCCTACCACTACTACCACCCTTAGCCAGGGGGTGCCAGATGCCCACCACCACTACCACCCTTACCCAGGGGAGCTGGATGCCTACCACTACTACCACCCTTACCCAGGGGGGGCTGGATGCCTACCACTACAATCACCCTAAGCCAGGGGGGCTGGATGCCTACCACTACTACCACCCTTAGCCATGGGGGTGCCAGATGCCTACCACTACTACCACCCTTACCCAGGGGGGGCTGGATGCCTACCACTACTATCACCCTAAGCCAGGGGGGCTGGATGCCTACCACTACTACCACCCTTAGCCTGCGGGTGCCAGATGCCTACCACTACTACCACCCTTACCCAGGGGGCTGGATGCCTACCACTACTACCACCCTTAGCCAGGGGGTGCCAGATGCCCACCACCACTACCACCCTTACCCAGGGGGCTGGATGCCTACCACTACTACCACCCTTACCCAGGGGGCTGAATGCCTACCACTACTATCACCCTAAGCCAGGGGGCTGGATGCCCACCACTACTACCACCCTTACCCAGGGGGCTGGATGCCTACCACAACTACCACCCTTACCCAGGGGGCTGGATGCCTACCACTACTACCACCCTTAGCCAGGGGGTGCCAGATGCCCACCACCACTACCACCCTTACCCAGGGGGCTGGATGCCTATCACTACTACCACCCTTACCCAGGGGGGGCTGGATGCCTACCACTACAATCACCCTAAGCCAGGGGGGCTGGATGCCTACCACTACTACCACCCTTAGCCATGGGGGTGCCAGATGCCTACCACTACTACCACCCTTACCCAGGGGGGGCTGGATGCCTAACTGCTATCACCCTAAACCAGGGGGGCTGGATGTCTACCACTACTACCACCCTTAGCCATGGGGGTGCCAGATGCCTACCACTACTACCACCCTTACCCAGGGGGGGCTGGATGCCTACCACTACTACCACCCTTAGCCAGGGGGGTGCCAGATGCCCACCACCACTACCACCCTTACCCAGGGGGCTGGATGCCTACCACTACTACCACCCTTACCCAGGGGGCTGGATGCCTACCACTACTATCACCCTAAGCCAGGGGGCTGGATGCCTACCACTACTACCACCCTAAGCCAGGGGGCTGGATGCCTACCACTACTACCACCCTTAGCCATGGGGGTGCCAGATGCCCACCACCACCACCATCCTTAGCCAGGGGGGGCTGGATGCCTACCACTACTACCACCCTTACCCAGGGGGGGCTGGATGCCTACCACTACTATCACCCTAAGCCAGGGGGCTGGATGCCCACCACTACTACCACCCTTACCCAGGGGGCTGGATGCCTACCTCTACTACCACCCTTACCCAGGGGGCTGGATGCCTGTCACTACTACCACCTCTACCCATGGGGGGCTGGATGCCTACCACCAACACCACCCCCACTCATAGGATGGACAATGCATGACACAACCAGCACACCACAACCTAGGGAATGCAAGAAAAAGACATCCCCCAACACCATGACAAGCGTGTGTAGACTGTGTCAAATGCCTACAACACTGAACATGACTTTGAACATACAATGTGACCCCCTATCACATGTGCCACACATATATGTGTGTGGCCCCCACAATGCAAGCAGGCCATGACCATTGTGGCAATGGGGTCCAAACCCCATCATCACAGTGACCAAAATGTAAGTGTGGGGTCCATAGCTGAAGCACATTTTGAACAGTGTGGCAATGGGGTCCAAACCCCCATCATCACAGTGACCAAAATGTAAGTGTGGGGTCCATAGCTGAAGCACATTTTGAACATTGTGGCAATGGGGTCCAAACCCCCATCATCACAGTGACCAAAAGGTAAGTGTGGGGTCCATAGCTGAAGCACATTTTGAACAGTGTGGCAATGGGGTCCAAACCCCCATCATCACAGTGACCAAAAGGTAAGTGTGGGGTCCATAGCTGAAGCACATTTTGAACAGTGTGGCAATGGGGTCCAAACCCCCATCATCACAGTGACCAAAATGTAAGTGTGGGGTCCATAGCTGAAGCACATTTTGAACATTGTGGCAATGGGGTCCAAACCCCCATCATCACAGTGACCAAAAGGTAAGTGTGGGGTCCATAGCTGAAGCACATTTTGAACAGTGTGGCAATGGGGTCCAAACCCCCATCATCACAGTGACCAAAAGGTAAGTGTGGGGTCCATATCTGAAGCACATTTTGAACATTGTGGCAATGGGGTCCAAACCCCCATCATCACAGTGACCAAAATGTAAGTGTGGGGTCCATAGCTGAAGCACATTTGAACATTGTGGCAATGGGGTCCAAACCCCCATCATCACAGTGACCAAAAGGTAAGTGTGGGGTCCATAGCTGAAGCACATTTTGAACAGTGTGGCAATGGGGTCCAAACCCCCATCATCACAGTGACCAAAATGTAAGTGTTGACAAAGAAAAAGCTGCAATTGCCAAACTGCATGGATGATTCCTGGTCACAGAACATAAAACACATCAGTGGCAAGGTAGTGCATGTGTCCCATTGCAACATAAATTGGGGGAGGCAAATACTGCAGTGCAAATAAGACATACCTTTGGCCATGTGCAGACAAACAACACCCCTGACACTGTCAACATTCATCAATGACACAATGACAGAAGTGACCATCAGAATGCAGACCCACATATTTGCACCAATGGGCACACAAATGCAGATACCCTGTGGAGACTGTAGATGTGAGGTGAACAGATACCATACCATGGCAGCAATGGGACACACAAACCATGATCATTGTGCTGACTGATGACCTAGGAGTCCCAGGGACAGCAGGGGAAACCCACCAAACTACATACAGCCAATGGCACACCTAAGATATGCCAATGCAGTGGTGCAGATGCACAAACACAAACAGGCAGACCCACACTGCACATCAAACACAACAGGTGAGGGGAGGGGGGTGCCAGTGTCCCCAGGCAACCACACAACACATGAGGAGGCCTGAATACCAATTATACAGATGTACATACAGTGCCACACAAAGGTAACTCATGGATCCAAATCCCCTATGTGGGCAATCAGGCATTGTCAGATGAGAGGGAGCACAAATCACACATGTCACACAGGCACGTAGGAACAGCAACTGACACAGCAAGACACAGACACACCACAGCACTACCCCCAGGGCCCCCACATTGTGGTGACCCTGGGCTGCATTACAATCCCACTGTGATGACAAAGCTAAATGTCGTTCACACTGTGAACCACAGTCTTGTGTCCTGAGCAACAAACTACCATCACACCTACACAAGCACAAATCAATCAGCACGGCCAGTAAGCCAAGGCCAACATGGAGGCAGGGGTCTAGCCGGGCAACAACTCTCATCTGCACACACTCAACACCACACACCTCGACCTCCAACAATGTGCAGCAGTGAAGCACACATGCACTGGTGACATTGCACATGCACCCATGACAATTCCAGGGTGGTGGGTGGGAACCAAGGTGCAGAAACACATCACACATGGCCACTCAACAAGACTCCTGAATGTCTGACACACTGCACACTACGCTGTACATGGACATGACGGCAATACCACACCAACCAATGGGATCCCAGCCACAGTCACACACCAATGAAGAAGCCAAGGTCACCCACAAAGAACACACATAGACAACAACCAACATTGCAGCCCGGACCCTGAGGAGTGCCAGCAGTCACACACACAACGTGTCACAATCACTGAAAGATAACACAAACTGGAAATCACATGACAGGTGCAAACAACAAGTGCCAAGGGGAAACCTGACTGTGACCCATCTGCGTCTGCACACAAACTCAGCCCTGACAGCAAACACACCTATGGGTGACACCCTGATGACCAGTAATGTGCCATGCACCCACATCACAGAGAACCCAGGGAGAAGACTTTGGGGGAACATAGGTCAACTCAGCAAGCATCACAAACAGGTACAACACTAGGGATCACAGCATGCACAGCTAAACGGAAGTGAACACACAGACATGCTCATACAACACACACCTTGGGCGCAGGCAATGTCACAGGAGTACACACTGCCATGAGGGGACTCCACTCCTGTGTGAGGAAAGCTGTGCCATATGTTGCCTCAGTAGGGCCCCATCATGTCAGCTGAGCACTTGGACACACAATCAACAATTAGCACCAAATGAAGGCTCCTGTCACATCAGCCTGGTCATGGAAGTGCCAACGAAATCATCAGCACAGATGCAACACACTTGTATAGCAATGTTGCACTGACAACACAGATGAGTCCTTCCCCATTGATGCCCAAACCTGCATGTCCAGTGGAGATGGCCACACGGTCAGGGAAGTAGACGAATTGAACAATGGCAGTCACAACAGATGTGCAGGGATGGAAGCCACAGATGTGAAATTGCTAATGTAAGTAGGAAATCCCATTGCCAAATACTGAACACATGACACCTTCAGATGCTGCTATGGATGACATGGATACACCACAGGATAGGACACATTCCCCCTGGACCACATGTGTTCCTGCACAGTAACACTTCATTATCATGAGACCAAATATCACCATCACTGCAGCAAGGGCATGGTTAGCATCATCAACAACATGTACATCAGAAGCATAAGCACTAGAGAACAGAAAGTTGCTTTATTCAGCATATGTGTGTTTAAAAGTGAAAGTCCATAAAAAACACAAAGGCCAATGGCCAGTCCATTGTCAAAGTCCAAACAGGGTGACAGTGGCAGATGTCACCCTACGCATGCCTGCACTGCACAAAACCAGGGACAATCCGCTAGGAGGGGCAACCGGGGGGGCAGGCCAGGCACCGCAGGGACAGGATCAGGGCTCACCAGGAGGAGGCAGGGAAGGGGTGGTGGGTGCTGGAGAGCCACTGACAACTGCAGTGGAGGTGTCTGACATGGTGTGTGCCGGCACAACTGGGGGCATGACTCAGATGTTGTGGGTGCCGGCACGACTGCAGTGGACCCTGCAGATGGAGTGGACAGGTCCGCCACTGCAGTGCCCAAGTCAGACAGGGTGGTAGTGGACTCCACTGCAGTGCCTACCACCAGGGGAGGAGAATGGGGAACAGGCAAGGTGGGCTGGACAGAGGGGGAGGACACCCTCACCACATCAGTGGCATAGACAAGCGCAGCGGGGGGTGTGGTGCCGGGAGAGCAAGTGGCAGGGGGAGAAGGCCGGATCCTCTTGGGGATGGTATATCTGTGGGTGGGGGAACCTGGGGCAGGGTGTGGAGTGGGGGCCTGAGGGATGGAGGAAGGAGACCTGGTGCCTGAGCTGCAGGGCGGCGGCGGGGTCTTGCTCTTACGACTCCGGGGGGACTTGCGGGTGGGGGCCTCAGTCTGTCTGTGCCTGGGGGAGGGTGTCCGGGGGCGAGGGGCACTCTGCTCCGTGTGGGTGGGCTTCCTCTTCCCCCTGAATGCTGTATCAGCTGGATCGGAGGGGAAGAGGCCGAGGTCACTGAGGAAGAGCCGCTGGGTCTTTGGGGTTGCAGGTGAGGCAACGGAGGGTGCTTTGGAGGGAGAGGCAACTGAGGACTGCGCAGTGCTCGTGGATGCGTGTGTGTGTTCCAGGGCCCCATCCCCTGTGAGTCTGGTTTCAGTCCCCTGACTGTGCGTGCGTGTGCGTTTTGTTTGTGGCGTGTGTGTCTGTGTGCTGGACGTGTGTGTGCTGGTGTGTGCCTGTGCCGGTGTGTGTGTGCTTGGGACGGGTAAGGTGCTGGGGAGTGTGGATGGAGCAGAGGCAGGAGGGGTGAGGGACTGTCTGAGAAGGGACACTGCTGCCGTCAGGGAGGAGTCCATGGAACTATTGCCCCTCTGTAGGTCAGACATGCCCGATGAGATGCCCTCCATGAATGACACCAGCTGAGTCAACAGAGCGGTGTGCGCATGGAGGACACTCAGCATGGCTGTCTGCCCTACATGGAGCTGGCGAAGGAGGTACACAGACTCCTCACTCAGGGCAGCAGGGGACACAGGGGCAGGGGGTGCGGTGCCTGGCCCAAAGGAGACACGCTCCCGAACATGGGAGCCTCCACGGACCTGGGGAATGGGAGCCGATGGGAGGGCGGTGGTGGTGCTGGTGGTGGCGGGGACAGCAACACTAGCTGGGGTGTGGTGGCTGCTGACACCCGCCTCCATAAGGGAGTCATCCTCCGAGCCGCTGTGGTCCTCAGCTGAGGTGGATGCTGCTGAGGACTCCTCGGTGTGGCTCCCCTCGCCCTCCGTGCCACTGGGTCCCTCCGACCACTCCTCGGCTGCTGACCCAGTCTGGCTCTCCGGCTCTTCCTGGTCCATGGAGCTGTCCCCTTCCGTGGCCGTGGATGTATCTGCAAACAATGGGGAAACAGACAGACATCAGTCACCTGCACCAAACGCACACACCACTGTGAGCACAGCACATTACAGAGCAAGCCCTGGCATCATTAGTTGAACATTGCTAAAAGTGCCCTAACTGAACAGGAGAAGCCAATTGTCAGTCTGATGCCAACCATGGCACTCACATCCCACATGGCCTTGCACCCATCTGTCTGGTGTCTGTTGGATAGCAACACCCCAGTGTGGACACATGCACCACCTACACAGTAGTTGGACAGTGCAGAGGACACGGTGTAACATGTGGACATGCACACATCACAACTCTTGCCACTGAGTCAGTACAGGTTTCCGGATGAAAGGGATGCCCAGAGTCAAATAGGAAATGCATGTGATGCATACCAGCGACAGACACCATGATGCACCCATGTCCTGATAGCCATCGCCACAATGGTGTGCATGTAGCACATGTCACTCCCCTGCAGGATCACCAATAAGTAGACACATGCCATGGCGGAGGCATGACTGCTAAGTCATACATCACTGTCTCAGTGATGTATGACTTGGCAGCCAGACAACAACACTCTGCACTGTGTCACAATAGTAGGTCATGGGGAATGCAAGTCCTGGAGCTGCACAAGTGCACATGTACATCCCCCACACAACACATCATCTTAACCCTCATCTGTCCAGGTCATACCGATTGGACATATGGGAGACCTGTGACACTACCCTCTGAACCTGAGCCCCTCACAATCTGCTGTGAATGGGAAACAGCTGCCTGAACTTCACATTCGCATACCCCAGTCTGCACGGGCAGCTGATCAAACACCTATGTGACACACAAGTATCGTCTCCTATGGTCACATCTCCAGTGGCATGCTGAGCCCCAACCGAGAAACACCCCAGCAGTCCTGGCAACAAATCCACAGCACACTGACACAGAGGCAGACACCTGAGGGGTCAAATCACTGCGCACAATGAGCCAGCTGATACACGGGAGTGGGAGTACAGGTGTATTGGATGGGCTGGAGTAGGCATGACTGTCCTGCCCCACATGAATGAGGGATGAGCCCTGGACAGTGATAGCTGGCTATGTATGTGTGACACACATAATCTGCACACTCCTGGGGCCCAAACATTGTTCCCACCCGCTGCATGGGTGTGTACCAGATACCCCAGGCACATGTGGTGGCTCAGCTCAGCAAGTGGACCGCATATCAAAGCAACACGCAGATTACATGTCCGAACACAGGCGTTGTGTGAACAATGGACCCACCCATGATGCCCACAACAGAGTCAGGGAAACAGATGCTGTCCCCCACCTTGAGTGAAGCAAACTGCAAGGACACAGTCCCAAGTGACACAATTCCCTGAATGTAAGGGCCACACCTGGGTATCAGATGAGGAGTGGGCAGTGCACAATAGAGGGACATGGCTCCTGGACAACATGACTGCTGTACTGTGGCAGTTTAACCAGGCCAGAGGAGGGCACATAGCATGTAATACAGAGTTCACAGTGCAGTCTTTGACTCACCCCCTCCTTGCTGCTGTCTGGCCTTCAGCTGCCCATCCAGGTCTGGAAACACCACCGCCAGGATCTGGAGCATGTGGGGGTCAGGGTCCGTGTACCGCCCCTCCTGCGAGGAGGCGACAGCTTCAGCTGGACCCGTGCAATCCTCCGGGTCCAGCCCCGAAGGTCCTGCCACCTCTTCTGGCAGTTGCGGATCCGGCGCTTGTAGACCCCCACGGACCGGACAGCCCAGACGATGTCCTTCCAGATCTCCTGCTTCCGATGGGCATTAACCTGTGAGGATGACAAAGTGAAAAGGCCATAACTACACATGCAACATATCCGTGCATGACACAGTTGTATATACATGTCTCAATCACAGGGGCACATGATGTACACAGGCAGTGCAACGCTGCCCATGGACAGTTTGCCAGAAGTCACTACATGGTATCATTGCATGGGAAGTAAAACCTTGTTCAAATGCACTGTCACTGCACCATACCTGTCCAGTGCATGTCACTACACACTATGGGGGGTGACAACTACTCAGTGAGCCTGCTAGCCAATGGTGTGCAGACTTTCAGCCTTGCTAGTCAGACAAAATGCACATTCAGAAAGGCAGTGCACAGAACACTCACCTGCTCACCTGCTCCCCTGGTGTCCCATACTGTGGAAGTAGGCTGTCCATCAGGGCCTGGTTCTCCTCAAGGCTGAAGGCTGGGGCTCTCTCCACAGTACGTGCCATTGCAGGGTCCAGAGGGGGCAGAGACAGCAGCAGTGCAGTGGCAGATGTCGTCCTGGAGCATGTAGTGCAGGCAAGTGAGCTCTCAGGGGAACAGCCAGCAATATATATGTGCTGCAGAGGCAGATACTGTCCCATGTGTCCAAAGTGATATGTCCAAGTCGTTTGCATCTTCTGAATCTGGCCAATCCATGGAATAGCAGCACCAATACACGCCCACAGCATCCTTCAAATCTTCAACTTTATGACATACATGATTTTGCAACATTGTTGTGGGTGACCAACTGAATTTCCAGCAACCGACTCGTTCGAATTTCGAAAACACGTCCGTTGCCAGGCTAGGCCATTGACAATGGGTGCGCACCGATCGGTCCATTGCTGTTCAACGCGTACAGGGGTACAACGCGTACCCGCACACATTGAATGCAATGGGCCGGCCGGGTGCACCGATCGGTCCATTGCTGTTCAACGCGTACAGGGGTACAACGCGTACCCGCACACATTGAATGCAATGGGCCGGCCGGGTGCACCGATCGGTCCATTGCTGTTCAACGCGTACAGGGGTACAACGCGTACCCGCACACATTGAATGCAATGGGCCGGCCGGTTGCACCGATCGGTCCATTGCTGTTCAACGCGTACAGGGGTACAACGCGTACCCGCACACATTGAATGCAATGGGCCGGCCGGGTGCACCGATCGGTCCATTGCTGTTCAACGCATTCCTGTACAAGTGACTGGCATATGTCACCATGCCTGTCTCAGATAAACATATGCCAGCCACAGATAGCTCCCAGGGAGTGAGGGGCACACCTACATCACGACAGCCTGTCCAAACTGTATCATAAGGCATGTAAGGCTGCATTTGCTATTGTGTGTATGTTGGTGTACATGTTGTCCTGTGGGTGTCGCCTGGGGGCAGCCACCCCCAGGCTGTGCACGTGTTCATGGGGACAGGATCCTGGGTGTTACGTGTACATGACCACTGTGATGTGCAACTGTTCATATCTGTGCATGTGCCATGGTCACATTTCACGGTGGTGTATGTGTATGTCATGTCACATACCCCGTGAGTCCCATGTGGGACGGTATGTTTGAGCCAGGGTGTCCCAGTGACACAATAGTGATGGTCCTCCACAGTCTGTGTGCATGTAGTGTTTACAATGTCTCTGATTTCATGTGCACAATGGGAGACAGTCTCCACATCCACGTTGTGTGTGCATGGACTTTGATGTTGTGTGTGTCACAGACGTCCATGTCTGTCCTGCAGTGGCAAGTGGGACCACTACCTGTGGGGGTCATGGTTGTTTTGCTGTGGTGTATACATGATACTCCATGTAATGCCAGTGTCCATGTGGCAATAGAGGGTCCCTGGGAATGTACCTGTCATTGAGCTGTGATGCCTGGGGCACATCTGTCCTCACATGTCACTGTGGGGGTGATTGTGACATGGCAGCAGGAGATGGGAACTGTGACACGGCCTCATGATATCCAATGGGCCAACCTGGGACTTATTGATGCCACTTGTTGAACCGTGATGACAGATGTTGGCCATGTATGTACCATACATGTCCTTACGGAACTGCACACTTCATGTAGTTGTGCCTCATAATGATGTATGATGTGATATTGAGTGTGTTCAATGCCGCATATGTGGGGTGACTGACAATCTTGCTTTCTTCTCCTCTGCACTGCAGGGCTCCTGCTGTCCATAGACCATTCCCAGACCTGGCAACGATGGTGGAACGGGACAGCATCCGACGGTACCGCTTCACCAGGCAGCTGATTGAGGATTTGGCAGTGCAGTTGGCCCCACATTTGCAGCCTGGCCGGCCGAATCCTACAGCGCTGACCCCCAAGGTGAAGGTGATGGCAGCCCTACACTTCTTTGCCACCGGTACCTTCCAACATACTGTGGCGACTGCTGGTGGGATGTCACAGACCATGTTGAGCCGTGTGCTCCGCGATGTTTTGGAGGCAATGTTGCTATACCTGAACCGGTACATCTATTTCCCTAGACTGCAACGACTCACTGACGTGAAGAGTGACTTCTATGCCCTGGGGAGGATGCCGCATGTCATTGGCTCCATTGATGGGACACATGTGGCTTTGGTACCACCACAGGCCCAGGAGCAGGCCAACCGCAAGCACTACCACTCGGTCAATGCACTGGTGGTGTGTCTTGCAGATATGACCATCACACACGTGTGTGCCCGTTTCCCTGGTTCAGCACACGATGCCTTTGTGATGAGGAGTAGTCGCATCCCCAGGATGATGGCACAGATGCAGAACCAGCGTGCCTGGCTTGTCGGTGTGTACTGACTTTGTGCCATTGTGTGTGATCTGATCTGTAGTATTCCGCCCACTTTTCCAAGTCAGCTAATGTGCACTTGTCTGTCCGTAGGTGACTCGGGATACCCCAACATGCCGTGGTTGCTGACACCCCTCAGAAACCCTGTGACACCAGCCCAGATGCGCTATTATGAGGCACATGGTCGGACCAGGAGAGTGATTGAGCGGACATTTGGTCTCCTGAAGAGCCGCTTCCGCTGCCTCGACAAGACAGGAGGGTCCCTCCCATATGCCCCAGCGAAGGTGTGCAAGATTATCATCGTCTGCTGCATGCTCCACAACCTGGCAGTGCGGAAGGAGTTGCCTCTCATCCAGGATGACAATGACCAACATCCGCCACCTGTGGAGGATCCTGGCCTGGACCACGATGCCAGTGATGATGATGATGATGAGGGTGATGTCCGCACACAGCTCATCACCAACTTCTTTAGCTGAATGTGAGTATCCTGAGGTGTCATGTCAATGATGTGAGTTGGCATGATATGTGTAGGTGGTGCTCTGGTGCTGTTGGAGTGTGTCCATGGGCTACTTGACTGGATGTGTGTAGCGATGTGTGCTTACAGGTGGTCTGTACTCCCCAACAGTGTTGACATGCTAACTTGGTTCTGGGTGGGTATCTTGTAACATGTATTGTGCATGAGTTTTGCTGTTCTGTCCTGTTCTCCATTGCTTTTGACTGTGTGTCATTTCTGTCCTTCACAGGGTACTTTCAGATTCGTTTGGTCAACTGTGTCCACCAACGACGTGATTGTACTTCCAGGGTGGTAGCTGTTGTGTCCCTACAGGTGATGTGCGCCACACCCATGGACTTCCTTCCTTCTACAGTTGTTGACTGTGTGCCCGCTGCCAGGTGGGATTACCTTGCATCTGTAGTGGTTACGACATGTTGCAACTGTGTAATAAACCTGTGCTTCACTTTGTGATGTGCGTTGTCTGTGGTCACACATTTGACTGCCATTTGCTTACTGCACCTGTGGGCTACTTGACTACAACTGGGAATAGGTGTGGTGTCTGTGCATTGCACCGTCTTCCCTGGCAACATCAGTGTAGGCAATGAGTCAGATGGCCTAGGTGTGTATGTGTTGTGTAGCCCTGGTGGTGTGTCTCCCTCATATGTGTCACGTTGCCTTTACTCACATGCCTGTGTTGTACTTGCTGTTGCAGTTCGCATACACAGTGTAATTTTGCAGTTCATCATCCCCATGACAGCACCCACGTTGGAATCACAACAGAGGCAAGTATGGTGTATTAGTGTGTTTATTGTGATACATTTGTGTGAATAGTGCATAGGATGGTTAGTGCTGTACATATATATTGCAATCAGAAGTTCCTAGGTGAATTGAAAGTCCTGGTAGACAAAATCCCCAGTATCGGGGCCACAGTTGTCTGAGACATTGGTCCAACTTGTACTCCCCATGTCATGTGTGGGAGTTGTGTTGCCGTCAACAGGGTGAACAGTTTGTGCACAAAGGTGAACATCCAGAACAGGTTCAGGCTTCCTGGGGGTTGCACTTGGCCATCGGCCTCTCACTTGCCCCTCCTCGGACGACCCCTCTTCTTTGGGGGCCCCTCAAGTACAGGCTGCTGCGGTGCAGGGGACTCTCCGTCAGAGTCATCCTCCCTCCCTGTGGCAGTTGCAGTTTGTTCAGCACCAGATGTTGTTGGCACACAGGGAGGTGTGGACTGGTTGCTGTTCATCTGGCGGAGGCATTGTAATATGTCCCTGTGCACCGCCGTCATCTCTTGCAGTGCGTCCCACTTGGACTCCACGCGGGACATGTGTGAGTCCAAGCGGGCATGATGGGCAGCCTGCTGCTGTTTCATGTCTCTGAGGAGCCCCACTACCTGGCTGAGATCTCCGGTGCTGGACTGGTACGCATCGGCTATGCGTACCAGTTGTGGGTCATCATGCACACCAGCAACCTCTGCAAGCAGCGACCTCTGTCTCCCACCCCACCACCCCTGCCGACATATGCAGTGCGTGCAGTGGCACGCACAGATGACCCTGGTCCCCCTTGGGGGTTGGTGGTGGTGGTGGTGTCCATGGCCCCACGTTGGTCCAGGGTCCCTGTGCTGGTGGTGCTCCTTGTTCTGTCCATGTCGGCAGGGATGGTATTTGTGGTGACAGTCGTTGGAGGGGTGGGTGCAGGGGGTGCAGCTGGTGGTCCTGCTGGTGCTGCAGCTGGTGGTCCTGCTGGTGCTGCGTGTTGACTTGCACCGGAGGTGCCAGGTTGATCTTCTTCGTCCGAGGACGGCAGAGGCTGTACGACACCAGTGAGCTCCGTATCCTCTTGAGCCTGGGACTGGGACTCCTCAGCGTCTGCTGCTGTGTCCCCATCATCACCTGTTTTTGGGAGACACACACAATGTATGTAATGTTTCTGCAGGCATCAATGGTTGACACACCTGACAGTTGTGACTGTGCCTCTGGGTGCGGGCCTGTACATTGCATTGTCCTAAGTTGTCACAGTCAGGGGTTGATATTGGTGTAGCACATTGTCCTGCATTATTTGGGCATTTCTATGTATTTGTTGGGGTGTGAACATGGTCTGCATTGGTTGTATTTGGTTGACAGCCGGCCCTCCTTCCCACCCAGCCAGTCAGTTATCCCACCATGGACTGTGCTTGCATTGCAGGGAGTGAAAGTTGTCTTTCAGGATGTCAGTCAGTGGGGTCCTGCTGTTGGTTGTTGCACAGTTGCCAGCAGGGCCTTGTGCTCCCCACAGCAGTAGCCAGTGTCAGCCATCTTGTCAGTCCTTATCCACTCCCTGTGATGTGAGCATGGTTCAGGGTGGTGTTGATGGGCCAGTTGTGAGGCTGAGCAATATCTGTGCCTACTACTCCCATCATGCTATTGCCTCCACCCCCCTTCCCAGCATGCCCATGCTTCCTTCCTTTTGACTCTGCTTCCCTGTGGGGTGGGCTGCCTGTGCTGACAGGATGGCTGGGAGTGTTGTCCTGGCAGTTGTTTGGCTAAAAGTCCCAAGAGTGTCCCTGTGCTTCACACAACATAACCCAGGGTGGTGGTTCTTTGTGGGATCTTGAGTTAGGATGTGAGGCATTGCATTCTCCCAGGTGGGTTATGTGGAGTATGTGTTGAGGGGGTGTGTGAGGGGAGGTGCTTGTGACTATGGTCAGTGCTGCAAGTCCTCCTTCCCACCCAGCCAGATATCCCACCATGGAACGTGCTTGCATTGCAGGGAGTGGAAGTTGTCTTTCAGGATGTCAGTCAGTGGTGTCCTGCTGTTTGTTGGTGCACAGTTGCCAGCAGGGCCTTGTGCTCCCCACAGCAGTAGCCAGTGTCAGCCATCTTGTCAGTTGTTTTCCACTCCCTGTGATGTGAGCATGGTTCAGGGTGGTGTTGATGGGACAGTTGTGGGGGTGAGCTATGTCTGTGACTATGACTCCCATCATGCTATTGCCTCCACCCCACTTCCCAGCATTCCCATACTTACTTGCTTTTGTGGGGAGTTCAGTGTGTGTGGGTGTGAGAGCAATGGCAAGATGGCTGACAGTGGTGTCCTGCTGTTGGTTGGTGTGCAGTTCCCAGCATGCCCTTGTGCTCCCCACGACACAGCAACAGTGTCAGACATCTTTGATGGGCCTTTCCACTCTCTGTGGGATGTGCATGCGTGAGTGTGAGCTTGCTGGGCCATGTGGTGGGGGATGTAGAGCTGTGACTACGACTCCCATCATGCTATTGCCTCCACCCCCCTTCCCAGCATGCCCATCCTTCCTTCATTTTGACTCTGCTTCCCTGTGGGGTGGGCTGCCTGTGCTGACAGGATGGCTGGGAGTGTTGTCCTGGCAGTTGTTTGGCTAAAAGTCCAAAGAATGTCCCTGTGCTTCACACAACATAACCCAGGGTGGAGGTTCTTTGTGGGATCTTGAGTTAGGATGTGAGGCATTGCATTCTCCCAGGTGGGTTATGTGGAGTATGTGTTGAGGGGGTGTGTGAGGGGAGGTGCTTGTGACTATGGTCAGTGCTGCAAGTCCTCCTTCCCACCCAGCCAGATATCCCACCATGGAACGTGCTTGCATTGCAGGGAGTGGAAGTTGTCTTTCAGGATGTCAGTCAGTGGTGTCCTGCTGTTTGTTGGTGCACAGTTGCCAGCAGGGCCTTGTGCTCCCCACAGCAGTAGCCAGTGTCAGCCATCTTGTCAGTTGTTTTCCACTCCCTGTGATGTGAGCATGGTTCAGGGTGGTGTTGATGGGACAGTTGTGGGGGTGAGCTATGTCTGTGACTATGACTCCCATCATGCTATTGCCTCCACCCCACTTCCCAGCATTCCCATACTTACTTGCTTTTGTGGGGAGTTCAGTGTGTGTGGGTGTGAGAGCAATGGCAAGATGGCTGACAGTGGTGTCCTGCTGTTGGTTGGTGTGCAGTTCCCAGCATGCCCTTGTGCTCCCCACGACACAGCAACAGTGTCAGACATCTTTGATGGGCCTTTCCACTCTCTGTGGGATGTGCATGCGTGAGTGTGAGCTTGCTGGGCCATGTGGTGGGGGATGTAGAGCTGTGCCTACGACTCCCATCATGCTATTGCCTCCACCCCCTTCCCAGCATGCCCTTGCTTCCTTCCTTTTGACTCTGCTTCCCTGTGGGGTGGGCTGCCTGTGCTGACAGGATGGCTGGGAGTGTTGTCCTGGCAGTTGTTTGGCTAAAAGTCCAAAGAGTGTCCCTGTGCTTCACACAACATAACCCAGGGTGGAGGTTCTTTGTGGGATCTTGAGTTAGGATGTGAGGCATTGCATTCTCCCAGGTGGGTTATGTGGAGTATGTGTTGAGGGGGTGTGTGAGGGGAGGTGCTTGTGACTATGGTCAGTGCTGCAAGTCCTCCTTCCCACCCAGCCAGATATCCCACCATGGAACGTGCTTGCATTGCAGGGAGTGGAAGTTGTCTTTCAGGATGTCAGTCAGTGGTGTCCTGCTGTTTGTTGGTGCACAGTTCCCAGCAGGGCCTTGTGCTCCCCACAGCAGTAGCCAGTGTCAGCCATCTTGTCAGTCCTTATCCACTCCCTGTGATGTGAGCATGGTTCAGGGTGGTGTTGATGGGCCAGTTGTGAGGCTGAGCAATATCTGTGCCTACTACTCCCATCATGCTATTGCCTCCACCCCCTTCGCAGCATGCCCATGCTTCCTTCCTTTTGACTCTGCTTCCCTGTGGGGTGGGCTGCCTGTGCTGACAGGATGGCTGGGAGTGTTGTCCTGGCAGTTGTTTGGCTAAAAGTCCCAAGAGTGTCCCTGTGCTTCACACAACATAACCCAGGGTGGAGGTTCTTTGTGGGATCTTGAGTTAGGATGTGAGGCATTGCATTCTCCCAGGTGGGTTCTGTGGAGTTTGTGTTGAGGGGGTGTGTGAGGGGAGGTGCTTGTGACTATGGTCAGTGCTGCGAGTCCTCCTTCCCACCCAGCCAGATACCCCACCATGGAACGTGCTTCCATTGCAGGGAGTGGAAGTTGTCTCTCAGGATGTCAGTCAGTGGTGTCCTGCTGTTGGTTGTTGCACAGTTGCCAGCAGGGCCTTATGCTCCCACAGCAGTAGCCAGTGTCAGCCATCTTGTGAGTCCTTTTCCACTCCCTGTGATGTGCGCATGGTTCATGGTGGTGTTGATGGGACAGTTGTGGGGGTGAGCAATATCTGTGACTACGACTCCCATGATGCTATTGGCTACACTGACTTGCCCAGCATACACAGAATTCCTTTCTTTCAGTGGTCTTCACTGTGTGTTGGTGTTGTAGTGGTGGCTACATGTCTGGATGTGTTTGTTAGTTCTATTTGTGCCACTGCCTAGCTTTAGTTGTGTTTGTACATGTGATGACACGGTTAAATGTAACTTTGAGATGGCATGTGTTGTGTTTTTCTGACTGACATACACATTTTGGGATGATTCTGTTCTGGTTGCTGTGTAATTGCTATGAGTGCATGGTTTGACTCTCCCCTTGACAGTGATGTGTGTGTGTATTGTGGCAGAATATTGTGTACATTTGTTGTGTACTCACCAGGCTCTGGGATGTTCTCTAGTCCATAGACGCTCACTGGCGGAAGGATGGCCCGCACCTTCTCCTCCCAGGGCCTGAGGTATACTGGCTTGGCAGGAGGGCCACTGCCGGTGTATTGGCTCAGGAGGTAGTCCTTCTTGAGCAGCTCCCGTACCCTCCTGCGCACGTCATACCACCTGTTCTGGATGTCAGTCTTTGTGCGCAGACATGGTGATTGTGCGTTCACCCTGTTGATGATCCTCTCCCACATCTTGGTTTTCTGGGAGATGGGTGTCTGTTGGACCAGTGTGCCAAACAGCTGTGGCTCTACCCTGAGGATCTCGTCTACCAGGACTTCCAATTCACAATCTAGGAACTTGTGATTCTTCTTTGGGGGCATGGTGATGGGTGGTGATGGTGAGTGATGTGTGTGTTGGTGTGCAGGTGAGGGTGTGTGAGTGTGTGTTTTGCTGGGTGTATGTGAGGTAGCTATTTGTTGGTGTGCTGATGGTGTGTGGCTTGTGTGAGGGATGAGCTGTGGGTGTGTGGTTGCTGTCTGTTGAGTGCTGGCAGTAGAATAGCATTTGCAAAGGATCATGGTTGGGATTTGTGTCCTTTATATGGGTGGAGTTGTGGGTGTGTCTTTGTTCTCTGTCCCCACCCCCCCAGTATTTATTGGCTTTGTAATTGCTTGTTTGGCCTTTTTTGTGTATTTTTCCTTAGTACTTTCTGTGCATGTTGGAAACGTTCTTGTGACCGAGTCGGACCCTGCAGTTGTCTCATACGGTCTTCTCCGTTTCGTTCACGCTGTGTTTGTGCAGTTTTCTATGCTGCGTACGCGTCGGTCGCGGTGTTTTGTGTTACTTCGGCTCGCAGTTTTGTATGCGTGTCGGTCGTACGGCTTGTCCTCCGTACGACTCGGTCGTGGTTTTCGCGCCTTGCATCGTACTTCTGCGGTTTGGAGTTCGCGGGTACGTTTCGGTTGGATTTGTTCCGGGTGCGTGTCGGTCGGTTAGATTCGCGTGTTTTTCCGGCCGGATTGCTGTTTTCCGTGCGGCTCGGTCGTTCGGCTTGGGTTCAGTACGTGTCGGTCGGATTTTGCACGCTTTGCATCGTACTTGGCGTGTCGGGCGCCACAGGTACGTGTCGGTCGGAATTAATTCCGGCTCCGAGTCGGTCGGTGCTTTTTCCGGCCCGAATCGGAATCGACCCCATAATGTGTAAAGTTGATGTATATGCTGAGTTTTCTGAAATGTTAGTTTCTATCCATCTAGCCAGTGGTGGCTGCTATGGGGCCGAGGTCTTGGGGCAGGCGGGAAGGGAGGGTGGGGCTGTTTAAAAAAAGAAAATTGCACTTACCTGGCCGCCGCCGCCTCTCCTCTGTTCTTCTTACTTCGACGAGGCAAGAAGAGGAAGCAGCCAGGCTCCCCTAACCAATTACGACGCTGCTGATAGAAGTGTTGTGATTGGTCTGGCCATGTTCTCCACCCAGGCTGTAATGCAGCCTGGGTGGAGAACATGCAAAGTGCAAATGGCGGATTGGCCGGCCCGAGACATCGGCCAAATCGTGATGGGCCCTTAAGTGCACATACCTCTTCTCCCCCTGCTGGCTGACAGCCCAGCCTAGCCCAGCTCCACCCCGCCCCTTAATCAAAACTGTGCCAGTACCGTAAAAATAAAATTATAATATTTTGTGTTATCATTTTATTTTTCATGTGGGGCGACGCTCCTCATCCTTAGTGGAGGAGCCGCCACTGCATCTAGCTCTGATGGTTTCCAATGCTTAATAATCTCCAAGGGCCATTGCACTAAAGAGTTCTCAAGATATTTACCTGGATTTGTCATAAAAAGAAGAAACTGTCTCTCTGTGTTAGGTCTGTGGTAAAGAAACTGAAGTAGATTTATCTTCAGGAACATGGCTAAGCTACTCTACCGATGTTAGGCTCAGCATTAACTCCGCTCGTAGAGTGATTCCCAAATAAGGTATAAAATCTGAAATTCAGCAACCCAGAATGCTGCTGGAGATGCCCTAAGTCCCATAATAACTTAGGTAGTGTGTTTGTCTTTTATGATATCATACAGCGATACTATGAAGTAGAATTTCATACAATCGATAATATTTTCAACGCAAGCTTGCAGCCTTTTCTCCTGAATGACATATATCATCAGAGTATCTAGAAACAAGGCATGAGCCCTTAGGTCTCGAAGTGATAATAGGAGGGAACAAGCTCATCCTTTCAAATTGGAAGACCATGGATGAGATCAATATCTTCAAGTGACTCTGGGAACCTTTACATTTAGCGTTTAAAGGAAGCTGGATGGTGATGAAATGACCCGAGGAGCTTTCATAAGATCTGGGGAAATTTTTAGGGTATTGTGTGTCAGACTGAACTAGAGGGCTAACACCATAGCTGTGTTCTTAAATTATTTCTTCCATTCATCTTTATCTTTTTTTCGAACTAATGTTTGTTTATAGTTTATTAGTTGATTTGGTCAAGACAGGTAAGTGCTAAGGATGCTTATGTGAGTACTTTTGTACTCACATCTTTGTAGGCAGTTTTACTAAGTCAAATGCTGTGTTCACTTATTTATCATTTTATTTTATATTTTAGGTCGGCTTGCCACTAATCATGGATTGTTCAAATATACCTTAATTTATCATTTGAAATTATTCTGTTTTGCTGCAAAATTTATATAAGCGAAAAAAGTGAATTTGTTGCATTTTGTCCCGCTGCACTAAGGCGGCCAGACTATGAGAGAGCATCCACATTGTATTTATTTTAAGCTCACACGGTGACTCCACACGGGGGATTTTTAGATTGATTAGGAGTGCCGTGGTAAAATGTAACAAACCCTTTCACGCTGTTGAAATCGCGACTGGGTCAGAGTTTTCTGCACTCCTTGCATTTTCCATAGGTAGATATTGGCAGGTCAAAGCTGCTCATATTTACTGGGTTGAAAGACCGAGTAAACACCGGAACATGAGGAGTTCTGTGCAGAAAGTCAGAAAATTTGCATGTTATCACACACTGCAATGGGAAAAACGTGTAATAGGTGCAATTTATATCACCTGTTAAATTCTGAACCCCAGCGTATTGGTTTTTAGCAGGACCAATAAATGTCACCTTTCCAGGTGGCCAACTTGAAACCGAAGCCTTAGTGTTCATTCCAGAGTATATTCAGTTGTGGTCAATATTGCTCCTAGTATCTAAAGTGTTTGTGCCTCATTGTATTTAGAAGCTTGATTTCTGATAATAAATGTATTGCACCACTCAGCTTTAGTGTTTGGTTAGGTTTTTGTAGGTTTTACATTCTTGCAGGCATGGGCCACTCATCTGCACTTCACCTTCTTCCCTCAACGACTCCCTGTATCATCACAGTGATGCTGGCTGATCCCACTGTCAATTGGAGTCATGTTATCTGGACCATTCTACCTAGTCCTTCCTACCACATTGACATGGTCAACCTATTTAACTCACCTCACAGGGCATCCTGCCAAGGCATCCATGTAAAAGGCAAAGAGCCTTAAGGTGGCTTTCTATTACAATTTTCATCTCATGGTCTGTAAGGGCCTTAAAAGAGCATTGTGGCAGAATCCCTTGCCTTTCCTCTTATGACCTGTCTATAGCTAAATCCGAAACTCACTATTTCCTCCTAGACTAATTCCTTTCTTAGCCAGGTGCTGAAACCTGTCCTCAAAGAAGTACTTTCTTTTGCCACATTGGGGCCTCTTAGCGCCACTACAGTGCTAATTAGTCAATATTCATAGGCTTCGACCTAGTTGCTAATCGGCTGACCTCGATGGCCCACTATGTTGATGTCTGGTCAACTTTCTTAGAGCTGAACCTCATTTTCTATTTGGTTAACCCTATTGGCCTAATCTAGTCATTTCTACATTATATCTTAGGTTGGCATCTCAGTGGCTCCTCACCTCACCCATTTGGCCAACAACTACAGCGCCTATTAATATCATATGACGGCACCTTAGCGTTGTTGGCTGTCTCTTGAGGCCCACTCCTGGACTGCTTTGTCCATGTATCTACGACTCAGCCTTCAGCTGTTCCTGGGCTCACCTCAGGAGTCCTCTACTGGCGTTAACTACCAGAATTCTTAGGATTGAACCTCTGCAGGTCCTCGACTGGCCACGTAAGCCCACCACTGGGGTGTTCCTAGGGCATGCCTGCTCTTCAACTGACCACAACCTTTGTGTAATTCAAATGTCCTCGGGCTGCACATCAGTTGCTCCTTGGTTGACCCTGCAGATCCTTGTCTGTGTGTTTATTCAGTATTCCAGAGCTATGCCATTGAAGCATATCAGTTAACCCCTTAGGCCTTTTTCTCTAGTTTGCTTCAACATTCATTGAAGTGCCTTAGTCAGTCCCCAGTGGGTGCCATAGATCCACTATAGTGTTTACTCAAATAACCATAAGCCTATACTTTGGAAGTTTCTTAGCTGGCAGAATAGACTCTGCTCTAATGTCAACTAGCACCACTTTTTATGCACACTAACAGTTCCTGGCATCACCTGATAAGCCCACAACTGCAGTGTCTAGTTTTTAGGTCTCGCCTAGCGACGCAGCGAAGCTGCTCGCTAGCGAGATCTATTGTCGTCGACTTGAGTTTGGAAGGGGGACAGGAGATGTGCACTTTCCCAGACAGCCGATGTGCACGCTCACGGCGTGTCTATCAGCTTGGTCCCGGACAGCACATGGGCACGCACACGGCGTGTCTTTCAGCTTGCGCCCGGACAGCCGATGTGCACGCTCGCACGCTCACGGCGTCTCTTGTAGGTTGCGGCTGGACAGCCAATGTGCACGCTCATGGCGCACTGTGGCGAGTGACATTTATGCACGGAGAGAGATCCCAGCTTCAGTTAACAGCTCGCCTGGATAAGGGTAATCGGCTGCAGCAGCGTCGGAGGCGCAAACATGCTTCTGAGGAACTTGTGCAAATATTAAGACAAAAGCCACGTCTGCCAACTGTTTGCACCAACTAGCAGCGAGTGAAGGCAGCTTCGGAAAGCTGCTGCTGTGCGAGCAAAAAGCAGGAAGTCCACGGATGCCACAGGAGCTGCATTCCGAGGACTCGGGCTCTGCAGGGCGCTGCCTCTGGGGCTTCGGCTAAATGTTACACGCAAGGGGCAGTCTGTTTTGGTGGACGTTGGTCTGATTGCCTTCCAGATCTCCAGGGTCGATATTGATTGAGTGACTTGGGAAGCGGTCTCAATATTCTGCAGCAGTGCGTGTTCGTTTGGAAGGAGTGATTTGTGGCCACCTCTCCCGGGCGCTGTGTGTGGACGGAGGGCTCCGCGGCGCGCGCACACGCAGCCCACTCACAGAGGCATGTCCGACCAACTCGCATTCATCTTTTTGACGTGTTGTCAAATGAGCGCAAAGTCATGTGATCTGCATGTTAAATACAGTCGTGCGAATGGAGGTGTTGCCAGAGTTTTACTGTTGTGTTGCTTAACAGTGTACCGTGATTAATGTAACCGAGTACTACATTTCCGTGGGAAAGGTTCTAATTTACAGAAGGAAATGCCGGTCCTATCTGAACTTTTAGTTTCAAAGCAGTGGGAGAATCATTTATATTAAACTGCAGCGAAATTGGTATTTTTTTTCATAAAAATGAGTGCGCGTCTTCGCAAAGCTGTCTTAGCATATATATTAACTATCGTCCCTAGTGTTTACTTTTCCGGTAGAGATAGAGGGTCTGGTACTGCGCTTGCGTGAAGCCGAGACGTTTTTGCACGTTTCGTAGGGTCCTACCACCCTCGTGTTTCTGGCAGCCGGTAACCCTCCTTCTGTGTGTTCGCTGTTGGCGGCTCCTGAACGTGCACCGCAGCGTCTGCAAACTCCTGTGTGCGGCATGAAGCACTTGCTGCAGTTCATGAAGCTGGTGGGACAGCTGAAGGTAAAGCGGCAGGTTGAACGGGGGGCTAGTGCTGCTCTTTCTATGCCTAACCAACCGGCATCTACTTGTATAGAAAGCAGACTACAAAGCTGGGGTGACGCAGCCCATGGTGATAGTGTATGTAGGAATTTTAGGTTTTACCTGTTTCGTTTAAGCAGTGGTTTTTATTTCATTGTATCATTCTTGGTGTTATTTTTCTTTCTTTGCTGACTTATGGTTCATCTTTCATAGGTTTCTGCTGTCTGAAAAGCTAAACTCTAATGTATCTCTGTCGACCAAAGATTAAAAGAGCTTGTGGAACTAGTTTACACAATTCTCTTTTCATAGTAAATATGAACAAGCATTTGCAATGCAATAGGTCTCACATTTGCGAGAGTTTAAGCTATTGGCATTATGAATGACAATGCCTTTTATTTATCTGTTTTGAAAATCAACACATAAATAAAAGGCATTGTCATTTGCAATGCCAATAGCTCAAACTCTCGCAAATGCGAGACCTATTGCATTGCAAATGCTTGTTATCTTAGTGCCTCACCTGAGCCACTCCTGTGCTGTCCGATTACTTTTCCACTTGTAGACTAGCATGATTTCCTGGCCTGCACAATCTTTAAGATCACCTATAGACACATAGGCTGTATTCTTTCCCTTACTTCATGGCGCTCTGCCATCCTTGATAGGTTTTGCATACCATTGGTGAGTTTTAGAAGAGTCTTATGGTACCAAGGAAAATGTAGTCTTTCTTGTCTTTATTCAAGTGTTTAGCAGAGCGTGTGCTTTTGAGACGCAGGACTTCTGCCCAGGTAGCAACTTCATTCCGTGCATCACTCCATCCTTTTTTAAAATATATTTTTATTGTTTTTCATTTTTTTGGTTTCTTACATTCTCGTAATGACAACAGTCACAAATGGCATATCACATTTTGCATGTGATGTCATTAGTCTTCTTTACAACAGTGCATTTTGACAGTTTATACATTGCAAGCAATCAATTAATGGACATGCAGGTGTAACAGTGCCGAATAGCTTGAGCTGATTCAATATCAACTTTGGGGTCCGAATCTGCTAGGATGTCCGCCATTATTAGTTGTAGAAAGTGGCATTGACAGTTCGGAACTGTGTGGATGACCATGCTAAACAGTGCGTACAAAGATAACTGGGGAAAGGGTGTGGAACTTGGAGCCGAGTTGGGGTGTCTCCACCTGTCTGCGTGTGCTTGTGCTGATATGTTATCTGTTTCTCGAACCATAGGTCTTTTATCAATAAGTGTGTCTGGGCGACGGTATATCAATGTCGGTTTTGGAGTTAGTGTCTTTAAATGTCTCCGAGATTCAATTCTCTTGCGCAATGCAACCCGCTTGGGTCAGGTGTCAGTGGGAGCCGCGCTGACGTGTCTGTGTATTGTTGGAGTGTAGTGAGGATTGCTTCCCATTGCGTAGCTATTGGCATTTTCCGAATGCCTGTGGTTTCTTCCCGGCGAATCGCGCTGGCTTCTGCCCTAGCCCATGCGAGTGTGGAATTTTTCCAGGCCCTAAAATGCGAGGGGGCGGGCGTCTTCCATCTTTTCGTGATTAACCTTTTTGCCGCTATTATACCCAGGTCTAGGAATCTGGATGTGACCCTTGTGTTGCGTGTCCGGCGGAATCCGTGCAGCAAGTACACCGGCCAGTCAAAGGGTATCTCCCGTTCGGTGCAATGATGCAGTGCTTCCGCAACCTCTCTCCAGTATGTGCTAAGGCTAGTGCAACCCCACAGCATATGTAGCAGATCTGCGTCTAGAGTGGAACATCTCGGGCAGGCAGAGTCAGTACGGTGAAAATATCTGTTGATTTTGGCTGGCGTATAATACGCCCTGTGTATAATGTAGAATTGGATTTGTCTGAACCTCATGTTCCTGGGGATCTGGACCGGACTAGCCAGTAATCAACCCCATTCCTTGTCTAGGAATTGCCTGCCTAAGTCTTGCTCCCATTTTTGTCTAAGGGAATCTAACTTGATCGCGGCGTGCTGGCGTAGTGAGGCCGCGAACCACCGCGTCAGGTGTCTGCCCTGTCCCATTACGTGCAAGTATTGTATGGTAAGATGCGTGGGTGGTTCAGTGATGAGATCTCCCCATCGCACTATAAGCGTGGCTATCAGAGACCGGTGCAGGAGGAACAGTCCTGCCGGGAGCCCATCCTCCTCCACCAGCATCTCATAGGGAAGCAGGACGCCATCTCGGTAAAGATCTCCCAGGGTCTGCACCCCCGCCACGTGCCATTGTAGTAGCTCTGTTGCAGTAAGTGTTCGTTGCCCTCTGGGAGCACCCTCTAGTGGAAGAGCGGGAGCATATGGTTATGTGTTGAGTTATGTAGAGGCTCCTTCTATAGCACTTATACGCTATGTTGAGCCACATAGATTCCGGAGGTCGCGCTCGTGCGCTGGGGTGGAGAGCTGGAGGATCTGTGATGGTGTAAGTGGTGGGAGCGTGGTCACGGTATCCTCACACCGGCGGCCTGCTATCCATCTAGCCACCCACTGGAGCTGTGCTGCTAGATAGTAGTGTTCGAAGCATGGCGCGGCCAACCCGCCCTGGTCGGTGGGTAGATACAGTTTTTTAATCACCACTCTATGTCGACTGGGACCCCATATGAAATCCCTGATTGTCTTCTCCAGTGTCGTAAAAAAGGAAACTGGTATATGGATGGGCAAGTTGGTAAAATAGTACAATAATCTCGGTAGAGCCACCATTTTCACCAATGCCACTCTGCCCGTCACTGCAAGAGGGAGCGTGCTCCAGAATTGCATCTGGGATTTGATGGCCGTCAGCGTCCTCCCCAGATTACCATCTAGGAGATCCGTGGGCTGACGATACACCCTGATCCCAAGATAGCGGAACGTGTCTGCGACCCACCCTACATTCACTCCGTTTAGCACGAGGCCTGGGTCGGGGGTCCCTGCATGAAATGCATAGAGTTTTGATTTGCCAATATTTACCTTTAGCCCGGATATGGCCGCAAACTCCCGCAAAATTTGGGCCAAGTTGTCTTGCACCTTGTTAATGTCCTGTAAATAGATTAATAAGTCGTCCGCGTAGAGCGACACTTTGTGTGTGTTATCACCTAGTGGTATGCCTTTGTGCATTAGTGCCCTTATCAATTCCGCCAGCGGCTCTATTGCCAGTGCGAAGAGAAGGGGGGATCCTCTTCTGCTCCTCATAACATGCATGTTCAGGAGCTTGAACATGTAGAGCATAGATTGGTGTTAGATCTGACATCTTGACGCTGTATTCCCTCAAACTTTTGCCTTCTCCCTCTGTTTTTGCTGAACTCACTTTTGTTGGTGTTAGGGCTCTGTGCACTTTCCCCCTGTTATCCAGTGGCAAACTGCTTGTGTTGTACTCTCTCTCCCAAGCATGATAAAGTTGGTATACACCTAAATGACACATTTATTGTAAGTCCCTAGTATATGGTACGACATGCACCCAGTGCCTGTAAATTAACTGATACTAGTGAGCAGCAGCACTCATTGTCCCATCCACTAAAGTAGCCTTTTAAAAAACTTGTCTTCGGCCTGCCACTGCAGCCTGTAGTGCACTTTTAAACTGCCATTTCAACCTGGCAAAATAAACCTTTTGCTAGGCCTAAACCTTCCTTTTTAAGACTTATAAGTCACCCCTTAGATAGGCCCTGACAGCTCCTAGGACAGGGTGCTTAGCATTTAAAAAGTAGAACATGTGGGTTTAAGTTTTATATTGCTGACAGTTAAAAACTCCTAAAGTCATTTTTCACTGGTGTAAGGCTTATCTCTCTCATAGACCAACATGGGGATATCTTTTTTCAATTAATAAGTGCTAATTTAGATTGGGAGCATATAGAAAAATATTGTTTACTGTCAAATTAATTGTAATTTAAAATCCTTTAGTGGCAAAGTGGATTTTAAGTTCGTATTCTGAAAATGCCACTTATAGAAAGTTAGCATTTTTCTGCCTGAATCAAATGTGCGTTTCTGCCAGTGTCCAGAGTCACATGACTGTGTATGGCTCTCCTGTGGACAGACATTGTCACAAAAGGGCTTGGGTGTGGGGCAGGGTGCTGTTCCCCTGAGCAGGGTGCCCTGGGGGGGGAGGGTTGGCACTCAATCTTCTTGGGCTTCAAAGGGATAGCCTAAGGGCCTGCCCACCCCGTCCTGATGTCTAAGGGCTGCCTGCCCTGCCACTGACATTGCAGCTCACAATTAGGCCTGGCTGTCTTTTGTTGAACCTAGCCAGTTTGGAGCCCAAGAAAGGGGGGCAAGTAGACAAAGGGTGCATTCCCCATTTACAGGCTGGGGGTGAACTGGAGATAAAAATGGCACTCTCAGAACCTGAACTCAGAACACTCCTGGACCTGTGGAAGATTCAGAAGAAGAATTGCCCCGATGCCAGAAGGACTGCCTTGCTGTTTGAAGTCCTATCTTGCTGTATGAAGAAGGAAGATTGGACCTGCTTGCCTTGAACCTCGGCTACTCAGATTAACTCCAAAGGTCAGCTGGCTGACCTCCTGTGTGAGCTGCAGGGGCGCAACAAGCTTCCAGAGGCCTCTCTGCAACTGACCAGCTGCTACTGGACCTGCCTGAGCAACACTGCTGACCTTTGCTGGTGTGAACCTGATCTCAAATAGGTGCCCTCAGGTCTTGGACTCATAGCTGGCATCAGTGAGAGCTCCTACTCAAGGAAAGAATTAAAATCCTGAAGTTTGGGTTCCTCGATCGTGAATGGGCCTGTTCATGTCAAAACTCTGCGGCCCACGACACTCATCGATGCAAAGCTCCTGTAAAACCTGCTCTTTGCATCAACAGCGGCTGTCCATGACAACTGGCAGCATGCAACCCGCACTTCACGCTAAAGCAACAGCAGCCTGTGGAAACCACCAATGCAAAGCTCCTGTGGCCATGGGCCACAGTTATGACTGTCCGCGATGCTTTACCTACTCTTTGCACAGAGAGCCTCCATCTCGCAGCCTCCTCCAACAGGAACTCTTTGTGCTGGACTTTAGAAGGTAACTTTTAAGTGAGTCTAATCTGGTCTATGTATCCGTCCCGTGCTCCATTGTGGTCAGCCTGAACTTGTGACTTTCCCCCGGTCGAGCTCGACCAGATAACCAGTGGCGCTTTGTGCTTTTAGGCGTTATTTTTACTAGAAACTTTGAAATCTAATTTCTCCGGTTTTACTAATTGGTTCTTTGTCATTCTAATATAATTGTATTTATTAAAATTTACTCTATTTTTCTAAATTGGTTTGGGATTTTTCTTGTGTTGTGTTTTCACGTTATTACTGTTTGTGTGCTGCATAATATTTTCCACGTTGCCTATAACCTAAGCCTGATTGCTTTTGTGCCAATTTACCAGACGATTAATCACAGGTTAATTTAGTGACTTTTGTGGTTCATCCGGACAAGGATTGTGGTTGTTGCCTGAGTGGAGCTTCCACCCCTCTGAACCAATAACCCAGTTTCTTACACTTGGGACCTGTGTGTTCAGGTAATCATGACCTGCGCCGCATCCTGACACTCCTTTCCTTCATCTTGCTGGCTACGCTCGTACCTGCAATGTTTCTCTGTACTATTTGCAAGCTGACTTGTCTCCCCTCCAGCCCATTACTCCTTCCCTTCACCACACCGTCATTTCCTGTAAATCTTTTCTTCATTGCTGCAACAATCTTTCTCTACTCCTTACTTACACCAGTGCAACCCCCAGAATTCATATCACTCATATCTCACACTCTCATCCATTGACCATCTTGCTGCTACATTGATTCTTTCTTTCACCCCATCCCTACAAGTTCCTGAACACGATCATTCCTCAAGCATCCGCCGCCCTCATTTTCACTCCTCCTTAAACACCCACCATTGCAATCTACCTCCTCCCTCTCGAAATCCTTTGATGTTATTATGCAGCCTGCTTGACTCTGAGAATGATGCAACATCCACTCCTTTTCAATCTCAGCTAACCACTTTTCACTTACAATGCACTCACAGTATCAAAGACAACACACTAACTCTTCAGTGTTCTGATTGGTGTAAAATCCTTAAACAAGAACAATATTAATGTATACAATCTACTCTCAAAAGCTGAAGTCGAACTTCAGAAACACGGCTAAATGATGCCTCTGGAACAATCCTACAGGAAGACATACCAGCCAGCTGCAAATGAAAAGTCGTGCCACGAATAAGAGATGGGGTGGCCGCTGTACAGAAAATATTGCTACCTTAAAACTGTACTATAAACTGAACCACACTAGAACATAAATTGCTACTAGTCTAGTGCTCTCTCACCCAAATTGAAGGGCTTATGAATATGTGGGGTACAGGGTCATGCATAGTCAGAGGAAGAAAGGTGAGTTCAATGTTGCTGGATAACCCCAAGAGCAGAATCCAATTTAATTAATCAAGGGATCTGTACAACTTAGTATGTGCAGAATCTGAAAATGCAAATTTGCTCTTGTACAGTCCTGAGCCCACTCCTATTGATTGGAATTATTGTAATTAGAGCTGTCATGGAACCTTTTTTTGGAATGCTGATAATTTTAAAATGGATAAAGGTAACTAACACCAGCTTTGCTATAAATAGGCTGATAATAGGCAAGTTTTGTGCTAATCATTATGCTCTCAAATAAGAAATATTCAATGGAATTAGATTGATTGTCCTCTGGATATTTGTCTGTACTTTTATTCTTGTTCTCATACTGCCATAATTTGTTATAATTGCTTTTGGGGCTGAAAATTGGTTAGATTATCCTATAGATTGAGATCAAATGTATTTCATGCCAACAGTATCCTATCGATGTAGGCTCAGCTTGTCACAACTGCATATCTTTATTCTTATAGATTTAGGGGCATATTTACAAGCCCCTTGCGCCACTTTTGCGCCGCCGTTGCGTCACGCATGTGACGCAGCGGCGACGCAAACCATGCTCCGCGTTGCGCTATATTTACAACGTGACGCATCTAGGGAGATGCGTCACGTAGTAAACCCCTGCGCCACATGAAACCTGCGTCAGGTTTCATGTGGGCGTACCGGCGCAGGGGGGGGCGTTCCGGCGCAGGAACGCCTCGGAAAAGTGACGCAGTGAAATCTACAAGATTTCACGCAGTCACTTTTCCGACGCTGGTGCGTCAAATCCTTACGCCTGCTTCAAGCAGGCGTAAGGATTGACGCACCATGTTAGGGATAGGAAAGGTTGGAACAGTGCTGGAGTTGCGTCACGCTTGCGACACAACTTCAGCACTGCGCCAACCTTCCGCCGGCAGATGCTTCATGCATCTGCTTATCCTTGCGCCACGAAGCGCCGCATTGTAAATGCGGCGCATCGGACGTAGCGCAAGGGTAAACTTGCGTGATGCATTTTCCCTGGCGCATCCCTGCTGATATGCAGCGATGCGCCAGGGAACGTAAATATGCCCCTAAGTCTTCAAATCCATATTTCTAGGTGTTTGGTTCAAATACTGAGAAGCAACATGTTTACTGGTTCCAAACTGAATTAATAAGGTAGATGGTAGAATCTTCGGGAGCTCTATTCCTACCTCTAACTCTCTGCAATCTAAAGCATCATTTAGTGCTAGATTCCTGTGTTAAATGTTATGTTTTCTGTTCTGCTTTCCTTTCATTTCCTTTCCCTTCCTTTCCTTTTCTTTCTATCAAAAAATATAGTACATTTTCATCATAAAAAGGCTTTTGCCTTAAAAGCAATTGTACACGATTTTGTATGACTTGAAAGCTGTTAGGATGAAATGGCAAAACAAATAATCAGGGATTCATCATTTAATTAATAAATAATGTGTGTTTAAGTAATTTGAATTGAGAATCAACCTGGATTTCCATTTGTAAGCGGGTGTTCTTGTTTTCTAATAGACTACTTTAGTTAAAGTTGGGGTTCTGGATGTAAAAATAAGCTTATCATGCGCCTCATACCACAGTTCACAGCAAAAGGTGGAGGTTCCCTGGGTCAAACATTTTCTTCCTGAAGCTATCTTTGGTTGTTTGAACTAAGGAAAATAAATATTGTGTAATGATTTTACGTGATAAAAATGTAATATAACATATGAAATGGCAAAGAAAGGGAACGATAATAGATCTACGGCTGCAACGTTCAGTATAAAAGGGTGCAATTCTTCTTTTTCTACAGTTGAAATAGGTAATAAAATCTCATTTATTTGTACCGTCTACTCCTATAATGTATATCGGAACCACCATAAACAATGTCTGCTATCACTGCATGGAGACAGATAGATAAATACACATTGGAAGCCGCTGTCTCTTGCTAACAAGATGAAAGGTACCTGGTTTTGGCAAGCTGTGGCAGAAATATTAATACAGTTGAGATATGGAGTTAAAGTTTATTTTCATCTAGCAGATAACAGCTTGTGGCAATAAAAGGCAATTAGGTAAGTTATAAAGAAACGACATAGAAATACAGCTGGAGAATACACGTGTGCAGTAATAGGAGTTTGTACTTTAATCTGAGATGTTGAATGATTGTTCCTCCTTTCATACAGAATCCTTGCAGTGAGCGGCACACTGAAGATATGGATGATGAATGAGCATTTTTTAATATTAACTGATGAGGAACACATTCAAAAGGTTCTCATGGCTCCTTTGGATGAAAAGAATACTCTCTTTAGCAAGGTAGACAGTATCCTAAGATGTCCTAAAATGTGGAGGCTGCAGCGTGCGTAGGGCTTTAGCTACAATTTTTATAGCTGGTCTGTAATACTAGTAGCCAATTGCTTTTCCTTTGATAAAGTCTCTTACACGAATTGATTGTCATACCCTGGTTGTACATGGTGTTACTGTTATAGTTTAGAAGGAAAAGTCAAATAAATGATGCAATTTCCCTCACCCAGTGAGGCTAATAAAGCTTACACTAAATCCATATAGATCTTAAAAACTGTGTCCCCTATTATGAAATTACTTTCTAAAATATCATGATTTATGAGCTGGATTTCCATGACAAGACTAATAGTCAATTTCCACATGAAAACTATATATTTAAGTGTATATGACTCCACAGATATTAATTAACAATTTTGAGTTTCTTCATTTTGTTATTTGACCACTCAACATCCAAAGCCCACCAATAACACACACACACACACACACACACACAAACAATTTGTGGTTGTGTTTCATAAAATATTTAATGCTGAGTTCTGTTTCAAATGTTAATTGGTTAAGCCTGCTTTGAGCTGATCTATAGAGCAATGCTCTGCCTTTGAAGAGGTATTTCCAAAGATGGAAAAGACCGCAGTTTGACCTGAGAGTAGAGGATAAAACCTGGACATTCTGGCAGATAATCACCTATCAAGCCCATGATATGATGGCAAATGAAGTACCTAACAGGTGGATTGTCCAAAGTGAACAGTTATAGAAAGAAGGAAGAAAAAACATGTATAACCCAGGTTTGCAATCAAGTATCCACTTTTAGAGTGTCATGCATGAACAGCTAATCAACCATGTTAGTAATGGCAGGATTGTCCCATGCTCATATTGTAGTAAAGCCAACAAGCTAAAGCCCAAAGAAACAAGATAGCACCACAGGCCAGGCCAGCAGATTGATTTCATAGATCCTAGGCATATGCTAAATATTTTTACCCACACCACAGTTTCCAGGTTGTTCAAGGGTGGAGGACACCAAGCCCTACTGTTGTCTTCATAAACAGATGGAAAGGAGTCGAATGCTGAACTCCAAAAGAAAGAATGTCTCCATGTCCTCCATAAGCCCAATTGGATGGCTGCCAGAGGAGAATAGGTGTTTTCTACATAACAGGAAAAGACTGTCACATTGACTTAGGAGCTAGGAAATAACAGAACCCTACATCACAGTACTTGCTTTGGAGATCACATAAATGCTCACGTTTCTATGCATCAAACTCAAGGAAAGAGATGAAATCACAATGACTTCATGCTTTCCTCTTAACAGAAGCTCTTCACGATCAGTTTATACAACAACTAGCCATGCAGCAAAATGCCTACCAATAAAAATACACAGCTGCATTCTAGGGGGCAGATGTACGACCATTTTTTGCGGTCGCAAACAGGAATTCGGTCTGTTTGCGACCGCAAAATTGGTCTGCCCCATGTACAAACCCTATTTTGAGAGTCAGTAACCTATTACCGACTCACAAAATATGGTTTGCAACTGGCTATTAGGAAGGGGCGTGCCAAGGGCGTCCCTTCCTAATAGCAACTCGCACTGTGATGTAAGATTGTTTTGCGACCGCAATTGCGGTCTCAAAACACTTGCAGTTTACCACCTACTACAAGTATGCCACTTGCATATGGCTGGGTTTAAACTGGGGTAGTATGGTGAGCAAAAAAACAAATCAGCCCTGACCCTGCTGCCCATGGGAACAGTCCAATCTGAATTGCCAGGCCAGATCCTCATTGGACCGGAAAACATGCATCCTGGGACCGGTTTTGGGCTATCACCCCTCATCAGTGTGGCTAGCTCGAATCCAGTGGCACAGCGAACACAGGACCCATGTCTGGGCATACCCTTCCAACTTACAAAAAGATGACGGACGGAATGCTGAACATTGTCAAACATTCACCCCCAGTCACCGATCTGTGTTAAATCCATAGTTTTTTTGCTCACCATGCCACCCCAGTTTGGACCAAGCCTTATGCAAATCAGCCCTGACCCTGCTGCCCATGGGAACAGTCCAGTCTGAATTGCCAGGCCAGATCCTCATTGGACAGGAAAACAAGCATCCTTGGACCGGTTTCGGGCTATCACCCCTCATCAGTGTGGCTAGCTCGAATCCAGTGGCACAGCGAACACAGGACCCATGTCTGGGCATACCCTTCCAACTTACAAAAAAATTATGGACAGAACGCTGAACATTGTCAAACATTCACTGCCAGTCACAGATCTGTGTTAAATCCATTGTTTTTTTGCTCACCATGCCACCCCAGTTTGGACCCAGCCATATGCAAATCAGTCTTGACCCTGCTCCACATGGGAACAGTCCAGCCCAAACTGCCATGCCAGGTCTCCTTGGAGCAGAAAATAAGCATCCTGGGACCGGTCTTGGGGTATCGCTCCTCATCAGCCAGGCTTGCTTGAATCCAGTGGCACATGGAGCACAGCACCCATGTCTGGGCATACCCTTCCCACTTAGGGTGACTATAGCAACACGAAAAGATGATAGATGGAACGCTGAACATTGTCAAACATTCAACCCCTGTCACAGATCTGGGTTAAATCCATCATCTTTTTGCTAAGCATGCCATCCCAGTTTGGACCGAGCCATATGCAAATCAGTCTTGACCCTGGTCCCCATGGGAACTGTCCAGCCTGAACTGCCAGGCCAGGTCCTCCCTGGACTGGAAAGCAAGCATCCTGGGACCGGTTTTGGGGTATCGCCCCATATCAGCCAGGCTAGCTTGAATCCAGTGGCACAGCAAGCACTTCAGCCATGTCTGGGCATACCCTTCCCACTTAGGGTGACTATACCTCTATACTATACCTATACCTATATTTTGTGTTATAAAATGAAGTGTTTCAACTGTATATACTTTTAAGTAAAGCAAATACTGTTTCCTAAATTATTACACAAATAATGTAATAATACAAGCACCACTGGGCTTATGAACCTCATTGTGTATATATTTTAGCCCTATGAGATGTTTGAGTGGTGATATTGCTATTTCTAGAGTGAAACACTGTTGTGAGTGTTATCATTGGTGTTTCAAGATGAATATGTTACTTTATAAACTGTTATGGAAGCAGAGTTCATGGCATGTTATAATTTAATTGTGAAAATATGAAAATAGACTGTTTGAAGGTGTGGAATGTTTTAGGAGAAAGGAATAGCAAGTTACTGATTCACTAGATGTAAATATGTGATTGTAGGCAAAGAATGTAGTAAAACATAGACAATATAGTGATATATTACTGTTATCAAATATTGATCAGTATGCAACTTACATGCTTTTTGTTATTTGTCTTTTTTTAGGAGGAAAATGGAAACTTGTCTCTGAGGAACTAATTTTCTGCTTACATGAGCAGCAAAAATGAGCCTTGTTAACACGAGCAGGATTATTCTGATGTTCAGCTTACCTCCTGAAGTGCAGTGTTTTTAGGTTGGAAGGATGTGGAAGCACCTGAACAGTTGTGCAGTTCAGCTGCACTAGCTAACTCTGGAGGTAGGCTTTGTGAACTGTAGTTTATAGATATGCTGCTTTGCTGAGGCTTTATTGCCACCTAGCCTGCTATGATATGGATGGAAAGTAAAGACTCTTTGGCAGGCTAAGGTGGCTAAAAGACACAGAAAGAAGTACTACCGACATCAAAAACCAGTAGGCAAATAAAGCAAAGGGGGGGAGACATTAGAACCTGCTGATGAGCGTCAGAGAAAAAGTTATATGTTTCTAAAGTTGTTTGTTTTGTTTGTATTATAGTTGTTTATATAGTTTGTTCATATAGTTGTCATTTTGTATTGTTAAATTGTTCTGTTGTAATAAAAATGATTAAACTTACTTTTCATTTATTTTTTTAACAGTTATACATTTTAATTTTATTATAGTATTGCAATATTGATAAACTGGTAGTTCTCAACAGAAAGGATACTCCATTTTAAACTCTACTATGGACATTCATCAGTATGAAGAGAGGTACACACAGAGAGAATAGTCTCTACCCACAGTCTACTTTGCACATATATTACTCTGGGAAGATGTCTCAGCTGACAGGGCAGTGTGTTTCCACACCATAGTCTCTATAGTTGTTTTGGAAGACAGACGTCTCAGCATAGAGGTCATTTCATCCCTACACCTTACTTATACATCTCTCATCTTAGGGAGAGCTGTGAATAGAGATAATTAAGTCCCTTTTTACACCCTCATTTGCACACCCATCATCCAAGACACAGTTCACAAGAAAGGGGCCAGTCTCTTTCCACAATGTACTATTGCAGGCGTATCATGCAAGAGAGATCTGTCAGGAAACAGGACAGTTACTCCCAATAACCTACTATGCATACCTATCAGCATGGGAAGATATGAGCAGGGAGATCAATTTTTTCTCAAACCCTTATACAGACACCTCTCACCCTGGTATTATGTGTTAGCTCCCTTCCCAGACACCACTGTGTATCCCTGTTGGTCTAGGGAGAAGTGTCAGCAGAGAGGTCTACTCCTTGCCAACACTGTTCTGCTCATTTATGTTGTTCTAGAGATAAATGTTAACGGAGAGGAGAATGTTTCCCTACACACTACTGAATATGCCTGTCATCCTTGAGAGAGCTGTGACTGGACAGTGAAATCCATCCCCGCACCCTAATATATATGGTTGTTTTCTTGGGGAGAGGTCTTAGTGGAGAGGCCAATACTTGTTATACTTACCATGGAATAGTAAGGTCTTACATGTGTGGTTTGTACCTTCTCTACCTTACCATGCATACTGCTGAGCCTGGGGAAAGGTGTGAGTGGAGAAGCAGTGTCTCTTTACACTCAACTCTACACACTGGTTAACTTCATTCAAGGTCTCACTGGAGAGGCCAGTCTCTCCCCATAGTCTACTATACACAGTTGTTAGGTTGTGGGGAGGTGTCAGTGAGATACAAGTGTCCCCTTACACCCTACTGTGCACTGTTGTACTGTGAAAAGGTCTCATTTGAGATCTACTTTGTCCCCACACCCTACTAATGGGGCCTACAAGGCATAAGTACTATAATAAAGGAAAGTGTAAATTCTTCCTCTAAAAAATATTTACGATCTTGCAGGACTCTCGCGGGATGGAAAGAATGTAGTCATTCAACTTTTCCTAATAATAATAACTGGATATATGGAATAAATAAATGAGTATCAATGTGTGCTATTTACCAATGTTTGTCTCATGCAGATAAAACACGTGTTTTTTTCTTCATAAATCTAAGTGATTTATTTTTCACCACAATTATATAATGGAATGCATTTCATTAAACTAAACACACTGTTACTATTCTGGTGTATATAAATTATACATACTACATCAGGATATATTCAGTGTAAATGTGAAGTCCAGTTTAAAATGTATGCTCATGTGAGAGACTCGCGAGAGCAAACCAGGAAGCACTGTTCTCCGGACTGCATGGGAGGGATTGACTCCCTGGCTCTCACGAGAGTCTCATGAGAGCTTCCGAGAAGGGGAAAAAGGGAAACATAATACAAAAAACATAGACCATTAAACTATAGGGTAGCTCTGAACAAAGCTGTTATTGTTAATATTTTTTTTTAAACTATTAAAAAAAAGTTGTTTTCAAATTTTTTTAAAAATTGTTTAAAAAAAAAAAGATATGACTAAAACATAGACTTTGAAGTATTAAACAAACATCAACAGCATCTCTTTCAAGAGAAAAAAGAGAAAAACTTACAAAAAACTGTTAAAAAAACTAATGCCTGGGGGGGCACTTGTGCTGCTAGAAAAGATTCTCCTGGGCAGACCTGCTTGTCTCTGATGAAAACGTGATCTGCTTACACAAGCAGCCAAATAATGCTTCATTAACAAAAGCAGGGTTATTGTCTGCTTGTGCACTTAGAACCTGCCCAAGCACAGTATCTCCTGGAGCAAATGATGTTGAAGCCACTGTAGAGTTGTCTTGCCCTGCAGGATGAGCCAACTCTGCCTGTGCAAGCCTTTTGCAGAAGCATTGACTTCTTGTTTCTCCACATCCCTGTGATACTCATGCTATATTATTTATTTCTTCTCTCCCAGCTGAACTCTTTGCCGCAAAGTTTAAAGGTAACATACTTCGCAGATACTTTCTTGCTTCCTGCTCTCATTGCAAAGAATTACTGTACCAAGGATTCCTTGGGTGGCTGAGATGGCTGAGCTGGTGCAGAAGCCCCTGGCTGTTCGTCTAAATCTGATGAAGACATATTTGTGAAGAGAGGCAAACAGGAAAGGAGAGCAATCCAAATATGTTTACTCTCACCATAATCCAATAGTAAAATAAAGCATAAAGGGTCCACACAGGGGATTTTGTGTTCAAGCCCCTTGAGCTTCTCGCAAGATTGTAAAAATATTACTGCTTTATATATTCAATGGAACAAATCATTATCAATTTTCCTAACATAATTAACTTCTGTAGTCTGTTACTTTGTTCAGAATTACAGGAAAACACTGGGGCCTATTAGCAATAACCGGCGATAATTATCGCTAAGCGCAGTTAGCGCTTGGATAATTATCGCCGGCTATCGCAGGTTTCTATCGCGGAGATAGCGTGCTATCAGCAACGCTTATCTCCTAAGCGATAGAAACCCTGGAGAACAGTGTGAATATCGCTTGAAAACAAGCGATATTCACACTGTGACCAGTGTTAGCTAGGTGATAGGGCGAGGGGGATTTAGCCATGTAATCCACCTCCCATTGGATTACATGGCTAAGTCAGGTCTGGACCAGGCGTTAACAAACCAGCGCTAAACGTGTTTAGCGCTGGTTCGTTAATCACCTCCCCTGCCTCGCTAATAGGCGATAGCGACCTTAGCGACTGTTTCCAGTCGCTTTTAGGTTGGGAACGCCTTCTTTGCATGCCATTAGCGATAAATATCGCTGGCATGCAAAGCGGCACCCAACCCGGTCGCTATCGCCTAGAAGCTGTCGCTAACAGCAGTTAGCGACAGCTTGCTAATAGGGCGTTAGAATTATCGCCGCTTTAGCGGGAAAAAGTCCCGCTAAAGCGGCGATAGAGCCCTTGATAATATGCCCCACTGTTCTTAACTTAATCCCAAATGTATGATCTCGTCTGAGAGGGTCACGAGAGCCACCCAGGAAGTACATTCCCCTCGGAGTCCACGCAGAGGATTGTGTGTTTAACTCCTGCAAGTGTCTCACGAGGGTCATCACCTGTTTAAAAAAAATTACAAATTAATATTACAACCATATTTTAAACTATTTTTTTTACAGAATAACAGTAAATAATTGAACACATGAAAAAGAACTTTAAACAGTAGATTAAAACGAAATATAGATCTCTACTGAGAAATCACGCACTTAAAAAATAGATTCATATAATGAAACAATACTACACAATGCTCAAAAAACTGACTACTCTCTTTCTGAATTATAATCATGACTTTAATGTAATAACACATACAAATGCTATGAAAAGTATGCTATTATAATATTAATGTTCTTGCTAGGAAAATGTTTCAATATGAGAATCAAAAGAACCGAGGGGATAGACAATTTCAACACAAATATTGTGGTATTGCTCTGTTTTATACCAAACGTCATTTTTTAGAACATATTGCAAAGTGTGCACCCTTTCCTTTTCAGTTACAAAACAAAGCAACTCCCTTTCAGAATAATGTCCGTACACAGGATATTTTATTGAGTTATTCTACCATACATACACTTTAAAAAAAAACTTTTTAAAAAACCTAGAATTTCACTGAAAAAAACAAAGGTTAAAGTAACATTATAATTTGCTGGACCCGGCTAAGTTGGAAAACTTTTGCCCCATCTCCCTTCTACCTTGGGTAGCCAAGATCGCTGAGGCCCACGTGAATAACATCTTAACAGGGTTCCTTAATAGTAATGGCTCCCTGGACCCCTCCCAGAATGGCTTCCGCTCTGGACACAGTACGGAGACTGCGCTCTTGGCTGTTACCGAACATCTGCTGACCATCCTGGACACAGGGCACACTGCCGCACTAATATTGCTCGATCTCAGTGCGGCATTTGACATGGTTGCCCATAAGATTCTCTTACGCCGTATGGAGGACGTGGGTGTTGTTGGCTTAGCCTTGGAATGGTTTAAATCTTTCCTGTCAGGGAGAACATTCCAAGTGACTGCCCCCCCGTTTCTCTCCAGTGTCCAGTGTATCGGGCAGGGGGTGCCTCAGGGTTCTGCTCTGAGTCCTGTACTTTTTAATGTGTACGTTCAACCCCTCGCTACGGTGGCCAGGGACAAAGGCCTTACTATGGTTTCCTACGCTGACGACACGCAGTTGGTGGTAGCTCTCTCCGACGACTCTATGCTGGATGCCTCCAAGTTTAGGAGTGGTCTGGCGGCAGTCGCGGAGTGGATGACCTCCAATTGCCTCCAGCTTAACGCCAATAAAACCGAGGTGTTGCTGGTGGGGAAAGATAGGAGCCTGTGGAGTGAGCAATGGTGGCCTACCTTTCTTGGTAGCGCACCCGTCCCCAAGACAGTGGTTAAAAATCTAGGGGTTTGGATGGACTCCACCCTCAGCTTCCAGGATCACACCAAGAAGGTAGCCGGTACTTGTTTGGGCCTTCTTCGTGGACTTAGACCCCTGCTGGGGTTCTTTGATCCACCTACTCGTCAGCTGATCGTCCAGGCAACGATTCTATCTAGACTTGACTATGCCAGCTCGCTCCTCCTTGGGGCTAATCAGGCTGAAGTGGTGCGCCTGCAGCGAGTCCAAAACGCTGCCGCCAGAGCCCTGCTTGGGCTCCCGCGCAGATGCTCAACAGCCGGTGCTATTCGGCAATTACACTGGCTGCCCATGGCCATGCGAATTGAATTTAAGGCTCTCTGCCTATCCTTTAAAATTCTTAAGTTTGCGTCTCCTGGGCTTCTGGCCAACTTGTTGGTACCTTATGTTCCAGGACGTCAGCTGCGCTCATTGTCGCAACACTTGGTTGTGATCCCACGAGTGAACCGTCTCCGTGCCGGGGGGCGATCCTTTCGTTGCTTGGCAGCCAAGCTATGGAACTCTCTGCCTTGTCAGATTCGTAGTCTGAATTGCCTGCTGGCTTTCCTTAAAGCCATTAAGACTTACCTTTTTCCTGTGGCCTAATTTTGCCCTTTTATGTTCACTCCTTTTTTTTCCGCTTTGCCCAGCTTCTTAGTCTCCATGCCTTTCTGCTGCTAGCGCCGGGACGCCTCTTTGCTGAGGCAGCTGCGCGCTTTACAAGCTCAGTTAACATAACATAATTAGGTGTGATAAAAAGATCTGTTTTAGTTAAAAAAAACATTCGAAATTCACTACAAAAACAAAGATTAAAGTAACGTTATAGTTAGGTGAATTTCCCAGTGACAACATTAACATTTTGTAGAAAAAAAATGGAGAAATTCCGCAGTTATAGTTAGCAGCACTAACTATAGTTTGTGCCCCCGCCATGCACTGCTTATGACCTAACATATGACATCATCTTTAATGACATATTCTAGGACATCATTTACATCATTTTAGCAGTGCATGGAAGGTGTGCAAACAATAGATAGTGCTGCTAACTATAACTGCTCAATTTCTATTTTATTTTTAGTTCAAAATGATAATGTTGTCATTGAGAAATACACCTAACTATACTGTTATTACCTATTTTACATTGTATTATTTTTAATAGTTTTAATTTATAAAACATGAATTTGCGGGTACATATATTCATATGAAAAAATGTAAAATATAAATACAATTAATATAATGTTAAATAAATATTGTAATTAGTTATGTTACACTATATATATATATATATTACCTACTGGCGGTCGCCAGTAGGTAGTTATAGTTAAGACCTTGTTTCTATTCAAAAAGCGTTTTTTCTTTTGCCGATATTTTTGGCGCCGTTTGACGAATCTTCGCGAAATTTTCCAAACTAATGATTCACTCAGGTCAGTTCCTGTATTGAAAGTTTCGGGGTGATTCGTCAAGCGGGGGATGGGGAAGAAAGGGGAGTCCCAAAACACGTTTTCTCCATGTTAATTTCAATAGAAATTTTGGAACAGGCTACAGCCCGAACTGCTGAACGGAATTACACCAAATTTGGCAAAAAGGTAGCTCTTGGTTCAGAAAATGCCTTTTTTTTTAAATGGTGTAAATCCGTTCATTAGTTGCTGAGAAATTCAAAAAATAAAATATCAATATCTGAGCACCGAAGAGGGTTCGCGGACCCTCCCGAGCATGAGCTTAATTCTGATTGGCTGCCAACACTCCAAATCAGAATGTGTTGGCAGCCATCTTGTGACTCGGTAACCGAGTCACAAGGAAAACAGTAGAAAAAACATTAAAAAACAAGAAAAGGCCTGCTCAGGGGGGTCCCACAAGGACCCCCAGGTCCCAAAAAAGCATTTTCTTAAAAAAAAAATCGGTCGAATTTGCGCTGGGTGCATGAATCCGGCCGAAAAAAAAAAAAAGCGCGGGCTCCCGTGCTTCATTTTCTATAAGCCCTTTGGGTGGGCCAGGTCCCGGGGGCAATGCCCAATTAATTAGCAGGGGCCCACAGGGATCGCCACCTCCCCAGGTGCGTTTGCAGAGTGGTGTAAAAAGGGGGCATGGCCTCGGACCACTCTCAGCAAACCAGCTGTATGGGGCTTACTGGAGGTAACAGCAGGGCTAGTTGTCTCTCAGGGACCCTCAGGAGGAAAGGGGACTTCATCCCCCAACCAAGAGCACGCCAGGAGGCGCGTTTGCAGAGTGGTGGACAAAGGGGGCGTGGCCTGTGTCCACCTATCAGCAATACCACTATCTGGAGCATACTGGAGGTATCAGGTAGGCTAGTTGGCCCCTAACGACCCCCAGCAGCGAAGGGGACTTTAATCCCCATCCAAGAGCGCGCCAGGGAGTGCGTTTGCAGAGTGGTGGGGTAAGGGGTCGTGGCCCGCTATGACAACTTAGCAATCCCACTGTGTGGGACTTACTGGAGGTAATAGGAGGGGTAGTTGGCCCCCAAGGTTGTCCTTGGGGGCCAACTACCTCTCCTATTACCTCCACTAAGTCCCACACAGTGGGATTACTAGGAGGTCTCTGGAGGCCACGCCCTCCCTTTCTCCACCACTCTGCAAATGCGCCTCCTGGCACAGTACTGGTTGGGGGATGAAGTTCACTTTACTCCTGAGTGACTTTGGGGGCCAAGAAGCCCTCCTGGTACCTCCTGTAAGTCCTACGCAGCGGAATTTCTGAGCACTGGTTGGAGGCCCAGCCCCCTTTCTGCACCACTCTGCAAACGCGACTACCAGTTAAAGAAGCATTTGTAATGTAATAGGTTTCGCATTTGCAAGAGTTAGAGCTATTGGCGTGTAAATGTAAAAGATTGTTACTAATGTTTTTTGGTGTAGATTCGATGTACGTTGTGTGTAGTGGAATTATGTGGTATGATGTGCAGTGAAATTATGTGGATAGAAAGTATGTGGTATTTAGTGTATAGGAATTATGTACAGTGGGATTATGTGTTATGGAGAGTAATTATGTGGTATGATAGTCAGTTATGTGGAGTGGTAACCTCAGGTTTAGTCTTCCTCGTTTCCATAGAAGCTAAACTATAAACTCAATGAGACAAAAAAAAGAAGGAACCACTGAGGAGAACTACTGGACCTAGTCAGAGGTATGAGCAGGGCCACTGGAATTATGCGACTGTTCGGCTGCACCGATTTTCGCACAATTATACATTTTCCACATTAGTCACATAATCCATCATCTGCTGCCTAATCTGCAGATTTGAACAAAAAAAGCCTTGTTTCTCCTTCAAAAGGCTCAAACATTGCCAAAAATACAGCAACATGTGTTAATGCGTGGTGAAAGGTCCTTTACAAAGCTGGAATGGTCACCTGTTACTTATTGCTAAATGTGGGTCTTAAGTTGGTACTGATGGTGCGCAAACCACTCTTGCTTCTTTCTGCGCCTCTCTTGCCTCTTTCTGCACTTTCCTTGCCTCTTTCTGTACCTTTCTTCCTCTTTCTGCACCTCTCTTGCCTCTTTTTGCATATCTGTTGCTTCTTTCTGCAACTCTCTTGCCTCTATCTACACCTCTCTTGCTTTTTTCTACACCTCTCTTGCTTCTTTCTGCATATTTCTTCCTCTTTCTGCAACTCTCTTGCTTCTTTCGGCACTTCTCTTGCTTCTTTCTGCATTTCTCTTGCATCTTTCTGCACCTCACTCTCCTCTTTCTGCACCTCACTTGCTTCTTTCTGCACCTCTCTTGCCTCTTTCTGCACCTCTCTTGCCTCTTTCTACACCTCTCTTGCTTCTTTCTGCACCTTTCTTCCTCTTCCCGCACCTCTCTTGCTTCTTTCTGCACTTCTTTTTCTTCTTTCTGCATTTCTCTTCCTTCTTTCTGCACCTCTCTCGTTTTTTCCTGCACTTCTCTTGCTTCCTTCTGTGCCTTTCTTCTTCTTTCTGCACCTTTCTTCCTCTTTCTGCAATTCTCTTGCTTCTTTCTTAACCTCTCTGGCTTCTTTCTGCACCTCTCTTGCTTCTTTCTGAGCGTTTCTTCCTCTTTCTGCACCTCTTTTGCCTCTTTCTGAACCTCTTCTGCCTCTTTCTGTACCTCTCTTGCCTCTTTCTGCACCTCTCTTGGCTATTTCTGCATCTCTCTTGCTTCTTTCTGCTCCTCTATTGCTTTTTTCTAAACTTCTCTTGCTTCTTTCTGCATTTTTCTTCCTCCTTTCTGTGCCTTTCTTCCTCTTTCTGCACCTTTCTTCCTCCTTCTGCAATTCTCTTGCTTCTGCACCTTTCTTGCTTCTTTCTGTGCCCTTCTTCCTCTTTCTGCACCTCTTTTGCCTCTTTCTGAACCTCTCTTGCCTATTTCTGCACCTCTCTTGCCTCTTTCTGCACCTCTCTTGGCTATTTCTGCATTTCTCTTGCTTCTTTTTGCTCCTCTCTTGCTTTTTTCTGTACTTCTCTAGCTTCTTTCTGCACTTCTCTTTCTCCTTTCTGTGCCTTTCTTCCTCTTTCTTCCTCCTTCTGCAATTCTCTTGCTTCTTTCTGCACCTCTCTTGCTTCTTTCTGCACCTTTCTTGCTTCTTTCTGTGCCTTTCTTCCTCTTTCTGCACCTCTATTGCCTCTTTCTGCACCTCTCTTGCCTCTTTCTGCACTTCTCTTGCCTCTTTCTGCACCTCTGTTGCTTCTTTCTGCACTTGTCTTGCCTCTTTCTGCATCCCTCTTGCCTCTTCCTGCACCCCTGTTGCTTCTTTCTGCACTTCTCTTGCTTCTTTCTGTACCTCTCTTGCTTCTTACCGCACCCATCTTGCCTCTATTTGCACCCCTCCTCCCTCTTTTTGCACCTCTCTTGCCTCTTTCTGCAGTTCTCTTGCCATTTTCTGCACCTCTCTTGCCTCTCTCTGCACCCCACCTGCCTCTTTCTGCACTTCTCTTGCTTCTTTCTACACGTCTGTTGCTTCTTTCAGCAATTCTCTTGCCTCTTTCTGCACTTCTCTTGCTTGTTTCTGCACCTCTCTTGCGTCTTTCTGCACCTCTGTTGCCTCTTTCTGCACCTCACTTGCTTCTTTCTGCACCCCTCTTGCCTCTTTCTGCACCCATCTCCCCTCTTTCTGCATCTCTCTTGCCTCTTTCTGCACCACTGTTCCCTCTTTCTGCACCTTTCCTGCCTGTTTCTGCACCTCTCTTGGCTCTTTCTGTACCTCTATTGCTTCTTTCTGCACTTCTCTTGCCTCTTTCTGCACCCTTCGTGTCTCTTTCAGCACCTCTGTTGCTTCTTTCCGCACTTCTCTTCCTTCTTTCTGCACCCCTTCTGCTTCTTTCTGTACCACTCTTGCCTCTTTGTGCACCTCTCCTACACATGTCTGCACCCCTCTTGCCTCTGTTTGCATCTGTTGGTTCTCTCTGCACTTCTCTTGCCTCTTTCTGCACTTCTCTTGCTTGTTTCTGCACCTCTCTTGCATCTTTCTGCACCCCTCTTGCCTCTTTCTGCACCCCTCTCCCCTCTTTCTGCACATCTCTTGCCTCTTTCTGCTCCCCAATTCCCTCTTTCTGCACCTTTCCTGCCTGTTTCTGCACCTCTCTTGCTTCTTTCTGTACCTCTGTTGCTTCTTTCAGCACTTCTATTGCCTCTTTCTGCACAATACGCGCCTCTTTCAGCACCTCTGTTGCTTCTTTCTGCACTTCTCTTCCTTCTATCTGCACCATTCCTGCTTCTTTCTGTACCTCTCTTGCCAATTTGTGCATCTCTACTACCTCTTTCTGCACCCCTCTTGCCTCTTTTTGCACCTCTGTTACTTCTTTCTGCACTGCTCCTGCTTCTTTCTGTACTTCTTTTGTAAATTTCTGCATCCCTCATGCCTCTTTCTGCACCCCTGTTCCCTCTCTCTGTACCTTTCTTGCCTGTTTCTGCACCTCTCTTGCCTCTTTCGGCACCTCTGTTGCTTCTTTCTGCACTTCTCTTGCCTCTTTCTGTACCTCTCTTGCCTCTTTAAGCACCTCTGTTGCTTCTTTCTGGACTTGTCTTGTTACTTTCTGCACCCCTCTTGCCTCTTTCTGTACCGCTTTTGCCTCTTTGTGCACCTCTCCTGACTCTTTCTGCACCTCTCTTGCCTTTTTCTGCAGTTCTCTCCCTCTTTGTGCAAATCTTTTGCTTGTTTCTGCACTTCTCTCTCCTCTTTCTACACCCCTCTTGCCTCTTTCTGCACCTCTTTTGCTTCTTTCTGCACTTCTACTGCCTCTTTCTGCACTTCTCCTGCTTCTTTCTGTACCCCTGTTGTCTCTTCCTGCACCCCTGTTGTCTCTTACTGCACGCGTCTTCCCTCTTTCTGCACCTCTCTTGCTTCTTTCTGCACTTCTCTTGCTTCTTTCTGCACCTCTCTTGCTTCTTTCTGTACCCTTCTTCCCTTTTTTGCATCCCTCTTGCCTCTTTCTGCTGTTCTCTTGCCATTTTCTGTACCTCTCTTGCCTCTTTCTGCACCTCACTTGCCTCTTTCTGCACTTCTTGTGCTTCTTTCCACACCTCTTGCTTCTTTCAGCAATTCTCTTGCCTCTTTCTGCAATTCTCTTGCTTGTTTCTGCACCTCTCTTGCGTCTTTCTGCACCTCTGTTGCCTCTTTATGCACCTCACTTGCTTCTTTCTGCACCCCTCTTGCCTCTTTCTCCACCCCTCTTTTCTCTTTCTACACCTCTCTTGCCTCTTTCTGCGCCCCTGTTCCCTCTTTCTGCACCTTTCCTGCCTGTTTCTGCACCTCTCTTGCCTCTTTCTGTACCTCTGTTGATTTTTTCTGCACTTCTCTTGCTCTTTCTGCACCCTTTGCGCCTCTTTCAGCACCTCTGTTGCTTCTTTCTGCACTGCTCTTCCTTCTTTCTGCACCCCTCCTGCCTCTTTCTGTCCCTCTCGTACCTCTTTGTGCACCTCTCCTACCTTTTTCTGTACCCCTCTTGCCTCTTTTTGCACCTCTGTTGGTTCTTTCTGCACTGCTCTTGCTTTTTTCCACACCTCACTTGCCTCTTTCTGTACTTCTATTGCTTTTTTCTACACCTCTGTTGCTTCTTTCAGCAATTGTCTTGCCTCTTTCTACACTTCTCTTCCTTCTATCTGCACCCCTCCTGCCTCTTTCTGTACCTCTCTTGCCTCTTTGTGCACCTCTCCTACCTCTTTCTGCACTCCTCTTGCCTCTTTTTGCTCCTCTGTTGGTTCTTTCTGCACTGCTCTTGCTTCTTTCTGCACCTCACTTGCCTCTTTATGTACTTCTCTTGCTTCTTTCTACACCTCTGTTGCTTCTTTCAGCAATTCACTTGCCTCTTTCTGCACTTCTCTTGCTTGTTTCTGCACCTCTCTTGCGTCTTTCTGCACCTCTGTTGCCTCTTTCTGTACCTGACTTGCTTCTTTCTTCACACCTCTTGCCTCTTTCAGCACCCCTCTCCCCTCATTCTGCACTTCTCTTGCCTCTTTCTGCACCCCTGTTCCCTCTTTCTGCACCTCTGACTTAGAGGTAGTTTTAATCCCCCTGCCCTAATATATACTAGGCCTTACAGGGGAGGTCATGCCAATCACAGGGGTACCCCAACCCATAGTGTACCCTAGTGTATGTAGGTGTTTCCACTGTATTCTAAGTGTCTTTCAGCATAGCACTGGCTCCAGGCCTGGTTATTCAGTCAGTTACCACCAGTACCAGTCAGCAAAAAGTTGGGGGCACAGGATGACTTTGCAACAAGGCCTCTTTCTGCCCCTCTGTTGGTTCTTTCTTCATATCTCTTGCTTCTTTCTGCACCTTTCTTCGTCTTTCTGGACTTCTGTTGCCTCTTTCTGCATTTCTCTTGCTTCTTTCTGCGCCTTTCTTCCTCTTGCTGCACATGTCCTACCTATGTAGGCATAGTTAGAAATTAGCATTTAAAAAACCTTAGAAATTCACTGAAAATACCAGAGGTTTCAGGGACATTATAGTTAGGAATTAGCATTTAAAAACCTTAGAAATTCACTGAAAAAACCACAGGTTTCAGGGACGTTATGGTTAGAAATTAGCATTTAAAAAACCTTTAAAAATTCACTGAAAAAACCATAGGTTTCAGGGACGTTATAGTTAGTTGGACATTTCATTCATACAAAACCAGAGAAATTTGGCCGTTATAGTTAGTTGAGCTAACTATAACTCGCGCCCGCAATGCACTGCTGATGACGTCACATATTACATCACTCATGACATGGTCAGTGACATCACTGATGACATCACTGATGACATCTCAAATGACATCACTGATGACATCACTGATGACATCATCCACTTAATATCTGATGCACCTCCTCACACCCTAATACAGAGGTCTTCAAACTTTTTGATGCCGAGACCCCCCTGTCAAAAATTTTAGGCATAAGGACCCCCTCCTGACCAAAATGTCTAGAACTTGGTACTCACCATCATCGACAACCAAAAGCGCCCCCAATTCCCACGGCAAATCATTTTACGGTGGGGAAATAGAATTAAACAGTGTTTAGCAAAACCAAAGGTTTGCGGGTGACTGTGGTTTGTGGTCTTTTGGGCTTCGTTATTTGTTTCGGTTTTTGGTAACCATCTTGGCCAAGTGAACAATAAATTCTGAAGGCCACGAGAAAATGCTAAGAGGCTGGCCGCCTGGGTGTCCAGTCACCTAGGCTATAATTATGTTCACGTGGTATAAGGACGGCCATGGGGTATGCCCTTGTGATTTGTGTGCTTGGGCTATACTCAAAGGTCATCTTGAAGCAGACTACCTATCCTCACGGTGCATCTCTTGTCCCTAGCAGGTGACCTATGACCTCTTTCACGTCAGTGCCCCTAGAAGTGCCCTTCTTTGCAGGCCATACGTTCAGTACAGTGGGAGGCTTAGTGTCCGGAAGGAGAATGACATCCATTGTGAACATGTGTGCCCATGCACTTGGTGCAGGACAACATGTTGCACGGTCAGACTGGCTCAACTGAGTCTTCGTCTTGGAAAGGCCTTTGCAGGGTGAGGGTCAGAAGAGAGGCTGTGAAAGGTAGCAAAATACACTCGTCATAAAACTGCATATTAAACTGCTGCTACAAGAATGAAAACAGAAAAAAACATGGAAAAAACCAACATTATAATGTCACAAAAATGCATATGAAACTGCTGCTACAAGAATGAAAACGGAAAGCACGCTGAAAATAAACATTTGAAAGTCATAAAAATTAACTGGAGCCTTTGCCCCAACCCTGGAGATTATTTTGAAGTACATTTCAGCTTCTAGGCCACATGTGAGACCTAGATGTTTGATCTGCACAAATCAATTTTAAAAAAGTTATAAATTTGAGTGCTTGATAAAATTTGCTGTGAGGAGGCCAGTAGAGAGATTCGGTAAGTAAATGTGGTTTATCCTAATCTGTTCCAAATTAAGACAATTTAGTGAGCAACATAATAGTACCATCATAACCCACACCGCTGCATTGCGGGGCTGCTTATTTGAGCTAAGACTGCACAACCAAATGTGTTTAATAATATTGGAGTTGTGTAGGCTTTACCATGTAATATTTTGATGCTGTAAAAATATTAGGCGTAGTCAATTATTGAAAAAATCTATTCTCCGTTCAGACAAATAACATGAGCATTGACACTCATTTAACCATGCTGCCTGAATCTTTCTCTGCAGTGATATTTAAACAAACGTAAAAGCAATGATGTTTCAGACATCAACTTTGTCATCTTCAGTAGTCCATTCACTGCACTTATCTTACAAACAAGTTAGTCTCTTAAAGCTTAGTTGAAAAGTAGAAAAATATATATGTATATCTCCATTTTGCTTAGTTAACATCTTTCCAAGCATTTCACTGTGAATGTCCATTGTCAGAAGCATCAAGCCCCACACGGATGCGCCCTGTTTAAAGACAAACATTCTCTCTTCCATTGTGTTTCTCTGGAGCAATAAATTAAATCGAGTGCGGAGTTCAGGCAGCATAAATAATTAGACACATGCAGGAAAGAAGAAAACGGACAGAACACAGAAAATAAAAATTAACCGGAGCCTTTGCCCAAATCCCCTTATGGCTCAATCAGGGAAACAAATAAGGATCTGTGTGTGTGTGTGCGCGCCGGAAGTAACAAGGAGATCCTACTGAAGAGGCAGCAACGAGCCACAAAGCAGGACACGAGGTGAAAGCAGTGATGGCCAAGGAAGGCAGCAGACAGTGACGGCGTGGAATATTGCAGAACTCCCTCGAAGTGCAGGCTGCATTGCAAAGGTTCTGGTCCATCTTTATTGGACAAAGTTTGCGGGCATTTCCTGGTATGAATGCTGTAGTCTCTCTGATTGGAGGGCAGGTAAAGATGACATGCCTCATTATGATTGGCTTATTTTACCTAGTCCTCCAATCAGAGAGCCTCCTGAGATGCAAGTATTTCTAATCCAAAACGAAGAGAGAAACGTTTTGGATTCGAGGCAGACGTGAAGCTGATGAATGCGCGACCCCCTTCTGATGACTCCACGGCCCCCCTGGGGGTCGCGCCCCATAGATTGAAGACCTCTGCCCTAATATAACTTTTCATACACCTACTTCTCTTGCCTCTTTCTGCAGCTCTGTTGCTTCTTTCTGCACTTGTCTTGCCTCTTTCTGCACCCCTCTAGCCTCTTCCTGCATCCCTGTTGCTTCTTTCTGCACTTCTCTTGCTTCTTTCTGTACCTTTCTTGCTTCTTTCTGCACCCATCTTGCCTCTTTTTGCACCCCTCCTCCCTCTTTCTGCACCTCTCTTGCCTCTTTCTGTACCTCTGTTGCTTCTCTCTGCACTTCTTTTGCCTCTTTCTGCACCTCTCTTGCTCTTTATGCACCCCTGTTGTCTCTTTCTGCACTCGTCTTCCCTCTTTCTGCACCTCTCTTGCTTCTTTCTGCACTTCTCTTGCTTCTTACTGCACCTCTCTTGATTCTTTATGCACTCTTCTTCCCTTTTTTGCATCCCTCTTGCCTCTTTCTGCAGTTCTCTTGCCATTTTCTGCACCTCTCTTGCCTCTTTCTGCACCTCACTTGCCTCTTTCTGCACTTCTCTTGCTTCTTTCTACACCTCTGTTGCTTCTTTCAGCAATTCTCTTGCCTCTTTCTGCACTTCTCTTGCTTGTTTCTGTACCTCTCTTGTGTCTTTCTGCACCTCTTTGCCTCTTTCTGCACCCCACTTGCTTCTTTCTGCACCCCTCTTGCCTCTTTCTGCACCCCTGTTCCCTCTTTCTGTACCTCTGTTGCTTCTTTCTGCACTTCTCTTGCCTCTTTCTGCACCCTTCGTGTCTCTTTCAGCACCTCTGTTGCTTTTTTCTGCACTTCTCTTCCTTCGTTCTGCACCCCTTCTGCTTCTTTATGTACCCCTCTTGTCTCTTTGTGTACCTCTCCTACTTATTTCTACACCCCTCTTGCCTCTGTTTGCATCTCTCTTGCCTCTTTCTGCACTTCTCTTGCCTCTTTCTGCACTTCTCTTGCTTGTTTCTGCACCTCTCTTGCTTGTTTCTGCACCTCTCTTGCATCTTTCTGCACCTCTGTTGCCTCTTTCTGCACCTCACTTGCTTCTTTCTGCACCCCTATTGCCTCTTTCTGCACCCCTCTCCCCTATTTCTGCACCTCTCTTGCCTCTTTCTGCACCCCTGTTCCCTCTGTCTGCATGTTTGCTGCCTGTTTCTGCGCCTCCCTTGCTTCTTTCTGTACCTCTGTTGCTTCTTTCTGCACTTCTCTTGCCTCTTTCTGCACCCTTCGCGCCTCTTTCAGCACCTCTGTTGATTCTTTCTGCAGTTCTCTTCCTTCTTTCTGCACCCCTCCTGCCTCTTTCTGTACCTCTCTTGTCAATTTGTGCATCTTTCCTACCTCTTTCTGAACCCCTCTTGCTTCTTTCTGCACTTCTCCTGCTTCTTTCTGAACTGCTTTTGCTTCTTTCTGCACCTCTCTTGCAAATTTCTGTATCCTTCTTACCTCTTTCTGCACCCCTGTTCCCTCTTTCTGTACCTTTCTTTCCTGTTTCTGTACATCTCTTGCCTCTTTCGGCACCTCTGTTGCTTCTTTCTGCACTTCTCTTGCCTCTTTCTGCACCTCTCTTGCCTCTTTAAGCACCTCTGTTGCACCTTTCTGGACTTCTCTTGCTTCTTTCTGCACCCCTCTTGCCTCTTTTTGTACCCCTTTTGCCTCTTTGTGCACCTCTTCTGACTCTTTCTGCACCTCTCTTGCCTTTGTCTGCAGTTCTCTCGCCTCTTTGTGCAACTCTTTTGCTTCTTTCTGCACTTCTCTCTCCTCTTTCTGCACCCCTCTTGCCTCTTTCTGCACCTCTGTTGCTTCTTTCTGCACTTCTATTGCCTCTTTCTTCACCTCTCCTGCTTCTTTCTGCACCCCTGTTGTCTCTTTCTGCAAGCATCTTCCCTCTTTCTGCACCTCTCTTGCTTCTATCTGCACTTCTCTTGCCTCTTTCTGCACCTCTCTTGCCTCTTTAAGCACCTCTGTTGCACCTTTCTGGACTTCTCTTGCTTTTTTCTGCACCCCTCTTGCCTCTTTCTGCTGTTCTCTTGCCATTTTCTGTACCTCACTTGCCTCTTTCTGCACTACTCATGCTTCTTTCCTCACCTCTGTTGCTTCTTTCAGCAATTCTATTGCCTCTTTCTGCAATTCTCTTGCTTGTTTCTGCACCTCTCTTGTGTCTTTCTGCACCTCTGTTGCCTTTTTCTGCACCCCTCTTGCCTCTTTCTGCACCCCTCTTTTCTCTTTCTGCACCTCTCTTACCTCTTTCTGCACCCCTGTTCCCTCTTTCTGCACCTTTCCTGCCTGTTTCTGCACCTCTCTTGCCTCTTTCAGCACCTCTGTTGCTTCTTTCTGCACTTCTCTTCCTTCTTTCTGCACCCCTCCTGCCTCTTTCTGTACCTCTCTTGCCTCTTTGTGCACCTCTCCTACCTTTTTCTTTACCCCTCTTGCCTCTTTTTGCACCTCTGTTGGTTCTTTCTGCACTGTTCTTGCTTCTTTCTGCACCTCACTTGCCTCTTTCTGTACTTCTGTTGCTTCTTTCAACACCTCTGTTGCTTCTTTCAGCAATTCACTTGCCTCTTTCTGCACTTCTCTTGTTTGTTTCTGCACCTCTCTTGCATCTTTCTGTACCTCTGTTGCCTCTTTCTGTACCTCACTTGCTTCTTTCTGCAAACCTCTTGCCTCTTTCTGTACCCCTCACCCCTCTTTCTGCACCTCTCTTGCCTCTTTCTGCACCCCTGTTCCCTCTTTCTGCACCTCTGAATTAGAGGTAGTTTTAATCCCCCTGCCCTAATATGTACTAGGCCTTACAGGGGAGGTCATGCCAATCACAGGGGTACCCCAACCCATAGTGTACCCTAGTGTATGTAGGTGTTTTCACTGTATTCTAAGTGTCTTTCAGCATAGCACTGGCTCTGGGCCTGGTTAGTCAGAGTCAGTTACCAACAGTACCAGTCAGCAAAAAGTTGGGGGCACAGGATGACTTTGCAACAAGGCCTCTTTCTGCCCCTCTGTTGGTTCTTTCTTCATATCTCTTGCTTCTTTCTGCACCTTTCTTCGTCTTTCTGGACTTCTGTTGCCTCTTTCTGCATTTCTCTTGCTTCTTTCTGCGCCTTTCTTCCTCTTTCTGCACATGTCCTACCTATGTAGGCATAGTTAGAAATTAGCATTTAAAAAACCTTAGAAATTCATTGAAAATACCAGAGGTTTCAGGGACGTTATAGTTAGGAATTAGCATTTAAAAACCTTAGAAATTCACTGAAAAACCACAGGTTTCAGGGACGTTATAGGTAGAAATTAGCATTTAAAAAACCTTTAAAAATTCACTGAAAAAACCATAGGTTTCAGGGACGTTATAGTTAGTTGGACATTTCATTCGTACAAAACCAGAGAAATTCGGCCGTTATAGTTGTTGAGCTAACTATAACTCGGGCCTCCGCAATGCACTGCTGATGATGTCACATATTACATCACTCATGACATGGTCAGTAACATCACTGATGACATCTCAAATGACATCACTGATGAGATCACTGATGACATCATCCACTTATTATCTGATGCACCTCCTCACACCCTAATATAACTTTTCATACACCTACTTCTCTTGCCTCTTTCTGCATCTCTGTTGCTTCTTTCTGCACTTGTCTTGCCTCTTTCTGCACCCCTCTAGCCTCTTCCTGCACCCCTGTTGCTTCCTTCTGCACTTCTCTTGCTTCTTTCTGTACCTCTCTTGCTTCTTTCTGCATCCATCTTGCCTCTTTTTGCACCCCTCCTCCCTCTTTCTGCACCTCTCTTGCCTCTTTCTGTACCTCTGTTGCTTCATTCTGCACTTCTTTTGCATCTTTCTGTACCTCTCTTGCTTCTTTCTGCACCCCTGTTGTCTCTTTCTGCACTCGTCTTCCCTCTTTCTGCACCTCTCTTGCTTCTTTCTGCACTTCTCTTGCTTCTTTCTGCACCTCTCTTGCTTCTTTACGCACTCTTCTTCCCTTTTATGCATCCCTCTTGCCTCTTTCTGCTGTTCTCTTGCCATTTTCTGCACCTCTCTTGCCTCTTTCTGCACCTCACTTGCCTCTTTCTGCACTTCTCGTGCTTCTTTCCACACCTCTTGCTTCTTTCAGAATTCTCTTGCCTCTTTCTGCAATTCTCTTGCTTGTTTCTGCACCTCTCTTGGGTCTTTCTCCACCCCTCTTGCCTCTTTCTGCACCCCTCTCCCCTCTTTCTGCACCACTCTTGAGTCTTTCTGCACCCCTGTTTCCTCTGTCTGCACCTTTCCTGCCTGTTTCTGCACCTCTCTTGCTTCTTTCTGCACTTCTCTTGCTTCTTTCTGCACCTCTCTTGCTTCTTTATGCACTCTTCTTCCCTTTTTTGCATCCCTCTTGCCTCTTTCTGCAGTTCTCTTGCCATTTTCTGCACCTCTCTTGCCTCTTTCTGCACCTCACTTGCCTCTTTCTGCACTTCTCTTGCTTCTTTCTACACATCTGTTGCTTCTTTCAGCAATTCTCTTGCCTCTTTCTGCACTTCTCTTGCTTGTTTCTGTACCTCTCTTGTGTCTTTCTGCACCTCTTTGCCTCTTTCTGCACCTCACTTGCTTCTTTCTGCACCCCTCTTGCCTCTTTCTGCACCCCTCTTCCCTCTTTCTGCACCTCTCTTGCCTCTTTCTGCACCGCTGTTCCCCTTTCTGCACCTTTCCTGCCTGTTTCTGCACCTCTCTTGGCTCTTTCTGTACCTCTGTTTCTTCTTTCTGCACTTCTCTTGCCTCTTTCTGCACCCTTCGCGTCTCTTTCAGCACCTCTGTTGCTTCTTTATGCACTTCTCTTCCTTCTTTCTGCACCCCTTCTGTTTCTTTCTGTACCCCTCTTGCCTCTTTGTGTACCTCTCCTACTTATTTCTGCACCCCTCTTGCCTCTGTTTGCATCTCTGTTGGTTCTTTCTGCACTTCTCTTGCCTCTTTCTGCACTTCTCTTGCTTGTTTCTGCACCTCTCTTGCATCTTTCTGCACCTCTGTTGCCTCTTTCTGCACCTCACTTGCTTCTTTCTGCACTCCTCTTGCCTCTTTCTCCACCCCTCTCCCCTCTTTCTGCACCTCTCTTGCCTCTTTCTGCCCCCCTGTTCCCTCTTTCTGCACCTTTCCTGTCTGTTTCTGCACCTCTCTTGGCTCTTTCTGTACCTCTGTTGCTTCTTTCTGCACTTCTCTTGCCTCTTTCTGCACCCTTTGCGTCTCTTTCAGCACCTCTGTTGCTTCTTTCTGCACTTCTCTTCCTTCTTTCTGCACCCCTTCTGCTTCTTTCTGTACCCCTCTTGCCTCTTTGTGTACCTCTCCTACTTATTTCTGCACCCCTCTTGCCTCTGTTTGCATCTCTGTTGGTTCTTTCTGCACTTCTCTTGCCTCTTTCTGCACTTCTCTTGTTTGTTTCTGCACCTCTCTTGGATCTTTCTGCACCTCTGTTGCCTCTTTCTGCACCTCACTTGCTTCTTTCTGCACCCCTCTTGCCTCTTTCTGCACCCCTCTCCCCTCTTTCTGCACCTCTCTTGCCTCTTTCTGCACCCCTGTTCCCTCTGTCTGCACCTTTCCTGCCTGTTTCTGCACCTCCCTGGCTTCTTTTTGTACCTCTGTTGCTTCTTTCTGCACTTCTCTTGCCTCTTTCTGCACTCTTCGTGCCTCTTTCAGCACCTCTGTTGCTTCTTTCTGCAGTTCTCTTCCTTCTTTCTGCACCCCTCCTGCCTCTTTCTATACCTCTCTTGCCAATTTGTGCATCTCTCCTACCTCTTTCTGAACCCCTCTTGCCTCTTTTTGCACCTCTGTTAGTTCTTTCTGCACTGCTCTTGCTTCTTTCTGTACCTCTTTTGCAAACTTCTGCATCACTCATGCCTCTTTCTGCACCCCTCTTCCCTATTTCTCCACCTCTCTTGCTTCTTTCTGCACTTCTCCTGCTTCTTTCTGCACTGCTTTTGCTTCTTTCTGCACCTCTCTTGTAAATTTCTGTATCCTTCTTACCTCTTTCTGCACCCCTGTTCCCTCTTTCTGTACCTTTCTTTCCTGTTTCTGCACCTCTCTTGCCTCTTTCGGTACCTCTGTTGCTTCTTTCTGTACTTCTCTTGCCTCTTTCTGCACCTCTGTTGCCTCTTTAAACACCTCTGTTGCTTCTTTCTGGACTTCTCTTGCTTCTTTCTGCACCCCTCTTGCCTCTTTCTGTACCCCTTTTGCCTCTTTGTGCAACTCTTCTGACTCTTTCTGCACCTCTCTTGCCTTTTTCTGCAGTTCTCTCGCCTCTTTGTGCAACTCTTTTGCTTCTTTCTGCACTTCTCTCTCCTCTTTCTGCACCCCTCTTGCCTCTTTCTGCACCTCTGTTGCTTCTTTCTGCACTTCTGTTTCCTCTTTCTGCACCTCTCCTGCTTCTTTCTGCACCCCTGTTGTCTCTTTCTGCACTCATCTTCCCTCTTTCTGCACCTCTCTTGCTTCTTTCTGCACTTTTCTTGCTTCTCTCTGCACCTCTCTTCCTTCTTTCCGCACCCTTCTTCCCTTTTTTGCATCCCTCTTGCCTCTTTCTGCTGTTCTCTTGCCATTTTCTGCACCTCTCTTGCCTCTTTCTGCACCTCACTTGCCTCTTTCTGCACTACTCATGCTTCTTTCCACACCTCTGTTGCTTCTTTCAGCAATTTTATTGCCTTTTTCTGCAATTCTCTTGCTTGTTTCTGCACCTCTCTTGCGTCTTTCTGCACCTCTGTTGCCTCTTTCTGCATCTCACTAGCTTCTTTCTGCACCCCTCTTGCCTCTTTCTGCACCCCTCTTTTCTCTTTCTGCACCTCTCTTGCCTCTTTCTGCACACCTGTTCCCTCTTTCTGCACCTTTCCTGCCTGTTTCTGCACCTCTCTTGCCTCTTTCTGTACCTCTGTTGATTTTTTCTGCACTTCTCTTGCTCTTTCTGCCCCCTTCGTGCCTCTTTAAGCACCTCTGTTGCTTCTTTCTGCACTTCTCTTCCTTCTTTCTGCACCCCTCCTGCCTCTTTCTGTACCTCTCTTGCCTCTTTGTGCACCTCTCCTACCTTTTTCGGCACCCCTCTTGCTTCTTTTTGCACGTCTGTTGGTTCTTTCTGCACTGCTCTTGCTTCTTTCTGCACCTCAATTGCCTCTTTCTGCACTTCTCTTGCTTCTTTCTACACCTCTGTTGCTTCTTTCAGCAATTCACTTGCCTCTTTCTGCACTTCTCTTGCTTGTTTCTGCCCCGCTCTTGCGTCTTTCTGTATTTCTGTTGCCTCTTTCTGTACCTCGCTTGATTCTTTCTGCACACCTCTTGCCTCTTTCTGAACCCCTCTCCCCTCTTTCTGCACCTCTCTTGCCTCTTTCTGCACCCCTGTTCCCTCATTCTGCAACTCTGACTTAGAGGTAGTTTTAATCCCCCTGCCCTAATATGTACTAGGCCTTACAGGGGAGGTCATGCCAATCACAGGGGTACCCCAACCCATAGTGTACCCTAGTGTATGTAGGTGTTTTCACTGTATTCTAAGTGTCTTTCAGCATAGCACTGGCTCCGGGCCTGGTTAGTCAGAGTCAGTTACCAACAGTACCAGTCACCAAAAAGTTGGGGGCACAGGATGACTTTGCAACAAGGCCTCTTTCTGCCCCTCTGTTGGTTCTTTCTTCATATCTCTTGCTTCTTTCTGCGCCTTTCTTCCTCTTTCTGCACAGGTCCTACCTATGTAGGCATAGTTAGAAATTAGCATTTAAAAAACCTTAGAAATTCATTGAAAATACCAGAGGTTTCAGGGACGTTATAGTTAGGAATTAGCATTTAAAAAACCTTAGAAATTCACTGAAAAAACCACAGGTTTCAGGGACGTTATAGGTAGAAATTAGCATTTAAAAAACCTTTAAAAATTCACTGAAAAAAACATAGGTTTCAGGGACGTTATAGTCAGTTGGACATTTCATTCGTACAAAACCAGAGAAATTCGGCCGTTATAGTTAGTTGAGCTAACTATAACTCGCTCCCCCGCAATGCACTGCTGATGACGTCACATATTACATCACTCATGACATCATCCACTTAATATCTGATGCACCTCCTCACACCCTAATATAACTTTTCATACACCTACTCGAAAAATATAGACCACCATTCTCGAAACCATAGACACACCAATTGCAGTTAGTACATACCCACTCATTGATTCATAGGTCTACACACACATCCACTCACCCATACAGTCACTCATACACGCAGTCACTCATCAATGCAGCCACTGATATATGCACTCATTCACCCATGCAGACACTCCCACACCGGCCCTCAGCCATAGTTACTCACACACCTAGTGATTCACCCAAAGAATCAGTCACACTGTCATTTACTCACCTATACAGTTATACACACACCACCTCACTTATTCATACAGATACTAAAACATACTTACTTTCATCTACAATCACTCACAGAAGCACACACTCACCCATATAGTCACTCTAACACTCACTCGCTCACAAAGTTACTTATATACTCCAACACTCACATATACTGCCTTTCACATATGCAGTTACTCACCCATATACTACTGAAACAATCATACACTCACCGAAAAGTCATACGCACACTCACTCAACCATACCGTCCCTCACAGACGCAATCATGAACGCATACACCCAGAGATTCACCCACTCATACATCCATGCAGGGAGTCACACAGCCTCTCACCCACCCACACAGACACTCAGGCACCCATACAGGTACTAAGAAAACTAATCAATAACCCATATAGACACTCATGTAACTACTCACCAACCCATGCAGCCACTTACACAGCAACTGACAGGCTGATACACACATTTACACAGATTATTCACTCACCCATACATTCACTAAGACTCACTTATACAATCAGTCACGCACCCAACAAATCATCCATACAGACACTCAACCACCCACTCATTCTTCAAAACACCTTGGCCTATATATATATTAAACATATTTAAACTTTACAGAAACACACAGTCACTGGATGATGTCATCAGTGATGTCATCAGTGATGTCACTGACCATGTCATGAGTGGTGTAATATGTGACGTCATCAGCAGTGCATTGCGGGGGCGCGAGTTATAGTTAGCTCAACTAACTATAACGGCCGAATTTCTCTGGTTTTGTATGAATGAAATGTCCAACTAACTATAACGTCCCTGAAACCTATGGTTTTTTCAGTGATATATATGTATATATATATATATATATATATATATATATATATATATATATATATATATATATATATATATTTATATTCAGATAACTCACGCATCTTCAGTACACAGTCTTCTCACATCAATCACCACACTACATTAACTATGAATCGCCACTGTACCATGCATTGTGTCAGGCAAATTATGTACCTTGAGATGTCATAAGTGTTGTTATGAATGCAGCAATTTCATATGTTCTGAATTCTATAATATGGAAGAGTATAGACAGTGTATGGAGAAGGGGCAAGTTATAGTTAATGTAGTGTGGTGAGTGGGGTGAGAAGACTGTGTACGGAGGTGCGTGAGTTATCTGAATTTGAAGGTGGTGGACAAATATAAATGTGAGTTACATGTGTGACTTATATAACTTTCTAAGTGGTGCTTAAATGAAAAATTAAAGACATAAATATAAATGTAGAATTTCTAATGTTTGTTTGGTTTAAGTTTTCCTAACTATATCTTATCTTTAACCTTTTTTTGTGAAATTCAATGGTTTTTCTAATGTTAGTAACAAATGTGTGACATCGGTACAGTTTAGTGGTATGGAGTGGAATGTTAATAAGTGGAGTGTGGTAGAATATTGGGGAGTAAAGTGTACTGTTGTGCAGTATATTTTGGTATACTGGAGTATTATGTCACTCCAGTGGCATGTACTGAAATGACAAACAGCGAAGTGGCATAGAGTGGAGTCACATACAGAGGAGTGGTGTACACTGGAGTCAGATACAGTAGAGTGGTATATCTTGCAGTGGCATAGAGTGTAGTGGTGTACAGAGCAGTGGTATAAAGAGGAATAGCATACAGTGGAGTGTGGTAAAGTGGAGTTACAGCCTGTAAATATTGTAGAGTGTATTCATGTAGAATGTAGAGGCATACAGTGGAGTAGTATAGAGTGGAGTGGTATAGAGTGTAGGGGAATATATTGGAATATCGTTGACTAAAATAGTGTACAATTGAGTGACGTACAGTGGAGCGTGGTACAGTGGAGTGGTGTAAATTTAAATAGTGTACACTGTAGTGGGGTACAGTGGGGTGCCATAGAGTGGAGTGGCATACAGTTGAGTGGTGTACAGTGGGCTTATGTGAGTGTCATACAGTGTAGAGTTATAAAGTACAATTGTGTAAAGTGGAGTGCCATATATTGGAGTGCCATACAGTGCAGTGGTGCAGAGCAGAATAGCATACACCAAAGTGGTGTATAGTGTAGTAGGGTACAGTGCAATGGCCTACACTGCAGTAGCGTAAAGTGTACCGCCATGCAGTGGAGTAGCGTACAAATAAGTAATGTTTACTGTAATACCATAGAGTTTGCTGGTGTTAAGTCTTGAGACGTACATTGGAGTGGCACGTAGTGGAGTAGCTTACAGTAGAGTGTTGTACAATTCAATTGGGTTAATTATAGAAGCGTAGAATCTAGTGACATACACTGAAGTGTCATTTAGTGGAATGGCGCAGAATGTCGTTTTGTAAAGTGAAATAGCATACAGTACATTGTGGTACACTGTAGTGGCGTACACTACATTTTAGTAGAATTGAGTGCTATAGAGTGGAGTAGCGTGCACTGGAATAGTGCACACTTTAGTAGTGTTCCATAAAGTGGAGCATAGTGGAATAGTATATAGTGCAGAGATCTTCAAACATTTTTGCTGTGAGCCCCCCTGAACAAAATGTTTTCAAGTCGGGCCCTCCTACTAATCTTTATGGCAGTACTTGGGGAAGCAGAAGGATGCAGGCCGAGTGCAGGGGGCTGGATTACAATTTCAGGAGTACTTTTTCAGTAGCTGATAATCCGTTCTAAATGTGAGAGCAAATATATCAGGCAATATCATGACTCCTGATAATTGGGGTGTTGTAAGCCCCTCCCACTCCTGAGACCTAATTCAACTGCCCCTGTTGCAATAATGATAGCTGCAGCCCTGAGTAGCAGACTGTGTCCGCTGCCTCTTTCACTCCATTCCCACCATGCATGGCCATCATTCCAATCTTGGAACAGATTTTCTGTCCCTTTCTGAATAAAATGAGCTCCGCATGTTGCCCACCACTTTCCAGCAGGGATGCTCTCACCTCTAATGCTAGGAAGAAAAGTGAGCCTCCAATCCTCTTTTATAAATGAAGGCAGCCATAATTGATATGCAGTGAGTCTCTGAATCCTGGGCCCCAGTGCCCTTGCACCAAAATCAGCAATGAGATCTAATGCCTTGTGAATTGGAGGCCTTCTCTGCCCCTTATCAAAAGATTGGGCCTCCATCTTGCCACTTTACCCACTCTGTCATCTCTCTGAATCCTATGCTAATGTGTCTCCCCTGCTTCTATTTTCCCTTCTCTTGGGCCAGTGGTCTGAGGCCCAAAGCAACACTGGCACAACATTGGTGCACGGGACCCCAGCGTAAGCAAGAAACGATAGTAAAACAATTCTAATTGGGGTTTAGTTGACACCTCACACCCCTGGGCCACCATACCATTGCATCTGCAGCAAACATGACACCTACTACTCCGTCTACTCTCCCCACTGGCACATCACTCCTAGACATGAGTTCCAAAGCAGAATGTCTCCCCCTTTCCATTGTGAAAAATAAGGAGTAAATCCCACATCTCGTTGCTTTGGACCTGTTCCCTGCGCAGCAAGGGTAACATGGGCCATAGTGCTAACAAGGAAAAAGGATTCCCATCCCCCTTCCTAGTAAGCCCAGATGAAATTGGGGTGCACTGCCCTAGTGCCACTGCACCTGCTGCACTAATAGTAGTGATGGCCATTAAAAAAAATATCCACCTTCCTCAGGTGATCTCCCTACGAGAGCTGTGTCTGTCCATTTGTAAAGGAAAATATTAGCCCACACATGGCACCCTTCCCTCTGGGTTATCTCCTTGAGGCTTTCCATGGACAGAGAACTAAAGAGGAAACAGGCTTTCTCACCAGGGTACCTGCAATCTGAAAGAAATTTAAATGTTTGCTATCGGTTAATCATTGGTTAATCATCAAATGTAAAGGCTGTTTGGAACAGAGTACAGGCTTCAATTTATAAAGTCACTATTCTATTTGAGAGGTGATCTAAGGGTTTAAAGTTTTGGTAAGCTTCCCTTTAATGAACTTTTAAAAATGTTTGCACTAGGTATTCTTTGAAGGCACTTGTTTTTATCTTAAAATGATAAATCATTTTGTGGCAACCTATCTTATACCCAGGATCACTGCTACTATGCAATTTTGAGGCTGCAGCATTTTTCACATAATTATGGATTTGCTGTTTTTGTCACATAATCCACCATGTGCTGCATATTCTACAGATTTTAACAAACAAAAATGTGTTTCTAGCAGACCAAAAGTTACTGAAAAGGAAAAACATGTAGCCACGCTGTAAAATTCCCATCGCAAAGGTTGACGGTCACCTTTCTGTTGCTTATTGCAGAATTTGTGTGTTAATCTGGCACTAATGAGGTGAAACATTTGCCCACACAGTGTTAGCATGTGTAAAATTGATAAAATAATGAAGTAACACTATCACAAAAAGTATTGCATTAAGCTGCATATGTTGGCTTTTTTTTAGGCAACCCTGCCACATAATTTCATCTTTCCCACAGCATAATTCCAGCAGTCTTGATTATACAGTGTATAATACATTTTTAAATAATGACCTGCATATTCACAGTGCTTTGTGTCACAGTCTGGGACTTCATAGTATTATAAATACACAAGTCAGGATTGCGCACTGTGCCAAGCTGGCTAAATGTGAAAAAACAACAAAATACTGACAGAAAATGTAGTTCTTTTCTTTTAAGCCACGTACCCACCTCTTTGACCCGCTTCACCACGATGCCAAGAATAACAGTCGCCACTTTATATGTCCTTTATCTGCTGGATGTAAATGAAGACAGCCTGGAAATGCGCTAAATAAAGAAAGTCGCACATCCAGGCCATCTTCATTTACAAGTATTTGCAAAGGCATTTGCACCCGCTTGGGAACATAGGCATGGCCCACAGTTTGAAGACCTCTGATATAGCGTAATAGTGTAAAGTGGAGTTGCGTACAGTGGAATAGTGTACGGTTGCAAGCAGTACAGTATAGGGTTGACCAGTAAACTGGCAAACACGAAAGTGTAATACAATGGTGAACAGTATAATAGCATAGAGTATAGTGGTGTAAACTGGAGTGGTGAACAGTGGAGTTGGGCAGAGTAGAGTGAAGTAAAGTACAGTAGATTATCGTACAATGTAATGGCATATACTGGAGTGTCATAAAGTGGAGTGGCACACTGTAAATAGCGTAAGGTGCAGTGGCATAAAGTCAACTCATACACAGGAGTGGCGTAAAATGGAGTGTGTAATTAGGATGAAAGGTACCGTCAAATTATGTGAAAACATGTGAATGTTATATCTGAAAAATACTAATTTTATTATCTAAATGTACATTTTCTGGCTGTATATATAAATAGTGTAAGTAATTGCAAACATATACGTTGTATGTAATGTACTTATATATTTTGCTGTGGCATACTGTGCATACTTTACGGTATACCACAGTACTTAGGGTTTAGAACTGGTGATGTGATTGGTTGATGGCTGTGTTTGCCAAAGGTAGAAATCATCCATGCTGTTTGTATTGCAATTTTGCATTATTGTACGATTAGTGTTTCAGTGACTTGTAGGTTAGAGTGTTACATATATTTATTTATGTTTTATTATTGTTAAGAAACTATTACCACTTTAATGAAGTAGTAATAGGTTAACGTTTTTGTTTTGAAAATTGTATATATTATCGACCTATGAATTTCTAAAAATGTAATTCCTTAATAACTTTGTACCCATTTGAGACATGTCTGTACATTTTAGCAGACTTCTTTCACCAGTTTAATTGAGAAAGGAGTAAAAGTTTTGTGGGGTTGTCTGAAGGGGGTGTAAACCAAATATATTTAACATACACTTTTAAATTTTGCATTGCGTGAATACTCAGAGTCATATATTGTTTACATTTGGCAGGATTACATATTATGGTGTGCACATGTATATTTTGTGTAGCGCAGGCAAATAATGTAAACATTTTATTACTTTTAATATATTCAAAGTTAGTAATATTTGTTATTGCGGCATTTTGGGGAAATGTGGGGGTATTTATTGGTAGTACCATGATACATAGTTATCACAAAAGTTAAAGTCATACATGTTGTTTTTAGGTACATTTTCCCCGTGTTGTGCGTTATGTAGGTAAGTATTAGGTTTAGTATTTTTGCCCTAACTATTGCCAGTTTAGTAAAGTGGTAATAGGTAGAGCATAATATGTATAAGTTTCTAGATATTTGTTATAAAAACTACGGAGCAATGCGGGAGTACTGCGGTAACCCAAAATCTTTCTACAGTTAACATTTTTGTGTAAAAACTTCTCTATATTTTTATATCTGTGTATGGAGAATTGCATTTCTTTTTCAAGTAGCATGGCAATTGTTACTAATTAATGTGTTACTCCGTACATGTTTTTGTGCATATTTAAATACGTAAAAAATTGAAGAAGCACTTTAACACCTCATATTATTGAATTACAGTGTCTTAAAGTGTATTTCCAATTATTTATTTATTTATTTATTATCGGTACCGTGGTACTCCTGATTTTTTTTTTTAAAAGTATAAATATTTTTCTCTACCTATTACTACTTAAATAAAGTGGTAATAGGTATAGGAAAAATACCAAAACAAATACTTACCTACATTGAATAGCGTAACACAGAACACAGAGAAACTCAAGATGGCTGCTTCTAAGTTTTGTAAAGGTAATCAGCCAATCAGCTAATGACTTGTCATCGCTATATAGCTCGGGAGTGTAGCGGCCACAGATATACCTAAATTAAAAACACTTAAAACTTATGAAATACTTGCCCTCCTTACCTGCAGTACCCCATGAATTTGTCTGCACACCATAACATAACATTTGTCTGTTCTTCCAAACTTCGTCAAAATCCAATGGACGGATTTTGAGCTACATGAAATACAAAAGTCTGTGTAAAATGCATTGGATTTTACGCCCGTTTTGGGACCTCACTTTTTTCTTTCCACTCCCTTGATGAAATGCAGCAAAACTTTCTGCTCCATGAATGAAATTGAGGCACGAGGTCTGCAAAGTTCTGCAGACATTCATCAAATGCATGCAAAGTTATTAAGGGACAAAAAAATCAAAAAATCCTTATCTCTGATCACTCTAAATATAACTACAGAGTATGTAAAATAAACAATTGAAGAAAAGAAAATATATTAATTGATATAACAAGCAAAATATTAAAAATTGAAAAATCCAAAAACCACACTTCCTAAAAATGCTACAAACATTAAAATACATTTAAAAAGAAAAACAACTAATATAAAATATAAAAGTTAAAACAATTAATGCTGTACAATCTATTTAACCAAAAATATTAAAACTATTGGAGTCCAGGAATATTAAATATACTATTCCCACTTTAGTTTATGCTTACTTAGTTACTTGTGCCTAAAACCCCTCCTGGGGCATAGGCCATCAACCAGGACTCTCCAGCAATCTCTATCTCGGGCTTATATTTCAATGTGACTCCAGGTGTAGCATAACCTTGTAATCAGCCTCGAGTCCTCAGGCGCCAAGTGTTTCTTGACCTTCCTTTTCGCTTGAGTATTCCAAGTCAGGGCTTGCCTGGTGGTATTTGATGCTGGCTTGCAAAGGGTGTGACCTATCCAGCCCAAGCATCTTTTCAGCAATTTTTCATGAGTAGGAAGTTGGAAAGGTGTTAATGAAGGTCTGTATTTTGGTGGTGGTGGTCACTATTGTCCTCCAAGTTTCTGCTCCTTACACAAGGACTGATTTTATGTTGGTGTTAAAAAGCTTGATTTTGGTTTGCAGTGATAGGTCCTTGGTGCTCCAGATCTTCCTTAGCTGAATAAAGGCATCCCTTGCTTTGCCAATTGTTGCCTTGACGTCGGCATCTGTGCTGCCCTGCTTGTCTATGACAGTGCCCAGGTATATAAAGGCCTCAACTTCTTCTAGTGCATCGCCTGCAAAAGTGACTGCAGTTATGCTGGCCATGTTAGCCTTCGGGATCTTGGTTTTCCTCCTGTGGATCTTGAGACCAAGTTGTGCTGATGGGGCTGCCACAAAGTTGGATTTGCAGATAGGTATAGCAGAGTAGGGCCAGGTCGTCTGCAAAGTCCAGGTCATCGAGCTGCGTCCAAGGTGTCCATTGGGTCCCATTTATTCCCCTTGCTGTGATGTCTTCATGATCCAGTCTATGGCCAGCAGGAAGAGAAACGGTGAGAGCAAATGACCCTGGGGGATTCCAGTCCTCACTTGGAAGGCTGCTATGAGTTCTCTTCCATGGACTATTTTTCAGATCATTCCCTAGTAAGAGTTCCTGATGATACTGATGAGTTTTATCTGGCCCATGGTAGTGGCCGAGGAGTTTCCAAAGGGTCTCTCTCTCCATGCTATTTAATGTCTTTTCATAGTGAATGTAGTTGACATAGAGGGAGGAGTTTGATTCCACCAACTGTTCAATGATGATGCGCAGTGTTTCAATTTGGTCTGTGCAAGATCTTTCTTTATGGAAGCCAGTTTGCTGATCTTGCAACTGAGCATCTACTTCTTCCTTCATTCTGTTCAGGATGACTCTGCTGAACCCTTTACCTGGGGTTGATAGAAGAGTTATACCTCTGTAGTTTGTGTAGTTACTCAATCCACCTTTCTTGGGGATCTTGATGAGATATCCCTCCTTCCGGTCTGATGGCACCCTTTCCTCTTCCCAGTTCCTTCCATACATGGGGTAGAGCATGTCTACTGATGTTTCAATGTCTGCCTTCAGTCCCTCTGCAGGAATGTTGTCAGGTCCTGCTGCCTCCCATTTCTCAAATGTTTGATGGATTGGTGTCTTTCTTCCTTGGTTGGTGTGCTGCAGTTGATTGTCAAGTCCTTGTCAGCTGGCTGTTTATCTGGTGGAGACTGCATCAATAGCTGTCTCAGTAGTTCTTCAATGTGCTCCACCCATCATCATTGTTGACCTTCATTACCCATAATTGTCATGCCAGCTTTGTCTTTAACAGGACTTCGTGGCTTGCTGTATCTGCAAGAGAGTTTCCTTGTTATGTGTTATGTTATGTTATGTTAATAAGGCTTGTAAAGCGCACTGCTACCCTAAGGTGTCCTGGCGCTAGTAGTTGCCAACTTGGTTGCTGGATGAGGGATGGATTCAGTGCTAGAGTTCTTTCAAGTTTCCATGGCTTGCTGCTTCCTGGGCTTCTGTGTCAAGACCATCGATGAATCTTTGCTTGTCCGCTCTTAAACTTCTCTTTGTTTCGTTGATGGTTTTGGTGTATTCACCTTTCGCTTTCACTGTTTCTGTTCTTGTTTGGCTGGTGTTGACTGCAGCTTTCTTTTCTATTCTCTTTTGGATTTTGTGGATAGTCTCGGTGGAGATCCATTCTTTATGCTGGTGTTTCTTGGGACCCAATACTTTCTGGCAGGTTGATGACACAGTTTCTTTGATCTCTCCCACTGACTTTCTACTGTGTCTCTGTCATCCTCTAGTTCTTGCAGGACTTGAAACTTGTTACTGAGGGTGACTGAGTATTCACTATGCTTCTGTGCATCTTTTAGAAGGGTGGTGTGATAACACAGGTGTTGGTTTGTCAATTCTTCAGCTTCAGCTTTAGCCTGGCCATGACAAGGTGAAGGTCTGATGCCACGTCTGCTCCTGTCATCACTCTCACATCCCGTAGGGACCCCTGGAGCACCTTTTCAATGCAAACATGGTTGATCTGATTCTCTATTGGATGGTCTGATGACACCCATGTTGCCTTGTTTTTTTTTGTATGGGAATACACTACCGCCTATCACCAGATTGTTCAGGGCACAGAGATCTGCAAGCTATTCACCATTCTTGTTCTTGTTGCTAAGGCCATGGTTGCCCATGACTGCTTTGTACCCAGTATTATCGCTTCCAATCTTGGCATTGAGGTCCCCCATCAATATGGTGATGTCTCTCTCAAGGCATTTCTTCAGGATGGACTGGAGTCTGTTGCAACACTGCTCTTTTTCCTCCTCTTTTCTATCATTTGTAGGTACATAGCACTGGATAACATTCATGTTGATCCACTTTTTGTTTGTACGGAAAGTCGTTGTGATGATTCTAGAGCCATGGGCTTACCATACAATCAGAGCTCTGTTAGCTGCTGTTGTTAGCATCAGTGCTACTACCTGAATGAGTGAGGCGTTCTCTTACTAGTGTCCAGAATACAGCAGCATTCTTCCTGTAGCCATTCTTATCTGTCTGGATTGTGTCCATCTGGTCTTAGTGATGCCAAGCAGGGGCAAGGTTGTATTTGTTCATCTCCACTGCCACTTGGGCTTTCTTGCCTATCTCATGCATGGTCCACACATTCCATGTCCCGATGGTGATGGTCTTGATCGAAAGCAGATGGATCGGCTTTGTGGCTTCTAGGTATCTCTGGCTTTCACCACAAGGCACCATAGCTCTCCGTGAAGAAGATTCCTCCCTCCCTAAAGCCGGGATATCTTTTGGTCTTTTGGTTGACTTTCCATAGCTAGGATTTTTTAACATGGCGTGGTAGCTAGTCCCAAGCATAATCCTCCTCCTTTCGCAGTTGGGCTGGGGAGCAGCCACGGCGGAGTTCTAGTTTATGCAACAGTAGGGAAAGTAATGGACTCTGGTGGGGTTAAATTTACTATTCCCACTCCAGTCTAAGCAACAGTAGGTAAAGCGTTGGACTTTGGAGGGGTGAAACATTTTATTCCCACTCCTGTCTACACAAAAGTAGGGAAAGTGTTGAACTTTGGTGGGTTTCAATTTACTATCCCCTCGCCAAACAGCGCAACAGTAGGGAAAGCGTTACATTTCGAAGGGGTAACATTTTGTAATCCTACTTAAACAGCACAACAGAAGGGAAAGTGTTGGACTTCGGAGGGACAAAATTTACTATCCCCACTCCAATCTGTGCAAGAGTAGGAAAAGCGCGGGACTTCGGAGGGGTCAAATTTGCTATTCTCACTCCATAAAGGGCAACAGCAGGGAAAGCATTGGATTTTGGAGGGGTAACATTTACTATTCCCACTCCATCAGAGCAACAGTAGGGAAGGTGTTGGACTGCAAAGGTTTATTTTACTATTCCTACAGTAGTCTAAGCAAGAGTAGTGAAAGTACTTCACTTCATACACATTACATAGATGAATAACCCCATGAAAGTAGAACAAATGCACTCAATAAAAAAATATTAAATAACATAAAACATATATATGTATTACAAACAAAAAATAATTAATCAATTTACATAATTACTATTCATTAAAAAATAATTTCCAATTAATCAATTATTGTTATTTAGTTATTAATTAATTACCTTCCCACCCTGTTCTACAAACCTAGCAGTCCACACTTGAAAATATAATTAAAAAAGTAGTTAATATTAACATATTTAAAATAAATTAAATACTTATTTAATAATTAATAATTAATTGTTATTTAATTATTACATAATTATCTTTTCACCCTACACCCCTACAAACCTAGCATCCTGCAAATAAAATAAAAGGAACATGAATAAATATTCCACAATTTACATATTTAAAATTTAATTAAATAATTAATTTACAAATAATAATTAATAGTAAATTAATTATTACTTAATTGGCTACTCAGCCTATACACCTACAAACCTAGCATTCCACAAATAAAATGTAAGTAAAATAAATCAGTATTAAATATTTTACATAGTTAAAAATCTATTAAATAATTAATTAACAATTAATAATAAATTGTTAATTAATTATTACTCAATTAACTTCTTACCCTACAGCCCTAAAAATCTAGCAGCTCATCACTAAAATATAAATAAAATAATAAGCATTCCATAAATTACATAATTAAGACTCAAATAATAATGAATTAACAATGAATAAATTGTTATTTCATTATTACTTAATAAACTTCCCACAATTTACCCTCACAAACCTAACATCCTGCAAATAACTTGGTATTACATAAATTACATACTAAATATCAATTATATAATTAAATAACATTTATTAAATAATTCCTAATTAATTATTACCCAATTCACTTCCCACCATATCTCCCTACAAACCCATACACCTGCCATGACGCTATAAAGTACTCTAAAACTTTAATTACAAATTCTAATCACTTAAACTTTCAAGCTATATTTTTGAAACAATAACATTTATATAAACAATAGTAAAAAATAAAATAGATAAATTGACTAAAACACATTAAAATAATGAAAAAACTATATTTTTAACCCTAGATTAGTGAAAACTATATTCAAACATCGATATTATTTAAAACAATATTACTCACCTAAAAAACGGTATTTATGTCAATGATATTTGTGCATCATGATATTTTGTGTGTCACGATATTTAATTTTCGATACTTCAGTCTCCCGATGGTTTTTAAATGGATATTTTGTCCAAACACCTTTCTACAGAACCACTCTGGCCTCTGCGGATCCCTGGCCAGTAGAACAGAGGGTCCGACTTATCCTGGATTTTTCTAATCACTAAGGGCCTCATTATGATGCCGGTCAGACTGGCTTCCGCAGTCCTATCGGAGGCGGTCAGACAGCTGCGCCACCATCAGAAGTGGACACTCTGACCACCGTATTATGATGCATTTGTATACATAGATTTCCGACCGCCGCGGTCCTTCGGACTCCACCAGCAAATTATGACCGTGGTGGGGTCGGAAAGAACCATTGGATTCAGTCAGAGAGCGGACTGCCTTACGAACCGCCGACCCAATTACGATGCGTTTTTCCAACAAGCCGACCGTGGTGGTCCAACCACCTCATCAGAGCTGGCAGAAAGGGAGGGATATAATGACGAAACTCACCTGTACACAGCTTATCGCGTCCTGTGCAAACATGGAGGCTTTTGCACACGTCCTGCCGCTGTTGTACCTACTCGATGACAAATTCAACACTCTCGTGGACGCAACAGCCAGTAAGTCTCACATCTACACCTGTACATAGATTCCTCAGCAAATTGATGTAGCGCCATGGAAACGCAGAGGCAAAGCGTGGTCAGCATGAATAGGCGGTGGTAGCAACCATTACACAAATATTTACTTAGTGACATCTTGCCAACATTTACACATATCATGAGAAGCAGGATATGAGGGGGTAGGAAGGGGCAGTGGAAAGAGCAAGTAGTGCCAGTTGTGTAGCAGGGCAATGAGTTGGTCCAGGGCCTCACGTTGCACTGGTAGGTCAAAAAAGCAGGTGCTGAGACGGGTCCCAATGGACTCAACATAATTTTCCCTCACCCTCAGGGTGGACATAAATTGAACTCTGGAGCATAACCACCTTCCACTGCTGCAGATGTAACTGCAAAGAGACTCGTAATAGACCATTCACAGTCTCCTCTTGTCGGGACTGAAGCATCATCATACTCCTATGCAATCAGGCCACAGTTGTTATATCTCATGGAACTAACAACCTGTGGCAAATCCAATAGCTCTGGCATGTTCAGGGGCAATGTAACTTGTCATATCACATATCTGGATATTGGGCAATGACAGAAGTAGTAACATAACATATGTGTGGGGCACTATCCCAATCACAGATGTACAGCTTATGTGATTGTATGCCATGCCCACGTGAGACACCGCCCCAGTACACTCATCCCACTAAAAGTCCTGTTGTGGAGAACACAAAAAACACAAACACAACATTCACAACATTATTCTAATACACCACAACATAGAATACAGAGTGTGTGTGAATGTGTCAGTATGGGCAAGTAAAACATCCCTGGTGAAAATCTACACACACTTCACATCACCTGACTGAAACCACTCCTAGCCAACTATATCCCACACGATACACCAATCATGGGTTTGTGACACTATATAAACCCCCCCTGGAGCCACAAGCCAGTAGATAAGGCTTGGGCCATTGTATCCCTGGTCAAAAATATTTTATGGGCCCCTGTACGCAACATCACAGAATGTATGTTCCCATCACATCTTCATGATGTCCTCCATGTCCACGTCACTGACAATGTACAGGCATACTCTCACAAACTCTAAATGTGTGTACATTCGAGAAGCTGCAGTACTGATGTGTGCAATAAAGTGTCACAAAACAGCAACTCAACATGAATAACAAAGCCGTCATCTTCTGTGACACCCTCATATTGTTAAAAAACGAGGTCCTGTTGTGATATCGAACATGCATCAATATGGATGTTTCAGGAACATAAAACACACATTTCTTGCTAAAGCACTGTATTGGCCCCTCACACATCACCCACATGAAAATTTTAAGTCAGTTAAATGGGATTCCCAAACACCACAGTGTAAAACCTTTGGAGTCAACAATGTAAACACTCCCTGCAGATGTGGGTTCCCCAAACCAGGGGGACTCCTGGAAAGCTACGGGCCAAGGCCACAGTCCATAATGCACCTGCCTCAAAGTCTTTATGTGCACAGGACCTATGGCATGAGGTATATCAGGGACAAACAATATTGTCACAAAGTGGTATGCACATGTGGCTACTGTGTAAGGGCAAGCCCTTAAATAAAACACTACAGCAACAGCGGTTATCAGACATCTCTCTGAAGTATGTGGAAAGAACACACATGAAAATGGTTACATGTGCATCCAAAGTACCAATTAGGTATGACAATTCAACACCATCCATGTGTTGAGAAAGAAAGACCTACTTTGCACACATTACACACATATCCACCTTACATCTCTGGTAGTACTGCAAGACGAAAGACGTGGGCATTGGCCAAGGCAAGCTGCATTAATTACTGTAGCAGATACCACCCAATGCAATGTCTTCCCCAATTGGAACTCATCCCAAATACACATTCATTGAACATTGACACTAGGCCTCTGTAACTCCATAACTTGTCACAAGGTTTGACTATACTTACACAAACACAACTGAAGTCATACTTCCCAAATCATCCAATAACAACAATTAGCATCAGTAGCAATGACAGGACAAAGCTCTACAAAACCAATAAAGTTTTATTGTAGATAACAAAACTGTGTCCAAAATAGAGGCCACTGGCCAGTCCAACTTTCATTGTGTGGGCCAGCACACTGCTGTGCCACCAAACCTGCCTTCCAGAACACTGCCAGGGATACCTCCCTAGGAAGGGGCACATCTAGTGGGCAGTCCAGGCACCTCTATGATGTTACTCGGGTGGGCAGGGTTTAGGATTAGGAGGGCTGTTTTGCTCTTTGGGAGGGCTAGGCTTGCGATTGGGAGGGTTGGCTTGGTCTGTGGGAGGGCTGGTCTCCAGATGGGGATGGTTGGGGTGGGGTGGGATGGGTTAGTTTGTTAGAGGGATGGTCTCAGGATGAGGATGGCTGGGTATAACCATGCATGGAATTTTGTAGCCCTGAAGGGAAGGGATGGGTTTAGGGAGGGAGGAACAGATGTTTTACCTTTTTTGGTTGATTTAGAGCATCAGGGTTGGGGTGGGAAAGAGGTCCTTTGGGTGTTAGGAGGGGGTGGGGCTGTTTTGGGACCTTTCACTCATTGCTGCTTTCCCCCTTTTTGTTTGGCAGGGGTAATGGTGTGTTTAGGGGTCCAGGTTTTTTGGGGGTAGATTGAGAAGTGGAAGAGATGGGTAGGGGTGGGAAATCAGCCCTGGGTTTGAGACGGGGTGGGTAGCTGTGGCAGGGCAGAGCTCAAGTGCCATCAGGAAAATTGTTTGGGACACTAGGGAGAAGGTGAGGCAAGGGGTGGGCTTTTGGAGGCAGAGGGATGTGAAGTCTGAGGTGTGGCTGTGCGTTCATGTGTTTATGTGTATGATGTATGTTTGGTTGTTGAATGTGTGGGGTCGTATGCAATGTGAGATGTGTCTGTGGCTGGTGGTGTGGGTGTGGCATCTGGGTGTGTGATGTTGGTAGTGGCTGTGTCTGGTGGTGTGGTGTCTGCCTGTATGAATGTAGTAGCTGTGTCTGGTGGCATGGTGTCTGCCTGTTTGTGTGTAGTGGCTGTCTGATGGCGTGCTCTCTGGATCTATGTGTGTTGTGGATGTATGTGGTACAGTGGGTGTGGTGCTTGGGTGTATGTCACGTGATGCGGTGGTGAGGGCGTCAATTGCCGTTTTAGTGGTTAAGTGCCTGTCTCTTTTTTATGTTTCTGTTGTCATGTGCTGTGTGTGGATGTTGAGGTGGAAGTGTGCATTATGTGTGCATGTGTTTTGGGTAGGTACGGGAATAGGGATTGTGGATGGGGAAGAGGTAGGAGGGGGGAAGGAAAGCAGGTATTGTTGAAAGACTGCCGTGAGAGAGGAACCCAGAGCCTGAAAAGATCTCTGTAGGACAGACATGTCAGCGTGAATGCCTTCCAGGAACTACACCATCTCTGTAAGCTGGGGGCTTTGTACCTAGATGGCATTCAACACTGCAGTCTGACCCACAGAGATCTGCCTCAGGATGTCAACTGTCTCCACACTCAGGGCAGCAGGGGAGACAGGGGCGGGGGTGAGGTGCCTGGTCCAAAGGATACTCCTCTCATCTTAGGGGAGTGGGCACGGAGGGCTGGCTGGGGAACAGCAGGAAGGGTGGAGCTGCCACAGGGGGTGGCAAACTTGGATGCTGCGGACACAGGTCCAGGAGATTCCACCACCATCAGGGAGTGACCACAGGAGCTAGACTCTGATGATGAAGATGCAGATGTCTCCTCATGCTCCTCCATGGTACTCCAATCACCCTCCGATCTACTGGTTACCTCTGAGTCACTGGTGCGATGGGAACCACTGTGGCCAGCTGCTTCTCCAACGGTCTCATCCCTGTCTCCTCCGCTGCCCTGGGTTGATGCTGAAATAATAGTAGAAAAAGGTTCAGAGCAATTGTGTGAACACACTGGGCAAACAGATCTTAACACAACACATTACACAATTGCACAGATCACAACACATAAAAGGATGACTACATTGCCTCCAACATTGGCATGAGCACATACATGAATGCTACATGACCTGTGCACAGTCACACATAATGGTGCAATAACCACAGTCTACTCCAAATGCATGCGGGACCTTGTCCCACATCCATCCTCATGTGTATAGCAGGCGATATCATCAACCGGTCAACCTAGGCCCTTGTAGTAATCAACAGCTACCTGATGTCATCAAAGGGGATGTCCACATCGAATGCATTACTACATATCCACACAAGACCTCCGACCCTCGGTCTAGGTCTAGGTCCACTCACTCCCCACTGCTCCGCTGTTCCGTCTCTTGCCTCCAGACCCCGACCTCCTCCTTGGGAGGTTCGAGGCTGCTGCCCGCTCCTGCGCCTGCTGCCCGCTCCAACTGGGACCAGACTGCCTCCAACCACCGTAACCTTTCTCAGACGCTTTTTTTCTTGATTTTTTCCCTGTTGTGCCACTGTTATTGTGCCCATCTGTGTCTTCCTCTAATTCCACCACTGTTTTTATTTTCTCGTGCCTGCCTGTTCCTTTTGCCTTTCGCTGCTGCTGCCCCTGTGGCCCCTCCCCCCCGGAATTCCCCCCCGGAATTTCCCCTCCGGAATTTCCCCCCGGAATTCCCCCCCGGAATTCCCCTGCTCCCGCCTCCCAGCCTCTCCTCCCTCCCACCTCCCCTAGTTAATGGCGGCCGCTGCGCGGTCTCGCCGGCGCGCCAAAGGCAAGCCCGACAGCGGCCAGCGCCAGGAACCCTGGACCTCCCACTACCCATCGCTACGACACCACCACCCTCCTCACGCTCAACCCTGGAAGACTTAGAGAATGCCAACAGGCCTCGCCGAACACGACCCACGGCCAGTTCTCCTGCCTCCACTGCCGCCAGACCCTCACCGCCACCCCGGCCTCCAACACCGCCGAAGCCAGCACCGGCGACACCCTAAAATGCATCCTCCTCAACGTGCGCTCCGTACACAAACACGCCATGGAAATCTGGAACCTACTCGACTCTCTTTCGCCCGACATCGCCTTCTTCACAGAGACCTGGACCGACGCATCCTCCGACCCCGACATCAGCACCGCCATCCCAGATGGATAAAATATCCAGAGGAAAGACCGCCCCAACCACCCAGGAGGGGGCCTCGCCATCGCCCACAAGAGCACCCTCCGCCTCACCACCTCCAGCGAAACCTTCCCCTCCACCGGACACCTGCACTTCAAGATCCAGACCACCCCCAAAGCCACACTCCGAGGAACCCTCGTCTACAGAACACCCTTCGCCGCCACCTTCACCGACTTCATCGCACCCCACGCGATCGCCTCAACAAACTACATACTCATTGGAGACCTGAACTTCCACCTCGACAACCCCAGTGACATCAACTCCACTATCCTTCGTGACAACCTCGCCAGCATCGGACTTAAACAACTCGTCAACACACCGACCCACAGAGCAGGACACACCCTCGACCCCATCTTCGCGGCAGGAAACAGCGTCCATTTCAGCCACACAACGCAGCCGCCATGGACCGACCACCACTGCGTACACTTCGCCATCAACAAACCCAAGGCACCCAAACCAGCCCCACGCCCACCACGAAGGAACTGGAGCAAGGTTACCGACGAGCAACTTAACTCCACCCTCAACCGAGACAACCACACCTGGGCACCCGACGCAAACAGCGCAAACGACGCAGCCAGAGAACTCCACACCTGGATCTCCAACTGCGCAGATGAGCTCGCCCGCTACGCAACCCCGACAGACAACGCCCCAGGAAATGCGCCTGGTTCACAACCGCTCTCCAAGAAGCCAGACGCACCTGCAGACGCCTGGAGAAGAACTGGAGAGACACCAAGACAACCGAAAACCACACCACCTACAAGGACGCCATGACGGACTACCACAACCAGATCAGAGCCACCAAAAGGAACTTCATCCACAACAAAATCCTGGCCAACTCCACCAACTCCAAGGAACTTTTCAGTGTCATTCAAGAATTCACCAACCCACGCAGTGAAGCCACAGACATCACCCCATCCCAAGACCTCTGCGACAAGCTTGGAACCTATTTCTACCTCAAGATCAAAAACCTCTACGACAACTTCATCCACCATCCACCAGGCGCCACAGACGGCCCCCCGCCCCCCAGAAACACCAGCCAGCCCACCATCTCCAACTGGACACCGATCACGGCCAAAGACACCGCCTCGACCATGAAAAGCATCCACTCGGGGGGCCCCCACCTACCCCTGCCCCCCTCACATCTACCACAGAGCCGTGGCCGCCATCGCACCCGAACTACAACGCACCATCAACACCACCTTCAAAACAGGCACCTTCCCAGATGACTGGAAGCGCGCAGAAGTCAGACCCCTGCTCAAGAAGCCCACAGCTGACCCCACCGACCTCAAGAACTATCGGCCCATCTCGCTCCTCCCCTTCGCAGCCAAAGTTTCAGAGAAAACAGTCAACAGGAAACTGACATGATTCATTGAAGAGAACGCCATCCTCGACCCGTCCCAATCCGGATTCCGAAGCAACCACAGCACAGAGACCGTCCTACTCACCGCCACAGACGACATCCGCACCCTCCTGGACCAAGGCCACTCCACAGCCCTCATCCTACTCGACCTATCAGCGGCCTTCGACACCGTCTCCCATCGCACACTAGTCGTCAGACTACACGATGCAGGCATACAAGGAACAGCCCTGGACTGGATCCGATCATTCCTCACCGGAAGAAGCCAAAGGATCAGACTCCCACCCTTCCTCTCCGACCCCACGAAAATCACCTGCGGAGTCCCACAGGGTTCATCACTGAGCCCCACCCTCTTCAACATTTACATGGCCCCCTCGCAGCCATCGTCCGACAACACAGCCTCAACATTGTATCCTACGCCGACGACACCCAGCTCATCCTCTCCCTCACCAAAGACCCCACCACTGCCAAACTCAACTTCCAGAAAGGAATGCAAGACGTCGCAGTCTGGATGACCAACAGCTGCCTGAAGCTCAACGCCAAGAAGACAGAAGTCCTCGTCCTCGGTACTACCCCTTCTACATGGGACAGCACCTGGTGGCCAATAGCCCTCGGAAGCCCACCTACCCCCTCAGACCACGCCAAGAACCTCGGCATCGTACTCGACTCATCACTCTCCATGAACCGACAGGTCAACACCGTCACCTCCAGCTGCTTCAACACCCTCCGCATCCTCCGCAAGACCTTCAAGTGGATCCCCCTGAGTCAAGGAAGACAGTCACCCACGCACTCATCACCAGCAGACTGGACTATGGAAACGCACTCTACGCCGGCATCAACAAGTCCCTACTCGGCAAACTCCAGACAGTACAGAACACCGTCGCCAGACTCATCCTGGCATCCCCCGACATGAATACATCAGCCAACACCTACGTAGTCTCCACTGGCTCCCAGTGGAGAAAAGAGTCACTTTCAAAATCCTCACTCACGCCTACAAATGCCTACACAACAACGGACCCAAATACCTCAACGACAGAATCAACTTCCACGTACCCAAAAGAAACCTCCGATCTTCCAACCTCGCACTGGCCGAAACCCCGAGCATCCACAGAGCCAGAGCAGGCGGAAGATCCTTCTCTCACATTGCAGCCAAGACCTGTAACGAGCTACCGGCAGACATCAGACGTGCCCCCTCCCTGAACACCTTCAGGAAGACCCTCAAGACCTGGCTCTTCGGCTAAACAGATCTGCGGACCCCCCCCCTCAGCGCCTTGAGACCCTCACGGGTGAGTAGCGCGCTTACAATTCCCTGATTGATTGATTGACAAGGCCCTGCAATCAGAAAATGGTCGACTGTACCAACCCACAACATGTAGAACTGATGGGCAGCAGCTACAGCTAAGTTGCAGCAATATGTGACTACCAAATAGAAGGTGACATGGAAGCGCCCATTCCACACTGTTCACACTTCCCAATTGACACTTTCACATCTGCCCACTGCCAGATGACACAGTTGAAAACTGCACATGAGTAGCTTAGCTAGGTGTCACATGTACTACAGAAGAGTTGAATTGAGAGAATTTGATTCCCAGTGGTGTGTGATTTCAGCACAAAGAAACATTGTACTTGAGTCTGCCTCGTAACCTGTACAGTCAAGATTGGTTCATGTGAGCACACCTTTTTCACATTGCAAATGTCAATGCCATTAAACCACTGAGAGGACATGAGGTTTAGGAAATAACCAGAGTGCATTGTATGCCATGCCACAAGTAAATTGTCCACCATCACATGAGACACAGTAGGAAGGGAGTATCACTCCAGACACAAGGATGACAAGTGGCCTGTTTGGGACCACTGTCACACATGACAGCAAAAGATAATGTAGGTCATCTGTGACATTAGGTAGCCATGTGGCTGTTCAACTCTGGAAACTGGCACTTGATAGGACCCTGCTTAGTTCCTGTTCACATGGACAATAGTCTACGGTAATCACCATGCACCTACTACCACACCTACACATGCAACAACACTCCCATTGCATGGGACATGAGTCACCTTCAAGGTTGATGGGGAAATAGCTGCCTGTAACAAAAGATAGATGGTCATGCAGAATGTTACACTCAGGCCAATACTCATCCTCTTCTAGCTGATGTTGGGCTCTCAACTGCCCATCAAGGTCCAGGTAGGCCACTGCCAGTATGTGGGCCAATAGGGGGGTCAGGGTCCAGCGCGTGCCTCTTCTGCCTGGGGAGGACACCCTCAGCTGGACCTCCACGATCTTATGGGTCCAGCATCTCAGTTCCTTCAACCTTTTCCTGCAGTGAACACTGTGCCGATGAGAGGCCCCCAGAGTCCACATCTTCCGGCTATGACTTTCCATAAGGACACCTTCTGATGGGTGTTGACTTGTATGGATGCAATAGATAGACTGAGTACACATTGCAAGATATAGGTTATATGCTAGGGTGGCACAGAGGTTGTAGACAGCTAGCATAACTATCGATCAATAGTCCACACACTACATGTATAAGGCGCACATGCTGTGCAACACAAGCAGTATTACTACATACTATTTAATTAATCTCAGGACAACCCTCAATTCGGATTATGCCTCTACTGACTAGGCCAGCCCAATGACCTCACATAGCTCTGGGCCACACAAGATGTGCTCTGAAATGAGTTATCATGTTACACAGCACACCATTGTGTCCTGCTTAAGGGTACAGTACTAGTGCACAACTGGACAGACACCTGAACAGTCTGGGCAAATTATTGTAATCAGACAGTCCAACATATCACTGCTACCATTGCATTGACAGAATGTAAAGGTCTGGGTCACAATGAAAGGGCTGGCACGCGTGTCACTGAGAGCTCCTACTCTGAGGATCGGTGGACATGTGATTTACTCAACTGAATATCAGACTACATTTGCATCTGTTTGTGTGGGAAGTCCTGTAATCATGGGACACACTGTGTGCCATATGTGGCACTGTATATGGGATGACATTAACATACCATTGTACATACTTCCTGATTGCTCATTCTTACACAGCTGGTGATGCACTTCTGAACTGCACTGCAGATGTAATCAACTATCTGCAGTGCACATGTTTCACATAAGCAATGTTCCTGTACAATGCTGGATTCACTCATTGGACAGTCATATACCAGACATGTGGGAGTAAGGGTTATCTCACAAAAAGGGAGCATAAGAGGAAAAAGGAACCAGGACGCCCTCCACCCAAAAAGACCTGGTTACATGCTTGCACATATAGGTCAAATTTTTAACATTTGCAAAAGAATGTCGCACCCATTTTATAAATTAAATGACTCATACGGGTGGGTATGATTAGATAGCCAACCTTGTCTCACCGATAAAGAATGGGTGCAACATATTTTTGTAAATGTTGAAAACTTGACCTATATGTGCAAGCATGTAACCAGGTCTTTGTTTATGAGATGCGGGAGTAAGGGGCCTGTGCTAAGGCTATGGCACACAGTGACAATATGGGTCCATGGGCAGTAATACCAGGTCTGGGGATGTCATCATGCACCATACTTGGTGCATACAAGGTGCATTTAGGCCAACTCATGGTCTTGTGACAGTTATTTAGGCCACATCTGAGGATCAGCAGATCTACAGGGAGAGTACTCTGTGCATTAGTTCCATAGCCACATTATCCCAGCCACAGCCTAGGCCATGGACCATACTGGGCACAACTCATTGTCAGGGTTTGGTCTCTGCAGGCTGCACATACTGTTCCCAAATGACCATCATATGCCCACATATTCCATACCTAACAGTACATCTTGGGACAACCCTATGTTTGACATGACTGTTGTGGGACACTCTGAAGGGGTCTGTGAGGTGTTGGTATCTCCCAGACAACAGTTTGGTGAGCCCTCATGTGTGTTGAGTGATAGGTGGGACTGTACATATATCTCACATCATCCTCACGTGCTACTTACAGAAAACACACACAAGTTAGGGTTTAAGGCCTATATATTTGCAAGCATATCTGCCATTAACTGTATAGCAAATTCATTATTGTCAACATAACATACGTACATGCATAGATATGTGCATGCAACCGGTATAGGATTGAGGACTGATTACACATCAATATGGTGATGTGAAGTCCACTAAGTACGGTGCCACATGAGCCATGATATGATTGTCCTATGTAGGAGCCACACTATTTGACTTACAAAACTCTGATGTCAGTCTTGCATTCTGAGCCACATTGGGGCATATGGGATAGCATTGAGCCATGGAGCTGGCAATACAGGGGAAGGACCTTCTTCACCAGGGTCTCCAGCTTCTCTGGAGTGAACGCAGGGGCTATGCTCCCTGAACAGCTGAAATGACACCTCCAAGAGATGGCAAACAGCAGCTGATGATGAGGAGGTGGTGTAAGAAGCAATGTCTGAAGGCAAGTGATTTGATTTTCAAACAGCAACGAACACGTAAGCCACATAGGCAGTCTTCTGTGTAGATGGCCACAGCCATTGGACCACGGCGGTCACATAATCCAATGTTAGCCTATGGCTGTGACCGACGTTGAGAGAGCTGCCTACCTCGAGGTTTGAATCAGCCAGCGTTCAGCGAATGAGCATGTCCCATTAGCAAGGTCAGGCTTCCACATAGGTGGTCTCCTATGTAGACGTACACAGCACTTGGATCGCGACAGTCACATTATCCACAGTTAGCCTGTGGAAGAAGCCACCTACCGCACGGTTTAAATCAGACAGTGGTCGGCGAATGAGCATGTCCCGTTAGCGAGGTCAGGCATCCTCCATGTCGGGGTTGAAGACCACATAGAAAACGATCTTATAAGTGCATCTCCACCAGTTAAAATATGTTAGAACATGTCACCTGTTGTATGTCACCATTCCTCTGCCTATCCAAATACTCAAACGTCAGTGCTGTACATTACTGTGCATGAATACACGATCACCGTGGTGAAACTTGAAGCCATGGCGATCGATTGGATTCATCTGGGTGACTTCCTTATTTATCACATAAGTCAATGTAACTATTTAGGCTGTTCCCACCTGAAATGGCCTCCTACAACAGTGGTCACTGGTGGAAATGTATCATCCAGATAATTGTCAGACATCTCTTCCACTTTCCTCATCCAAGAAGTTGCTATGTATGCTGTTGTATGTCATACAATTATGATGTAAATTGCTGTGTACTGCTAACATATGCTGGTATGTGTGGTCACATGACTTTTGGGTGTGTCTTGTTTAATCTCAGTGTGGACACTGTCACCACTATCCATTTGTCTGTACACTCCATACATAGGTACCCTGGCAGAGGAGGAGATGACAGGCTCCAGTATACTGGCCATTTTCAGACCTTCAAACTATGGAAGAAAGAGACGTCATCAGGAAGTTTTGTCTCAATAGGCAGACGATACTAGATCTATGTGACCAGTTGTAGGCTCAATTACGTCCTCGTAGAAACTATCCCACATCTCTGACACCAATGGTGAAACTCATGGCAGAACTGCATTTCCTGGCCACAGATTCATTTCAGTACACTGTGGCTATATCTGGTGGAATGTCACAACCTATGTTCAGTAGCGTACTACGAGATGTCCTTTCAGAAATGATGAGACACATGGACAGCTATATCTAGTTTCCAAGATGAGAGGATTTGACCAATTTAGAGGGTGACTTTTATAGATTTGGTTGCATCCCCCATGTGGCTGGATCTATTGATAGCACATATATTGCCTTAGTACCACCGCAAGTCAGAGAACAGGCTTATAGGAACAGGAAGCCCTTTCATTCTGTCAACGTGTAAGTGGTTGGTTTAGTGGATTTATACATCTCATTCGTCTGTGCCAGATTCCCAAGATCTGCCCAGGACTCCTTCGTACTGCAGAGCAGCACCATACCCCACCTGATGTCACAACAACTACCAGAGAGGGCCTGGCTTGTTGGTATGATGTTTTCAACCTTTGTGTGTGATGTCAGGTCGTATCTTCTGAAAGGTTGTGACTCATTATTTCACACATGTGTGTCTTCCATCTAGGAGATTGCAGACAGTTTGACAGCTTTGTGTGTGTCACTGTACTATGCTATCTCTGAGCTTCCACGGCCAGGTTGGCTTCTCTTGCCCATGAAATATAGAGTAAAGGATATTGGAGCATGGTCGAATAGCCTCAATTTCTACCCCCCTATCTTGTATTGGTGTTGTGCCTAGGAAATAATCCAACATGCATATCACCTGTGTGAGGCCATAAAATAGGTGAAGTCTAGTTGTGAGGGGTGTTTTTTCCTCCAGATATCCTCCAAACCAGCCACTTTGAGCCACACCCTCCTTTTATTAGCAAATGCTTCTGTTCATCCAAACCTTTGGCCAGATTTATCATTCACCTTCTCCATGGCAAGATTGAGGTCTCCCCCAATCAAGGCCTCTGTAGGCTGTTTGAGATCTCTTGTTTCAAGAATAACTCTTGGCCTTCATTGGGTGCATGGATATTGGCCAGAGTGAAGGACTCAGTCCCAATTCTCACTTGGTAAGTGAGCACTCTACCACTTACCTTGGTAACTGTTCCCAAAACACCCACTGAAATTCATGTGAAAGAATATGCCAGTCCCTTCTTTTTTAGCTTGTCCAGAGGATCGATATTGTCTGGAGAAACAGCACAATTTTAACCTATGCCAGTCTTTGGAGAGGTCTCTTGAATAAGAAAAATATCACAATCTGCCTTGTTGAACATCAATAGCACCACTCTTTTTATGGGCTACTCAGGCCAAGGGATTTGAAACAAATTCCTTTGACAGTGACATTTTTAAATGTTCACTAAAACTGCACCATTTTGCCTTTGTTTATGATATCCTGTACATGCAGAGATGAAAGAAAAAAACTGATAAATATTATCATTAAATGGATGTGCGATTTGGAGTCTTACGAATTGCAACTTTGTGAGTGTCCAAACAATAACCCAAACCTAACCTAAATACCAAAATAAACTGCAAGTCCAGTCTATATAGCTCCAATGGGGACCTATGCATCAGGTATTCCCTTGGATATGGAGAAACTGTGGTTTAGTTTGGGTGTCTTCATTGTGAAATATCCACCCCAGTCCGACTTCAGCCTGCACTTACATTTACAGGTTCTGTGATTCAACCACTGGGAGAGCTGCCTCTCCTAGCAGGCCCCCACACCTGTCGCTATCGGATCTACTGCTCCTCATGCAGGGTTTGACTTCCTATCAATCTGTCAAGGACTGCTTGTCTTTCCTGGGCGATGATGGAGGGTTCTGGTTTCTGTTCTTTTGTAGGTCTGATAACTCTGACCACTCATAGCACCTGCAAGAGGACAATAGACTTGTCCCCTGTGTTTTTGGCTGTGATTCACTGTTCCCCAAGGTCCAAGACATGCCACACCTCAGAGACCGAGCAGAGCTGGAGGAGCATATCATGCCATCGAAAGATGAGCCAAAATGTGTGCCCCCATCAATATTTGATACTATCACAAGCTGAATCTGACCACAAAAACACTCCTTGACAATAACATCACTATGAAATATCAACCATTAAGACCAGAATTCCAGCTGACTGAACCTAAATGTAGAAAAGGATATGTGGGTCTTCCAGGGGATAGGTTGAGATCTGTTAAGGAACAAGCAGTATAGTGTAGGCAACCAAGGTTTCATTCTCCTGATGCCAGCTTTCTCAGGTGTATCCCAATGAAATGCCTAATACTATCACAATTAAATAAAGATGGCATTTACAGTCCACACAATAGTTAATGTAGCCCAAATCATTTTTGTGAAAGAGGTGTAATAAAAAGGAATGCCGGAAGAAAAAGAGGGATTTACTACCCTTATTCACTCCATCCATTCACGACAACCACAAGTAAATCAAAAAGTCAAAATCTCACTTAAAGCCTTGATATTTTCAAAGGCATGGGGGATACATTATAAGGAATGGGTTAACTGTAAGGCTAAATTTGCACTAAAGGTCTAATGTACATTTTTGGAACCTGGTGACCACAGGAGACCCAATGTTGGCTTACTATTCACATCTGGTCATTTTGGAGAGGAAACAGAAGACTGATGTCTGATAAGTGTGAGGTAGCCAAAGTGGAATGTAGGAGGAGCTTGCTAATGAGACCAGAGTGCAAAGGGGAATACAACCAATGTTAATAAATTCTCCTTTCCGGAGGTCACAAAACATTAATAAAGTTATGGGGCCAGACTATGATTTTTACTATATACTATCTGCTAAATTTGGGGGGGTCTAATGCTTTGTCTAATAAAAATGTGTTACTCACAAGGCGTTGTGCATGATCTTTCCAACAGAGTATATTCTGGCCCCCTTTTATAATAAGATAACTAGATTAACCCTGCCTGACATGGAACCCATGATAAATAGGAAGGTACCCCCTATATTGTTTTAGGTCCTAGAGGAGGGGGAAGCAACAACAACTATGTACAACCTCTAAACCGACCTATCTCATTTATATTGCCAAATAGGCACCAAGCCATTTATGAGGCTAGGCATAAAAAATGTAATGAAGCACTGAAATTATTGGATTGTTATGTATGATTGTCTTTTATGTTTTGTGTTAACTTATAGCAACTAATTTTTGAAAAAGAGAAAAACTAAAATATTTTGATAAATAATAAAAACAGTTTTATGAACTTACTCCGGTCTAGGAAATAATTTGGGGACATTGCATGATGTATGAGCTTTATTGGCCAGCAATATAAATTAGATAGGTACGTTTAGAGGTTGTACATAGTTTTTGACATGGAACCCATTACAAGATTCACAGAAGGTTTAATGGTATGTATTGCAGAGAACAAACATTTAATGATGACGGTGAAGTAGGGTTGAGTGAACAGATATTAACTTTGGGGCAGGAATATTTATTCAAACTGACAAATAATTGCTTACGTAGACCATAGTTTAGTCTGTAAGTGGATATGAGTTACCCAGGTTTATAGGCTTATTTAGAAACAACTTACTTTTATTTTTGTTGCACTTTTACGGAGTGCCTTGTCTGAAGCCATTTCACGAGAAATCTCTATTTTTGCACTCCCTGGGCTATCCCGGCTCTTACCTACATTCTACTTCTGGAGGACGATTAGGCAGATGCGCACCTGGCAAAAAATATCATGTCCTACCCCTATCCATTCAAAAAATGTCTCTCGTTCTGCCTCCCCAACATTGCAGAAGACAGCGGACACGTATGTGCTGGCCATTGTAAACCCATCTGACACCTGTGTACTGCTGAGGCACTCTGAGACTCCTGCTTCTCAGGAAGTCAAGGTATGACCATGTCTACCTCTTCTAGCCCATTCGATACCATGAGATGAGATAACTTCTTTGTGCCTTAATAAGTGCCAGATCCATGGCAAAGCACAAGACCAGAATTAATGATCTCATTATGGAGAAGGCATGCAAAAGGCAAGCCCATCTGTGCCCGTCTGTGCCTGGACAGCGCCCAACACAAGGGACCCTGCTTCTAGATCCAGACCAACCCCAACACCACCCTCTGCGGCACCCTCATCTACAGGCCCCCCAGCCCTGACCCCCCTTCACTGACACCATCGTAGACCTCATCGCAACCCAGGCTCCCGCATCCACTGACCACATCCTACTCAGAGACTTCAACTTCCACATGGATATCCCCAGAGACCAGAACACCACCTCCCTTCTTGAGAACCTTGCCAACATCGGACTCAAGCAGCTAGCCACCGCACCGACCCACACAGCCGGACACACGCTCTACCCCATCTTCTCCGCCAGCTGGAACATCAGCTACAGCCACACCACCAAACTCTCCTGGACCGACCATCACTGCGTGCATCTCGCCTTCGCCACACCCACTGTACACCATCGTCATCATCGCCCCCCGTCGTAGCTGGATCAAGGCCACAGAAGAACTTCTCGTCAACTCCCTCAGCACAACCACTCTGCCAACGCCAACGGATGTCAACACCGCAGCACGCAACCTCCACCGATGGATCTCCAACTGCGCCGACACCCTGGCACCCATCAAGAAAAGACCATGCAAGCAACACTCCAAGAATGCCAGCTGGTTCACTCCCTCCCTCTACGAAAAAACCTAAGACACTCAGAGAAGAATACTTCTCGCGTGTCACAAGGGCAGAGAGGAGATCTCTGGTGGGAGCACGTCCTCCCGTAGTAAACTCTGAATCACAAGAAGTACCCCACAATTTGAGATAACGGTAAATAAACCCTGGTTAGGTATGGGAAGGTGATTGCTGAAGCATCCTAATTATTTCTCACTGGGTTGTGGGAAAGGAAAGAATTCCTTTTGTTTTAATTACCCTCACACACCCTAGTGGTGTCATGCTTCATCATCGGGTCACCCTGACTCCTAAAGGTCAGGGTGGGCTCAACCGTGTTTCAGGGAGCTCTTGGAAGATGTGGCCAGGGGGTCCTAAAGATAAAAATCCTCAGATGGTTCCCGGTATCCCTTTATTCTTGGAATCGTCTGGGATATTAAAAATTACAAGCATATAAAGGGTCACTTGGATGTTTGTGGTCCTATGATCCTAGTGCCAACATGTTTCAGCCCACCAATTGGCCCAAAACGGGTCCTGGGCTTTCTTGCACACCCTGGACCCGGCACCACGCAAGACCACAGACGTTTCCCCCTCCCAAGACCTCTGCAACAAACTTGGCACCTTCTTCCACCACAAGATCAGGAAGCTATACAACACGGAGAGCGCACTCCTCACGCCAACTATGACATCCGCTTCCTCCTCGCCCGGGGCGAGACCGCAGCCTTCATCCTACTTGACCTCTCGGCTGCATTCTACACCGTCTCCCACCGCACCCTTATCATGAGACTCCATGATGCCGGCATCCAGGACAAGGCTCTGGACTGGATCCACTACTTCCTCACCGGCCGGACCCAGCGAGTCAGACTGCCACCGTTCCTCTCAGAACCCACAGAGATCAGCTGTGGAGTACCCCAGGGTTCCTCCCTGAGCCCCACCCTCTTCAACGTCTACATGGCCCCCCTCACATCCATCCTCAGAAGCCACTCACTCAACATCGTCTCCTATGCCAACGACACCCAGCAGATCCTTTCCCTTGCCAAATAATCCACAACCGTCAGAACCAACTTCCACAGTGGAATGAAGGCCGTTGCTACCTGGATGAAAGACAGCTGCCTCAAGCTCAACTCGGACAAGGCTGAAGTACTCATCCTGGGACCCACCCCTGCAGCTTGGGATGACTCCTGGTGGCCAGCCGCTCTTGAATCTTCTCCCACCCTGACGGACCACGCACGCAACTTCGGCATCATACTGGACTCATCGCTCACTATGAACTGCCAAATCAACACAGTTTCCTCAGCCTGCTTCCACATGCTCCGCATGCTTCAAAAGACATTCAGATGGATCCCCACAGAATACAGAAAGATGGTCACCCACACACTCATCACCAGCAGACTCCACTACGGCAACGCACTCTACGCCAGCGTCACCCAGAAACAGCTCAAGAAACTACAAAACATTCAAAACCCTGCAGCCAGACTGTTCGTCGACATCCCCCACTTCACCCACATCACCCAACACCTCCGACAACTCCAATGGCTCTCAGTTAACAAGAGAATCACTTTCAAGCTCCTCACTCATGCCTACAAAGCTCTTCATGAAGAAGGACCAGTATACCAAAACACCACCTCACATTCCACGTACCCGCCAGACAACAATGATCGTCCCAACTCGCCCTTTTCTCTGTCACCAGGATCCACAAGACCAGAACCGGAGGAAGGTCGTTCTCCTACCTCGTTGGCAAGACCTGGAACACCCTGCCCCTACACCTCAGGCAATCTGCGTCGCTGACCCAATTCAGGAAGGACATCTTCGAATGATCCTCCATCCAGGAGGACCAGCAGTCCCCTTTCCCCCAGTGCCTTGAGACCCTCATGGATGAGTAGCCGCACTGTACAAGACCCTGATTCATTGATTGATTGATTGAGAACCATCTGGATGCCCTCTTTATAACAAAGATTTGGCTAAAGGATCATTCTCATGCTGATATCCTTATGCTTTCTAACAGTTTACTTGGCCATTAGACAAGACCACCTTCAGAAATTAGGCACAGGGCTGGTTTTTATTTTCTTATTCAATTATTAGATACTCCTTTAAAAAAAGCAGCAATATTATTAATGACTTTTCCAGTGGCGGCTCGCAGAGGTAACGCTGTGTGGTGGTGAGGCGGGGTGGGGGGGTAGTGGAGTCCGACATACGACGGCAGATATTTATTTATTTACGTTCACCTTTGCCGTCATATGTCGGACTCCACTACCCCACACCCAGCCCCACCCCGCATCACCACCCCACAGCGTTACCTCTGCGAGCCACCACTGGACTTTACTAGCCTATTCTACTATACTTAGGGCCAGATGTAGGTGGCCAAATAGCGAGCGCTAACGCTGAAATTCGCAGAATTTCAGCGTTTGCGATCGCTATTTGGCAGCGAGCAATGTAGGTAAGTTGAAACCTACTAGCAAAATAAGGAATCGCAAAATTGTGATTCCTTATTTTGCTCTTGCATTTAAGGAATCGCAAATTGCGATTCCTTAAATGCAATGTAAGTAGCACAAAAGAAAGTGCACTTTAGCCTTAGGAATCAGCTAATTACCACCAACTTCAAGTTGGTGGTAATTAGCGATTTCCTTAAAAAGCACTTTTTTTAAGTGCCATGTGGCACACATTCATGCCCTTAGAGCATGTATGTGCGCCACATGTGCACACATGCACATTTCAGGGGTGCAACAGGGTGTCCTTTTGGAACCCTGGCACCCTTGAAGTGCGCCCGCAATTTGCGAGTGCCTCTTGGTGACTCGCAAATTGCGGGAGCAATTCCTATTAATTCCTATGGGCCTCTTGGCCCATAGGAATGAATGGGAAGGTATTCCTTAATTGCGAATCGCAATTTGCGATTCACAATTAAGGAATATTAAGGAATCGCTAAAAATATTGCGATTCCTACCTAAATGGCATTTTGCGATTCCTTAATAGCGATTCCCTAAAAATCGCTATTAAGGAATCGCAAACATGCATTTACCTACATCTGGCCCTAAATTGTTACTGACCTATGAACCCCCTGAAAGAAACCCTAACTTTATTGCCACTTTTGTTTAACTGTTGATTACAATTGGTTTAACTTCATATTCCCTGATTATTCTGTGTGACTTTGATTTGCTTATTGATACACCAAATGAAGCAGGGCTCAATTGCCAAGGGTTGCAAGAGAGCAGGGTTCTGATGTGTTTGTCGACAAAGGCGGGAACACTCTGAGCAGGGGAAGTTCACGATTCACATGAAAAATGCCCTCAACGCCGATTGGCTGTCGGTCGGTTCCAGGGAAGCCATTGGCAGTCGGTCTTTGACGCTTCTCTGGAGCTTGCGATTCCCTCAGTGGAGTAAGGCTGTGGACTGGAGTCAGCAAAGAGTATGACATCGACGGGTGCAGCTTCAATGTTGATCCAGTTGAAGAACATATTGGGAGCTGAGGGAAGTCCAATACCACTATTGATGCACCCTTCACAGATCGGCGAGCAGGTAGGTGGTCCAACATAGATTCTTTGAAGAAAAGTTACTAAAATGCCACCAGCAGGGTCCAAGGGAAGGTCCAATTAAGACTAGTCACATGTGCCTTACAGGTTGTGCCGTCTGTCTAAGGAAGCAGGACATACTATAGACGATTCTTCTATCTTGGAACAATTGCCGGGAGCTTTGACCATTCGTTTTATCACTCCGCAACTCGGACGTGAATAATTGTTCGTTTTGGCTCTGATAATTCATGTTTCTTTTGGATGCAACTCGAGTAACAGTTGCGAACATCTCTAAGTGGTAGCTGAATCCCAAGCTCAACCTGGCAGATTTTTGAATTATTGAATAATAAATTGATCCTGATTCCAACAGGGGACCTACCAATACAATCAATTTTATGTCCTGAGGATGGTCTGACGGATTAGATTGCCATCACAGACCGAAACATCGACTGCTACATCTACTTCCTCCATCTATACTATCTTCAAGGAATTGTTTTCTGCTTTTTTAGATTAATTTCCTTTTCATATTTAGACGGAATAGATGTTTTACACTTATGATTGTATAGGTTGTTTCATTTAACCTTCATCATGGTGTCTTGTTTTTGTTTGTATCCCCTTTTTTAACTGTGTTCACATTAAAATTGTGTATTTTTGAAGAAAAAGATATACCCGTGTCGATCAGTGTTCTATTAAACCTACATGTTGTTAGTAATTTCATTAATGTCTGATTTTTATAGGTTGAGTCATCAATTGGGGCTTAACATATAAGTAACTTTTTAATATGAATTTTTGACTGTGTGATAGCGAAAAAAATCCCTTGTAGGCACTTTACTTGTTATTTGTGTATTCGCCCAAGCCTCCAAGGGTATATTGGGTTTCCCACTTTTTGTTATTACAGGAAAGAGGACTTCTTGCAGCCTTTGTGTTCCTGTAGCGTAACAGGATGTCAGCCAGCTGACCCTTGGACTCCCCTTCTTTGTCCTGGGTAAAGTAGGAGTAAGTCCAGCCATTAGGCTTCTTCTCACAGGTCTCATCAACAGGTGCAGTCCTTTCTTCTGTCTTCTACAGGTCCAGTAGTGGTGTGAAGAAGGTATCCAGGGGTGCTACTTTTATGCACAGTGCTAGCCTGTGGGTGGAGGGCAATCCTTTGTCCACACCCTAAAGCAGTTGTGGGCAGCTCTCCCCCACCCACCTGGTTTGAAGCCAGACTGGTTAGAGGGACAAAAGGGAGAAAGACCAAGGAGTGCCATCTGTCAGTGACCGGGAGGGCATCCTTTGAAGATTAGGAAGTAGCTGGGTGCAGACCCCAGCCCATCCTGCTTAAGGAAGAAAAATACCCCCCCTTTCATCACTGTCTGGGAGCAATCCACACCTCACACCAGGGGAGCTAACAGGGGCGGGTCAGGTGACAACTGGACACTGACAGGGAATCTTTTTCGTTTTGGGGAGAAAATAGATAATTTTCTGAAAGCGCCTGTTCCTTAATAGTAATATAAAATCCGACTTTATCATTAAATGGGATTTGAAATTATCATTAAAATTAGTCCTTGGACCATTTTTCTAGATATTTCCAAACTGAATTCAGCACTTATTAAATGCAATAGTGTGAACCAGTGTTAGCCTATGATGGAGCCAGCCTTGCCACAGTGAATAATAACTCTGAAGGTTTTTCTCTGCAAGGGCATGTAATTAAACATACATGTCCTACTTTAAAATGCTATGCACCCTGCCCTATGGGCATGTAAGGCCTACCTTAGGGGTGACTTATCAGTATTAAAACTAAAGCTTTAGGCCTGGCAAAAGGTTTATTTTCACAAGCCAAAATGCCAGTCTTAAAACTGCACCACCAGGTTGCAGTCGCAGGCCTGGAGACATGTTTTACCTTGTCACTTTGAGGTGGCACAATATGTTTTGCAGTCCACTAGTGAGAGTTAACTTACAGGCAGTAGGTACATGGGGTACAATACACTAGGGGCTTATAGGCAAGTCAGTGTGCCAATCAGAGGTTTAGCCAATTCAACAATTTTTAGGGGTCAAAGCACATGCACTGGGGTCTGGTTAGCAGAGCCCCAGTGCACAGAGTCAAATGGCCAGTAACATCTGTCCAAATGGGGGATCATGCAAAGAAGGGCATTTTCTTATTTGTCTCCCATCCAGAATAAAGGAGAGGAGCAACTCAGCTGTTTGCTTGGCAGTTCTCATCATGTAAGTGGAAGAAGATGAAAAGGCTACCTGCATTGGTATGGTCTGTCCCAGGTCTGTGTTTTAAAGTCCAGACCCTGTAGGGAGATGGACCACTTCAACAATTTGAGGCTTTCTACCTCATCTTTATGAGCCGTCTGAGAGGCCTGTGGTCAATTTGAAGCCTGAAGTGAGTTCCTATAGGTAGAGTCTCAGTTTCTTCAGTGACCAACCAAGATCAAAGGCTTCCCTATCTATTGCACTCCAACGCTGCGCTCTCTGGGGAGTAGTTGCGTGCTGATAAAGGTAAATGGTTGATTCTGACAATCATTCAGCTGTAATAATTCAACGGTGCCATACCCCTTGACAAACCTTCTGTAATAACTTGTGAGACCGAGGAAAGCTCTGGCCTAGGAATCACTGACATAATCTCGACTGACACAATATCGACCTACATTTTTATCGACACAAAAATATTGACGACACTAATATCGATACCCTATACTTAATTAACAAAATACACTAATATCGACCCCAAAATATCGTCAAACATAATTATCTATTACAGTAATATCGAACACATAAATATCGTTCTTCAAAATATCGAACATCCTTTAAAAAAATACATGTGCAAAATATCGATCACAATAATATAGACAACAATATTATCGTTTTTGTAGAAATAGCGACAATTTAAAGATAAAACAAACAAAATTAAACACCATAAATATATTCAAATAAATAAACATACACTGCATATAAAATATAATATAATATATATAATAATTTTAGCAAATACTAAAACATTAAATAATAAATACACTATTAAAAACAATTTAATTTTATATTTAGATTATGTACACACATTATATATAATATGATACACATTTAAATAATTCAACATGTGATTTTTTTTTTTTTTTTTAAAGAACTGACTCTTAATTAGCGTTTTCCATATATGGAAATCAACTACCAAAATGAGTAAAAGAATAAAGATTAACCAATAAAAACACACAATATTAAAATAAACCAATAAGGTTAACCAAACAATTAATACAAACACTATATAAAGAAGGAAAACTTATTCTATTCTTATCTTATTATTATGCTTATCTTATTCTTATTCTATTGCAATAGTCTCTATATCAATATCCACGAAGGGTTTATGAACAAACTCTAACTTCTGCAGAATGCAGCTGCCAGATTGCTTACCGGCATACCAAAACATGCCTCAGTATCGGCTGAGATTAGGAGGCTTCACTGGTTGCCCGTTAAAAAACGTGTTCAGTTTAAAGCTCTGTGCATGGTTCATAAAGCCCTTCAAGGAACTGGGCCCAACTACCTAAAACTGCAATTCCATTGGTATGTACCAAAAAGATCACTGCGCTCCTCAGAAGCAAAATTGGTGTCGGTGCCCTTTGTAAAGAAAGCTAACTGGGGTGGCAGAGGTTTTGTGGTCGGTGCAGCCAAGGCATGGAATGGCCTCCTGTTGCATCTTAGATGCATGACAAATCTACTTGCCTTTAGGAAGGCCTTGAAAACCTGGCTTTTTACTGTTTAATCTTTAACATCACTCCTCCTGTTTTAGGCCTCTGTAAGACTTCATTATAGCGCCAGGACACCTCCGGGTAACAGTCGCGCTCTAGAAATGTCAATAACATAACATAACATTCTTATTTTACACCTTAAACCAAAACCAATAAATAAGCCGAAACTCTGCCGGATTTCTACCAGAAATAAGGACTTCATCAAATCAAAAGATATTACATTCTTCAAAAAGTAAGTACATTACCATCTGTAAAATAACTGTAATGCTAATCCTCTAGCATACTCAAATAATTAATATATATCTTTTTTCAATTTATGTCTCCTCTACAGATAATTCTCAAACCATCCACAAAATTACAGGTCACTTCAAAAATCATCTAACTAATAAAGTAAGTATTCAGCAAACAGCATTGTAAAAAATTGTAAAACACCCAACCAAACCCCAAATCCATCCCAAACACCCACCCCACCCCATATACATATTTTACAAAATAAGTAAAAATATGTTTTACTCTTCCACAGAAATATCAACTACTTGACAGAATTCAACCAACAAAGAAAAAACATCTCTATTGAAAAGCAGCTCAAAATAAACATTGTAAGTATATTAATAACAATATATATTTATTAAGAAAAAAACATGTACAATATTCGTTTTAATAATTTTGATATACATTTTTTGTAGAATTTAACACATCACAATGACAGAAGGCGCCCAATTTATCTCATCCCAAAAGGAACATTTTTGCTATGTTACATGGGGTATGTCTATACCCAGGAAAAGCAAAGTGGACTAAAAGTAAATTGGAAATGTAGCAAGTACTATTCAAATAAGTGTTATGGTCGGGCAACAACTAGAGAAACAACTGTTTTGTATACAAGGGAGCATAACCACCCTCCAAATGTTACTGAAATAGAGGTTAGGAATGCCCTTGAGAACATTAAAGAAGCTAGCACTAGCTCACAGACACCTACGACTCAAATACTTAAAGAATTTCTGCCTACAGTACCCAAACATGCTACTGGGCAAATGCCCTCTATTTCTTGATTAAAAAGAACTATAGCTCGCTCAAAAAAAGCCACAACAACTACCACACCTGCTCCAAAAACATTTGAAGAGGTGGTAATTCCCCCAGAACTATCTATAACTCATAATGAAGAATCCTTTGTTCTCTATGACAACAAATGCAAAGAAAAAAGAATAATTATGTTTGCAACTGCAAACAATTTAATAAAGCTACAACAATCAGAAACATGGATGATGGACGGGACTTTTAAAATCTGTCCCAAACCATTCTATCAATTATACACTGTCCATGCCCTATATCAGAACACCAACATCCCCTTTATCTATGCCTTGCTACCCAATAAACAGAACTCCACATATATGGAAGTACTAAGTAAAATTAAACAGGTAACAAATAATTATTTTCCACAGAAAATAATAATAGATTTTGAGCAGGCTATGATAAGTGCAATTCTAAAGTCCTACCCACACACATCAATTCAGGGTTGTTACTATCATTTCAATCAGTGTCTATGGAGACACCTTCAGAAATCAACACTAAGGGGCTGATTCCGATCTCGCTCGGACAACCCTCCGAGAGCTGTCCGTAGCGTTACCTGCCGACCGACTCGCTGAAGTACGATGCGCAAATGTGTCCAAATCCCGAATGACACTTACGCTCCGATTCCAGCCACATTTCCCGTACGAGCCGGTGCCGTAAACGCTGAATGGAGTCGTCCGGAAGCATTTTCACAGCAGTTTCCGGCCGGCCAAGTACGATGCGTACTTCCTACGCGCCGAACAGGTCGCCACCTCCAGCATGTCACAGCATCTGGAAGAGCAGTACATCAGGTCCGATTCGCGCCACAACACGATCTACGCCTATGAGACGAACCAACGATCTACGCCTACGAGACGAACCAACGACCAACGCCTACGAGATGAACCAACCATGTATCCGATCGCGCATGGAAATCCCTGTACTGTATGTCTATGACCGAATCAACAACCGGAACCGACGTGTGCGTCGCAGACGGTAAGTCAGACACCTACCACCCACTAATACGTCACGATCTTGCGAAAGCCAAAACACACATAGGGGGTGGATGCCCACCCCCAGCACAGTCCACCCCAGAAGGGTGGATGCCCATCCCCCAGCACAGTCCACCCCAGAAGGGAGTCAATGTCCACCCCCCAGCACAGTCCACTGCAGAAGGGTCTATGTCCACCCCCCAGCACAGTCCACCCCAGAAGGGGGTCTATGTCCACCCCCCAGCACAGTCCACCCCAGAAGGGGGTCTATGTCCACCCCCCAGCACAGTCCACCCCAGAAGGGTCTATGTCCACCCACCCCAGCACAGTCCACCCCAGAAGGGGGTCAATGTCCACCCCCCAGCACAGTCCACCCCAGAAGTGTGGATGCCCACCCCCCCAGCACAGTCCACCCCAGAAGGGGGTCTATGTCCACCCCAGCACAGTCCACCCCATAAGGGGGTCCATGTCCACCCCCCAGCACAGTCCACCCCAGAAGGGGGTCTATGTCCAGACCCCCAGCACAGTCCACCCCAGAAGTGTGGATGCCCACCCCCCAGCACAGTCCACCCCAGAAGGGTGGATGCCCACCCCCCAGCACAGTCCACCGCAGAAGGGGGTCTATGTCCACCCCCAGCACAGTCTGCCCCAGAAGGGTCTATGTCCACCCCCCAGCACAGTCCACCCCAGAACGGGTTCTATGTCCACCCCCAGCACAGTCCACCCCAGAAGGGGGTCTATGTCGACCCCCCCAACACAGTCCACCCCAGAAGGGGGTCTATGTCCACCCCCCAGCACAGTCCACCCCAGAGGAGGTGGAGGGCAAACACTCCACCCCTACTCCCATGCCAAGTGTGTGTATTGCGTGCAAACATCCTGAATCAGTGACACATTCTGCAAACAAATGCAGTTACATCCATCACTCCAGTGAACAAAAGCAGATTGTGGGGTACAAACCCCCAGCATTGACAAGCACATAGGGGAGTTGGGGTATCACCCCAACATCAGTGTGGTTCCCAAAAGATGAGCATGGGGTTCAAACCCCCAACTTAGCCAAGCACATTGGGGACATGGGGTATCCCCCCCATCAGTGTTGTGACCATCAGGAGATGGGAGATCAAACACCCAGCAGTGTCAAGCATATAGGGGAGATGGGGTATAACCTCCATCAGTGAGGTGACCAAAAGAGAGTGTGGGTTTCAAACCCCCAGCGTTGGCAAGCACATAGGGGCCAAGGGGTGTAACACCCCCATCAGTGCAGTGACAAAAAGGTGAGTGTGGTGTTCAGACTCACAGCATGTGCAGACAATCATGTATGACTCCCTGAGGCCTAAAACCACAAGCAATGTAGTGACAAAATAGTGGTAGTCTGCCAAACAAACACTTTTCTGTAGAGGCACACATATTTGGCCCTCACTAAAAAATACCTGCCATGTGGAGACAACCATTGCCATTGTGGGCTAACACTGCCACCAATGTGCATGAATTGGCCTTAAATAATGTTAAAACAGCATTTGCAGTACAATCATCAACAACAATATGTACCCCCAAATAATTAGACAAATCAACAATAATTTGCTTTATTCAGCATTTAAATATGCAATCACGATTCTGGCAAACAAACAAGGCCAATGGCCAGTCCATGAAAATTAGTCCTTCAGGGTCTATATCGGATGAGTTCCAATACATTGTTTGCCTGCACTCACATCACTAGGGGACAATTACCCAAGGAGGGGCATCTTCTGGGCCAGGCCAGGCACCGCATGGACAGGATTAGTGTGTAGCAGGATGGGTAATGGGAGGACTTGGGGCAACTGGAGTGTCTGTAGCAACTGCAGTGGACAAATCGGATTGAGGGTGTGTTGGAGCTTCTGCAGTAGACATGTTGGACTGAGGGGTTGGGGGCTCCACTGCAGTGCCCATGTCAGATTGTGGGGGTGGGGGATCCACTGCAGTGCCCATGTCAGATTGTGGGTGTGGGGGATCCACTGCAGTGGACAGGTCAGATGGGGGGCCAGGGTCTCCACTGCAGTGTCTGAAAGTGACAGAGTGTGTGGTGTTGTGTGAGTGGAAGTGCCTGTGGTTGGGGGTGAGGGCTTAATCATCTTGGGGATGGTGTAATGGTGTGTGGGTGATCTGGGGATGGCTTTTGGTGTGTGAACTTTGGGGGTTGGCCTTGGGTTGGGCGGATGTAGCTTTGGGGGGTGAAGTGTGGGATGGTGGTGGGTTTTGCCTTTCTTCTTCCTGGGGGATACACGTGTGGGGGCCTCTGTGTTCCTACTCTTAGGGGAGGGTGTGCGTGTGGTGGGGGATCTCCTCTCTGTGCGTGGTGACTTCCTCTTCCCCTTGTGAGTTGGAAGTGATGTGTCAGTGGGGAAGAGGCCTAGGTCACAGAGGAAGATCCTCTGGGAAGGGGGGGTTGCAGGAGAGTCAAGTATAGGGCTTTTGGAGGGAGAGGAAGTTGAGGAATGCGCAGTGGTAGTGGATGGCTGTGTGTGTTGTTTTTCCCTAACCCCTGTGTGTGTGATGTCAGTCCCCTGAGTGTGCGTGCGTGTTTATTTGGACTTTGGCTTTGCTTGCCGTGTGCTGCCTTTGTCTGTTGGTGTGTGTGCATGTGCCTGTGTGAGTGTGCTTTGGGCAGGTAGGTCAGTGTGGACTGTGGACGGGTCAGAGGTTGGAGGGGTGAGGGACTGTTGTAGGAGGGACACTGCTGCAGTCAGTGAGGAGGCCATGGATAGATTTGTCCGATGTAGGGCAGATATGTTTGTAGATATGCCCTCCATAAATGACATCAATTGGGTCAAAAGACTTGTGTGTGTATGGAGCACACTCAAAATGGATGTCTGCCCCACATGCAACTGTTTAAGCAAGTCCACGGACTCCACACTCAGGGCAGCAGGGGTGACAGATGCAGGGGGTGCGGTGCCTGGACCAAAGGAGACATGCTCTTTCACACGGGTGTGTCTATGGACCTTTGAACTGGGAGCAGCTGAGAGGGTGGAGGTGGTGGTGGTGGCGGGGACAGACTCTGTGGGTGCGGCCTCCGCGCCGGTAACACCCACCACCACAAGGGAGTCATCACTGGAGCTGGATGGTTCATCAGCTGATGTTGATGTGGTTGAGCGGGCATCAGTGTGGCTCCCCTCATCCTCTGTGCCACTGGGTCCCTCATCTTCTTCCACAGTGGACCCTATCTGGCTCACTGCTTCCTCCTGGTCCGTGGAACTCTCTCCTCCAATTGGCGATGATGATGCTGTGAACAAGGAGGGGAAACATACTCACATCAGTCATCTGCATATACTTGACACTAGATTTCAGTTCCCAACACATCACAGAGCAAGGCCTAGCATAATCTTAAAGCCAATATTCCTTTAGCTCACACATATGTAGATAGGTCACCTGTCAGTCTGCCTGCGATTCATGTTTAACAAACACATGTTGGCAATGGACAGATACGTCAGATGTATCTCAATTTAAACTATGTACATGCCTAACAGGGCACTGTCTTGCCTGTTGTCTGATCTGTAATGCTCCTGAGTGTCAGGCCTTAACACAAACATGTCCCATCTCATGCAAGGGAGTCTGGAGTTGGGCACGCAAATGGGATGGACAAATATCTAAGTGTACATGATGAACATACTCCCATTCACAGTAATCTATATGGGCTCATGTTGTGAACCCCAATGCTAAAAAGGTCTGCATGCAGGACAACTGCCAAGTACAAAACAGCATCTGAAACATTTTCATGTGCCACACTTTGCCACAGACCTGTCTGCCTAAACAGTCTGTACTGACTCTTGTTACCGGGCCAGTGAATCAAGATGTACCAGTCAGCACCAGGTCACACTCAAGTATACACTGTGCAAGTAACACCTGTAGTGCACAAGTATACATGTCCCCTAAGTGCTACATAGAAAGCGAACACTTTGACAAGCTCATGTTGTTTACCTGAGACCTTTGAGTATATGAAGTCTGATATCTCAACACAGGAGCATTTCACATACTCACCAAAAATAGAAGTAATGCAGCATACACATATCTGTTCAGTCCACCAACATGCACATTCAAGGGATGACACACACACATGATTTGTCATGTGTATCTGAGCCAATTGACATACATGAGATTTTTGTCCATATCCAATACATTGCCCACATGTGCCATCAAACTAGCTAGGCCTGTACACACTGACACAGAGTTAGACACATGAATCTTCCTATGCAATGGTAACAGTGTTGCCTGACACTCAATAATTGGATATGACACTGTCCCTGATGGCCTGAGTTGGCATACCTGTCCTAGTCCATGTGAAACATGGGATTAGTGGGAGTACGTGGCTGCTTACCATGCATCATTTGAGCAAATACAGTTCATTTGTCCCAGACACCAACTTGGTCTTACCTGCTGCACGTGTGTGCAGTATTGATGTCATAAACCTGTGTTTACCCCAAGCATCTCACCGTCCATTTAGGTATGTACCACACAGAGTGCAGCTCATATGTCTGTCAAGTTGCTGACACGTGTCAGACAAGCACATCACTCATGACGGTCAGCTCAATGCACATGTCGTACATGGTGCTGTACACAGTGACCTTGGACTACAGCTAATACACAGGAGTCTAGTGACACATGTCACAGACGGAAAGGGACACACCTGGGCATCGTATGACAATGGGGCATCTTTGCATTTTGCAACACAAGTGTTGTCTCAGCAGACACACGACATGTGATAGTGTCACCAACTTGAGGGAGTGCAACATGCATGTCAGACATAGTACAGCTAACTGGCTCAAACTTACCCCCTCCTTGCTGCTGTCTGGCCTTCAACTGACCATCCAGGTCAGGGAAGACCACCGTGAGTATCCGGAGCATGTGGGGGGTGAGGGACCATCGTCCACCCCTTTTGCGAGGAGGTGACAACTTCAGCTGGACTCGAGCAATCCTCCGGGTCCAGCCACGGAGGTCCTGCCACCTCTTCTGGCAGTGGCGGATGCGGCGTTTGAATACCCCCACAAATCTCACAGCCCGGATGATGGTCAACCAAATCTCCTGCTTCTGAAGGGCATCGACCTGTAAGGATGACATAGTGACACACCATTACTACACATGTGACATGTTTGTTCTTCACACACGTGGACATATAGGTCATTGGTAGTAGGGCAAAATATGTATTAAGGAAGTTCAAGTATCAGCAGGGGCAGTTGTCCTGTGTGTTAGCCTGCCTGCATAATATGAGTACAGTGCATGAGATGAAATAGTACAGGATACACTTTTACTTCACTGTCCCTGTCCAGTACATGATCTTACACACTGTGAGAATTACAATGACTGTGTGTGCATGCATGTCCTTGGTGATCAGAGTGCTAGTAGTGCCTGTCAGGGAACATGGTGTACTGAGAAGTCAGTGCAATCAACACTCACCTGCTCCCCTGGTTTCCCATACAGCTTGCTGTACTGTGGGAGGAGGCTGTCCAGCAGGGCCTGGTTTTCCTCCTCTGTGAATGCTGGGGCCCTCTCCACAGTATGTGCCATTGCAGACTCCAGAGGATGCAGAGACAGCAGCAGTGGTAGGTTGTGATGTAGCCAAGTAGCATGAAGTGCAGGCAAGGGAAGTCTCTTGGGAACAGACAGCCTTATATCTGTGCTGCAGAGGCGGTTTCTGTTCCATGGGTCCAAAGAGATAGGTCAGAAACGTTTGCATTACCCGAATTTGTCCAATCCATCACATTGCACGCCTCGGACACGCCTACCGCGTCCTTCAAAATCTCTGCATCATGACACCATAGATTTGGATACATTGTTGTTGTTGCCCAACCGAATTAGTGTGCACGCGATTCGTACACGCTGCAAAAATGTGTCTGTCCCCATGATGACCAATATCCAATGTATGCGCCCGGCTTGGTCTTGGAGTGTACGCCGCGTCTTTTGAATAGTCACCCGCGTCTGTCCCACAGAAGGCCTATATCCAATGTATGCGTCCGGCTTGGTCTCGGAGTGTACGCCGCGTCTTTTGATTAGTCACCCGCGTCTGTCCCACAGAAGGCCTATATCCAATGTATGCGTCCGGCTTGGTCTTGGAGTGTACACCGCGTTTTTGAATAGTCACCCGCGTCTGTCCCACAGAAGGCCTATATCCAATGTATGCGTCCGGCTTGGTCTTGGAGTGTACGCCGCATCTTTTGAATAGTCACCCGCGTCTGTCCCACAGAAAGCCTATATCCAATGTATGCGTCCGGCTTGGTCTTGGAGTGTACGCCGCGTCTTTTGAATAGTCACCCGCGTCTGTCCCACAGAAGGCCTATATCCAATGTATGCGTCCGGCTTGGTCTTGGAGTGTACGCCGCGTCTTTTGAATAGTCACCCGCGTCTGTCCCACAGAAGGCCTATATCCAATGTATGCGTCCGGCTTGGTCTTGGAGTGTATGCCGCGTCTTTTGAATAGTCACCCGTGTCTGTCCCACAGAAGGCCTATATCCAATGTAAGCATCCGGCTTGGTCTTGGAGTGTACACCGCGTCTTTTGATTAGTCACCCGCGTCTGCCACCATTACAGTAAACAGCCAAGGGTTGCCATCCACAATATTTGGGCTGAGCCTCAGGTGCTGTACAACAAACAATAAGCCTGTCACACAGTATAGAAGAAACATTTCATGCTTCAATGCATGTGTGGGTACATAGCTTCACATGTCATATTGGACAGAGCTCCTTGTAACACACACTCCCTGGTTGTGCCATGTGTCATGGGGACAAAGTCCATTGTGTGTGATGCACATCACAACTGTGAGTGT